>JARUXH010000008.1:0-46579 GCA_029851415.1 Eretmocerus hayati | reverse complement strand
AATGATCTTAATAACCCGGGGGGGTGCCAGAGTGAGGACGAGTGAATCTTGTGTCTATAAGATAACGATAGGGCTGTTTGATAAGAAGTGGGTGTTTTTATTGTCGATGGGGCTCTCTGTCAGTGACATGGACGAGTATGCAAAATTTGATCAAGATCGGTTGGTAAACTATTTGTTTATTGCAAATTAGATTGTTCATCAGATAACGATAGGGCTGTTTGATAAGAAGTGGGTGTTTTTATTGTCGATGGGGCTCTCTGTCAGTGACATGGACGAGTATGCAAAATTTGATCAAGATCGGTTGGTAAACTATTTGTTTATTGCAAATTAGATTGTTCATCAGATAACGATAGGGCTGTTTGATAAGAAGTGGGTGTTTTTATTGTCGATGGGGCTCTCTGTCAGTGACATGGACAAGTATGCAAAATTTGATCAAGATCGGTTGGTAAACTATTTGTTTATTGCAAATTAGATTGTTCATCAGATAACGATAGGGCTGTTTGATAAGAAGTGGGTGTTTTTATTGTCGATGGGGCTCTCTGTCAGTGACATGGACGAGTATGCAAAATTTGATCAAGATCGGTTGGTAAACTATTTGTTTATCGCAAGTTAGATTGTTCATCAGATAACGATAGGGCTGTTTGATAAGAAGTGGGTGTTTTTATTGTCGATGGGGCTCTCTGTCAGTGACATGGACGAGTATGCAAAATTTGATCAAGATCGGTTGGTAAACTATTTGTTTATCGCAAGTTAGATTGTTCATCAGATAACGATAGGGCTGTTTGATAAGAAGTGGGTGTTTTTATTGTCGATGGGGCTCTCTGTCAGTGACATGGACGAGTATGCAAAATTTGATCAAGATCGGTTGGTAAACTATTTGTTTATCGCAAGTTCGGATTCAGCATGAGTGAGCTAAAAGTCAATATCTTTCTGATTTTTTATCGGGCAAACTGCCCGAAATATTAGCTTCAAAATCCGTGAGTAGATGGATCTGTTCATGGGTGATATGGGTGAATTTTCTCATCTTATTCTCCCGAAAATGATCTTAATAACCCGGGGGGGTGCCAGAGTGAGGACGAGTGAATCTTGTGTCTATAAGATAACGATAGGGCTGTTTGATAAGAAGTGGGTGTTTTTATTGTCGATGGGGCTCTCTGTCAGTGACATGGACGAGTATGCAAAATTTGATCAAGATCGGTTGGTAAACTATTTGTTTATTGCAAATTAGATTGTTCATCAGATAACGATAGGGCTGTTTGATAAGAAGTGGGTGTTTTTATTGTCGATGGGGCTCTCTGTCAGTGACATGGACAAGTATGCAAAATTTGATCAAGATCGGTTGGTAAACTATTTGTTTATTGCAAATTAGATTGTTCATCAGATAACGATAGGGCTGTTTGATAAGAAGTGGGTGTTTTTATTGTCGATGGGCTCTCTGTCAGTGACATGGACGAGTATGCAAAATTTGATCAAGATCGGTTGGTAAACTATTTGTTTATCGCAAGTTAGATTGTTCATCAGATAACGATAGGGCTGTTTGATAAGAAGTGGGTGTTTTATTGTCGATGGGGCTCTCTGTCAGTGACATGGACGAGTATGCAAAATTTGATCAAGATCGGTTGGTAAACTATTTGTTTATCGCAAGTTCGGATTCAGCATGAGTGAGCTAAAAGTCAATATCTTTCTGATTTTTTATCGGGCAAACTGCCCGAAATATTAGCTTCAAATCCGTGAGTAGATGGATCTGTTCATGGGTGATATGGGTGAATTTTCTCATCTTATTCTCCCGAAAATGATCTTAATAACCCGGGGGGGTGCCAGAGTGAGGACGAGTGAATCTTGTGTCTATAAGATAACGATAGGGCTGTTTGATAAGAAGTGGGTGTTTTTATTGTCGATGGGGCTCTCTGTCAGTGACATGGACAAGTATGCAAAATTTGATCAAGATCGGTTGGTAAACTATTTGTTTATTGCAAATTAGATTGTTCATCAGATAACGATAGGGCTGTTTGATAAGAAGTGGGTGTTTTTATTGTCGATGGGGCTCTCTGTCAGTGACATGGACGAGTATGCAAAATTTGATCAAGATCGGTTGGTAAACTATTTGTTTATTGCAAATTAGATTGTTCATCAGATAACGATAGGGCTGTTTGATAAGAAGTGGGTGTTTTTATTGTCGATGGGGCTCTCTGTCAGTGACATGGACGAGTATGCAAAATTTGATCAAGATCGGTTGGTAAACTATTTGTTTATCGCAAGTTAGATTGTTCATCAGATAACGATAGGGCTGTTTGATAAGAAGTGGGTGTTTTTATTGTCGATGGGGCTCTCTGTCAGTGACATGGACGAGTATGCAAAATTTGATCAAGATCGGTTGGTAAACTATTTGTTTATCGCAAGTTAGATTGTTCATCAGATAACGATAGGGCTGTTTGATAAGAAGTGGGTGTTTTTATTGTCGATGGGGCTCTCTGTCAGTGACATGGACGAGTATGCAAAATTTGATCAAGATCGGTTGGTAAACTATTGTTTATCGCAAGTTCGGATTCAGCATGAGTGAGCTAAAAGTCAATATCTTTCTGATTTTTTATCGGGCAAACTGCCCGAAATATTAGCTTCAAAATCCGTGAGTAGATGGATCTGTTCATGGGTGATATGGGTGAATTTTCTCATCTTATTCTCCCGAAAATGATCTTAATAACCCGGGGGGGTGCCAGAGTGAGGACGAGTGAATCTTGTGTCTATAAGATAACGATAGGGCTGTTTGATAAGAAGTGGGTGTTTTTATTGTCGATGGGGCTCTCTGTCAGTGACATGGACGAGTATGCAAAATTTGATCAAGATCGGTTGGTAAACTATTTGTTTATTGCAAATTAGATTGTTCATCAGATAACGATAGGGCTGTTTGATAAGAAGTGGGTGTTTTTATTGTCGATGGGGCTCTCTGTCAGTGACATGGACGAGTATGCAAAATTTGATCAAGATCGGTTGGTAAACTATTTGTTTATCGCAAGTTAGATTGTTCATCAGATAACGATAGGGCTGTTTGATAAGAAGTGGGTGTTTTTATTGTCGATGGGGCTCTCTGTCAGTGACATGGACGAGTATGCAAAATTTGATCAAGATCGGTTGGTAAACTATTTGTTTATCGCAAGTTAGATTGTTCATCAGATAACGATAGGGCTGTTTGATAAGAAGTGGGTGTTTTTATTGTCGATGGGGCTCTCTGTCAGTGACATGGACGAGTATGCAAAATTTGATCAAGATCGGTTGGTAAACTATTTGTTTATCGCAAGTTAGATTGTTCATCAGATAACGATAGGGCTGTTTGATAAGAAGTGGGTGTTTTTATTGTCGATGGGGCTCTCTGTCAGTGACATGGACGAGTATGCAAAATTTGATCAAGATCGGTTGGTAAACTATTTGTTTATCGCAAGTTCGGATTCAGCATGAGTGAGCTAAAAGTCAATATCTTTCTGATTTTTTATCGGGCAAACTGCCCGAAATATTAGCTTCAAAATCCGTGAGTAGATGGATCTGTTCATGGGTGATATGGGTGAATTTTCTCATCTTATTCTCCCGAAAATGATCTTAATAACCCGGGGGGGTGCCAGAGTGAGGACGAGTGAATCTTGTGTCTATAAGATAACGATAGGGCTGTTTGATAAGAAGTGGGTGTTTTTATTGTCGATGGGGCTCTCTGTCAGTGACATGGACGAGTATGCAAAATTTGATCAAGATCGGTTGGTAAACTATTTGTTTATTGCAAATTAGATTGTTCATCAGATAACGATAGGGCTGTTTGATAAGAAGTGGGTGTTTTTATTGTCGATGGGGCTCTCTGTCAGTGACATGGACAAGTATGCAAAATTTGATCAAGATCGGTTGGTAAACTATTTGTTTATTGCAAATTAGATTGTTCATCAGATAACGATAGGGCTGTTTGATAAGAAGTGGGTGTTTTTATTGTCGATGGGGCTCTCTGTCAGTGACATGGACGAGTATGCAAAATTTGATCAAGATCGGTTGGTAAACTATTTGTTTATCGCAAGTTAGATTGTTCATCAGATAACGATAGGGCTGTTTGATAAGAAGTGGGTGTTTTTATTGTCGATGGGGCTCTCTGTCAGTGACATGGACGAGTATGCAAAATTTGATCAAGATCGGTTGGTAAACTATTTGTTTATCGCAAGTTAGATTGTTCATCAGATAACGATAGGGCTGTTTGATAAGAAGTGGGTGTTTTTATTGTCGATGGGGCTCTCTGTCAGTGACATGGACGAGTATGCAAAATTTGATCAAGATCGGTTGGTAAACTATTTGTTTATCGCAAGTTCGGATTCAGCATGAGTGAGCTAAAAGTCAATATCTTTCTGATTTTTTATCGGGCAAACTGCCCGAAATATTAGCTTCAAAATCCGTGAGTAGATGGATCTGTTCATGGGTGATATGGGTGAATTTTCTCATCTTATTCTCCCGAAAATGATCTTAATAACCCGGGGGGGTGCCAGAGTGAGGACGAGTGAATCTTGTGTCTATAAGATAACGATAGGGCTGTTTGATAAGAAGTGGGTGTTTTTATTGTCGATGGGGCTCTCTGTCAGTGACATGGACGAGTATGCAAAATTTGATCAAGATCGGTTGGTAAACTATTTGTTTATTGCAAATTAGATTGTTCATCAGATAACGATAGGGCTGTTTGATAAGAAGTGGGTGTTTTTATTGTCGATGGGGCTCTCTGTCAGTGACATGGACAAGTATGCAAAATTTGATCAAGATCGGTTGGTAAACTATTTGTTTATTGCAAATTAGATTGTTCATCAGATAACGATAGGGCTGTTTGATAAGAAGTGGGTGTTTTTATTGTCGATGGGGCTCTCTGTCAGTGACATGGACGAGTATGCAAAATTTGATCAAGATCGGTTGGTAAACTATTTGTTTATCGCAAGTTAGATTGTTCATCAGATAACGATAGGGCTGTTTGATAAGAAGTGGGTGTTTTTATTGTCGATGGGGCTCTCTGTCAGTGACATGGACGAGTATGCAAAATTTGATCAAGATCGGTTGGTAAACTATTTGTTTATCGCAAGTTAGATTGTTCATCAGATAACGATAGGGCTGTTTGATAAGAAGTGGGTGTTTTTATTGTCGATGGGGCTCTCTGTCAGTGACATGGACGAGTATGCAAAATTTGATCAAGATCGGTTGGTAAACTATTTGTTTATCGCAAGTTCGGATTCAGCATGAGTGAGCTAAAAGTCAATATCTTTCTGATTTTTTATCGGGCAAACTGCCCGAAATATTAGCTTCAAAATCCGTGAGTAGATGGATCTGTTCATGGGTGATATGGGTGAATTTTCTCATCTTATTCTCCCGAAAATGATCTTAATAACCCGGGGGGGTGCCAGAGTGAGGACGAGTGAATCTTGTGTCTATAAGATAACGATAGGGCTGTTTGATAAGAAGTGGGTGTTTTTATTGTCGATGGGGCTCTCTGTCAGTGACATGGACGAGTATGCAAAATTTGATCAAGATCGGTTGGTAAACTATTTGTTTATTGCAAATTAGATTGTTCATCAGATAACGATAGGGCTGTTTGATAAGAAGTGGGTGTTTTTATTGTCGATGGGGCTCTCTGTCAGTGACATGGACAAGTATGCAAAATTTGATCAAGATCGGTTGGTAAACTATTTGTTTATTGCAAATTAGATTGTTCATCAGATAACGATAGGGCTGTTTGATAAGAAGTGGGTGTTTTTATTGTCGATGGGGCTCTCTGTCAGTGACATGGACGAGTATGCAAAATTTGATCAAGATCGGTTGGTAAACTATTTGTTTATCGCAAGTTAGATTGTTCATCAGATAACGATAGGGCTGTTTGATAAGAAGTGGGTGTTTTTATTGTCGATGGGGCTCTCTGTCAGTGACATGGACGAGTATGCAAAATTTGATCAAGATCGGTTGGTAAACTATTTGTTTATCGCAAGTTCGGATTCAGCATGAGTGAGCTAAAAGTCAATATCTTTCTGATTTTTTATCGGGCAAACTGCCCGAAATATTAGCTTCAAAATCCGTGAGTAGATGGATCTGTTCATGGGTGATATGGGTGAATTTTCTCATCTTATTCTCCCGAAAATGATCTTAATAACCCGGGGGGGTGCCAGAGTGAGGACGAGTGAATCTTGTGTCTATAAGATAACGATAGGGCTGTTTGATAAGAAGTGGGTGTTTTTATTGTCGATGGGGCTCTCTGTCAGTGACATGGACAAGTATGCAAAATTTGATCAAGATCGGTTGGTAAACTATTTGTTTATTGCAAATTAGATTGTTCATCAGATAACGATAGGGCTGTTTGATAAGAAGTGGGTGTTTTTATTGTCGATGGGGCTCTCTGTCAGTGACATGGACGAGTATGCAAAATTTGATCAAGATCGGTTGGTAAACTATTTGTTTATTGCAAATTAGATTGTTCATCAGATAACGATAGGGCTGTTTGATAAGAAGTGGGTGTTTTTATTGTCGATGGGGCTCTCTGTCAGTGACATGGACGAGTATGCAAAATTTGATCAAGATCGGTTGGTAAACTATTTGTTTATCGCAAGTTAGATTGTTCATCAGATAACGATAGGGCTGTTTGATAAGAAGTGGGTGTTTTTATTGTCGATGGGGCTCTCTGTCAGTGACATGGACGAGTATGCAAAATTTGATCAAGATCGGTTGGTAAACTATTTGTTTATCGCAAGTTAGATTGTTCATCAGATAACGATAGGGCTGTTTGATAAGAAGTGGGTGTTTTTATTGTCGATGGGGCTCTCTGTCAGTGACATGGACGAGTATGCAAAATTTGATCAAGATCGGTTGGTAAACTATTTGTTTATCGCAAGTTCGGATTCAGCATGAGTGAGCTAAAAGTCAATATCTTTCTGATTTTTTATCGGGCAAACTGCCCGAAATATTAGCTTCAAAATCCGTGAGTAGATGGATCTGTTCATGGGTGATATGGGTGAATTTTCTCATCTTATTCTCCCGAAAATGATCTTAATAACCCGGGGGGGTGCCAGAGTGAGGACGAGTGAATCTTGTGTCTATAAGATAACGATAGGGCTGTTTGATAAGAAGTGGGTGTTTTTATTGTCGATGGGGCTCTCTGTCAGTGACATGGACGAGTATGCAAAATTTGATCAAGATCGGTTGGTAAACTATTTGTTTATTGCAAATTAGATTGTTCATCAGATAACGATAGGGCTGTTTGATAAGAAGTGGGTGTTTTTATTGTCGATGGGGCTCTCTGTCAGTGACATGGACAAGTATGCAAAATTTGATCAAGATCGGTTGGTAAACTATTTGTTTATTGCAAATTAGATTGTTCATCAGATAACGATAGGGCTGTTTGATAAGAAGTGGGTGTTTTTATTGTCGATGGGGCTCTCTGTCAGTGACATGGACGAGTATGCAAAATTTGATCAAGATCGGTTGGTAAACTATTTGTTTATCGCAAGTTAGATTGTTCATCAGATAACGATAGGGCTGTTTGATAAGAAGTGGGTGTTTTTATTGTCGATGGGGCTCTCTGTCAGTGACATGGACGAGTATGCAAAATTTGATCAAGATCGGTTGGTAAACTATTTGTTTATCGCAAGTTAGATTGTTCATCAGATAACGATAGGGCTGTTTGATAAGAAGTGGGTGTTTTTATTGTCGATGGGGCTCTCTGTCAGTGACATGGACGAGTATGCAAAATTTGATCAAGATCGGTTGGTAAACTATTTGTTTATCGCAAGTTCGGATTCAGCATGAGTGAGCTAAAAGTCAATATCTTTCTGATTTTTTATCGGGCAAACTGCCCGAAATATTAGCTTCAAAATCCGTGAGTAGATGGATCTGTTCATGGGTGATATGGGTGAATTTTCTCATCTTATTCTCCCGAAAATGATCTTAATAACCCGGGGGGGTGCCAGAGTGAGGACGAGTGAATCTTGTGTCTATAAGATAACGATAGGGCTGTTTGATAAGAAGTGGGTGTTTTTATTGTCGATGGGGCTCTCTGTCAGTGACATGGACGAGTATGCAAAATTTGATCAAGATCGGTTGGTAAACTATTTGTTTATTGCAAATTAGATTGTTCATCAGATAACGATAGGGCTGTTTGATAAGAAGTGGGTGTTTTTATTGTCGATGGGGCTCTCTGTCAGTGACATGGACAAGTATGCAAAATTTGATCAAGATCGGTTGGTAAACTATTTGTTTATTGCAAATTAGATTGTTCATCAGATAACGATAGGGCTGTTTGATAAGAAGTGGGTGTTTTTATTGTCGATGGGGCTCTCTGTCAGTGACATGGACGAGTATGCAAAATTTGATCAAGATCGGTTGGTAAACTATTTGTTTATCGCAAGTTAGATTGTTCATCAGATAACGATAGGGCTGTTTGATAAGAAGTGGGTGTTTTTATTGTCGATGGGGCTCTCTGTCAGTGACATGGACGAGTATGCAAAATTTGATCAAGATCGGTTGGTAAACTATTTGTTTATCGCAAGTTAGATTGTTCATCAGATAACGATAGGGCTGTTTGATAAGAAGTGGGTGTTTTTATTGTCGATGGGGCTCTCTGTCAGTGACATGGACGAGTATGCAAAATTTGATCAAGATCGGTTGGTAAACTATTTGTTTATCGCAAGTTCGGATTCAGCATGAGTGAGCTAAAAGTCAATATCTTTCTGATTTTTTATCGGGCAAACTGCCCGAAATATTAGCTTCAAAATCCGTGAGTAGATGGATCTGTTCATGGGTGATATGGGTGAATTTTCTCATCTTATTCTCCCGAAAATGATCTTAATAACCCGGGGGGGTGCCAGAGTGAGGACGAGTGAATCTTGTGTCTATAAGATAACGATAGGGCTGTTTGATAAGAAGTGGGTGTTTTTATTGTCGATGGGGCTCTCTGTCAGTGACATGGACGAGTATGCAAAATTTGATCAAGATCGGTTGGTAAACTATTTGTTTATTGCAAATTAGATTGTTCATCAGATAACGATAGGGCTGTTTGATAAGAAGTGGGTGTTTTTATTGTCGATGGGGCTCTCTGTCAGTGACATGGACAAGTATGCAAAATTTGATCAAGATCGGTTGGTAAACTATTTGTTTATTGCAAATTAGATTGTTCATCAGATAACGATAGGGCTGTTTGATAAGAAGTGGGTGTTTTTATTGTCGATGGGGCTCTCTGTCAGTGACATGGACGAGTATGCAAAATTTGATCAAGATCGGTTGGTAAACTATTTGTTTATCGCAAGTTAGATTGTTCATCAGATAACGATAGGGCTGTTTGATAAGAAGTGGGTGTTTTTATTGTCGATGGGGCTCTCTGTCAGTGACATGGACGAGTATGCAAAATTTGATCAAGATCGGTTGGTAAACTATTTGTTTATCGCAAGTTCGGATTCAGCATGAGTGAGCTAAAAGTCAATATCTTTCTGATTTTTTATCGGGCAAACTGCCCGAAATATTAGCTTCAAAATCCGTGAGTAGATGGATCTGTTCATGGGTGATATGGGTGAATTTTCTCATCTTATTCTCCCGAAAATGATCTTAATAACCCGGGGGGGTGCCAGAGTGAGGACGAGTGAATCTTGTGTCTATAAGATAACGATAGGGCTGTTTGATAAGAAGTGGGTGTTTTTATTGTCGATGGGGCTCTCTGTCAGTGACATGGACAAGTATGCAAAATTTGATCAAGATCGGTTGGTAAACTATTTGTTTATTGCAAATTAGATTGTTCATCAGATAACGATAGGGCTGTTTGATAAGAAGTGGGTGTTTTTATTGTCGATGGGGCTCTCTGTCAGTGACATGGACGAGTATGCAAAATTTGATCAAGATCGGTTGGTAAACTATTTGTTTATTGCAAATTAGATTGTTCATCAGATAACGATAGGGCTGTTTGATAAGAAGTGGGTGTTTTTATTGTCGATGGGGCTCTCTGTCAGTGACATGGACGAGTATGCAAAATTTGATCAAGATCGGTTGGTAAACTATTTGTTTATCGCAAGTTAGATTGTTCATCAGATAACGATAGGGCTGTTTGATAAGAAGTGGGTGTTTTTATTGTCGATGGGGCTCTCTGTCAGTGACATGGACGAGTATGCAAAATTTGATCAAGATCGGTTGGTAAACTATTTGTTTATCGCAAGTTAGATTGTTCATCAGATAACGATAGGGCTGTTTGATAAGAAGTGGGTGTTTTTATTGTCGATGGGGCTCTCTGTCAGTGACATGGACGAGTATGCAAAATTTGATCAAGATCGGTTGGTAAACTATTTGTTTATCGCAAGTTCGGATTCAGCATGAGTGAGCTAAAAGTCAATATCTTTCTGATTTTTTATCGGGCAAACTGCCCGAAATATTAGCTTCAAAATCCGTGAGTAGATGGATCTGTTCATGGGTGATATGGGTGAATTTTCTCATCTTATTCTCCCGAAAATGATCTTAATAACCCGGGGGGGTGCCAGAGTGAGGACGAGTGAATCTTGTGTCTATAAGATAACGATAGGGCTGTTTGATAAGAAGTGGGTGTTTTTATTGTCGATGGGGCTCTCTGTCAGTGACATGGACGAGTATGCAAAATTTGATCAAGATCGGTTGGTAAACTATTTGTTTATTGCAAATTAGATTGTTCATCAGATAACGATAGGGCTGTTTGATAAGAAGTGGGTGTTTTTATTGTCGATGGGGCTCTCTGTCAGTGACATGGACAAGTATGCAAAATTTGATCAAGATCGGTTGGTAAACTATTTGTTTATTGCAAATTAGATTGTTCATCAGATAACGATAGGGCTGTTTGATAAGAAGTGGGTGTTTTTATTGTCGATGGGGCTCTCTGTCAGTGACATGGACGAGTATGCAAAATTTGATCAAGATCGGTTGGTAAACTATTTGTTTATCGCAAGTTAGATTGTTCATCAGATAACGATAGGGCTGTTTGATAAGAAGTGGGTGTTTTTATTGTCGATGGGGCTCTCTGTCAGTGACATGGACGAGTATGCAAAATTTGATCAAGATCGGTTGGTAAACTATTTGTTTATCGCAAGTTAGATTGTTCATCAGATAACGATAGGGCTGTTTGATAAGAAGTGGGTGTTTTTATTGTCGATGGGGCTCTCTGTCAGTGACATGGACGAGTATGCAAAATTTGATCAAGATCGGTTGGTAAACTATTTGTTTATCGCAAGTTCGGATTCAGCATGAGTGAGCTAAAAGTCAATATCTTTCTGATTTTTTATCGGGCAAACTGCCCGAAATATTAGCTTCAAAATCCGTGAGTAGATGGATCTGTTCATGGGTGATATGGGTGAATTTTCTCATCTTATTCTCCCGAAAATGATCTTAATAACCCGGGGGGGTGCCAGAGTGAGGACGAGTGAATCTTGTGTCTATAAGATAACGATAGGGCTGTTTGATAAGAAGTGGGTGTTTTTATTGTCGATGGGGCTCTCTGTCAGTGACATGGACGAGTATGCAAAATTTGATCAAGATCGGTTGGTAAACTATTTGTTTATTGCAAATTAGATTGTTCATCAGATAACGATAGGGCTGTTTGATAAGAAGTGGGTGTTTTTATTGTCGATGGGGCTCTCTGTCAGTGACATGGACAAGTATGCAAAATTTGATCAAGATCGGTTGGTAAACTATTTGTTTATTGCAAATTAGATTGTTCATCAGATAACGATAGGGCTGTTTGATAAGAAGTGGGTGTTTTTATTGTCGATGGGGCTCTCTGTCAGTGACATGGACGAGTATGCAAAATTTGATCAAGATCGGTTGGTAAACTATTTGTTTATCGCAAGTTAGATTGTTCATCAGATAACGATAGGGCTGTTTGATAAGAAGTGGGTGTTTTTATTGTCGATGGGGCTCTCTGTCAGTGACATGGACGAGTATGCAAAATTTGATCAAGATCGGTTGGTAAACTATTTGTTTATCGCAAGTTAGATTGTTCATCAGATAACGATAGGGCTGTTTGATAAGAAGTGGGTGTTTTTATTGTCGATGGGGCTCTCTGTCAGTGACATGGACGAGTATGCAAAATTTGATCAAGATCGGTTGGTAAACTATTTGTTTATCGCAAGTTAGATTGTTCATCAGATAACGATAGGGCTGTTTGATAAGAAGTGGGTGTTTTTATTGTCGATGGGGCTCTCTGTCAGTGACATGGACGAGTATGCAAAATTTGATCAAGATCGGTTGGTAAACTATTTGTTTATCGCAAGTTCGGATTCAGCATGAGTGAGCTAAAAGTCAATATCTTTCTGATTTTTTATCGGGCAAACTGCCCGAAATATTAGCTTCAAAATCCGTGAGTAGATGGATCTGTTCATGGGTGATATGGGTGAATTTTCTCATCTTATTCTCCCGAAAATGATCTTAATAACCCGGGGGGGTGCCAGAGTGAGGACGAGTGAATCTTGTGTCTATAAGATAACGATAGGGCTGTTTGATAAGAAGTGGGTGTTTTTATTGTCGATGGGGCTCTCTGTCAGTGACATGGACGAGTATGCAAAATTTGATCAAGATCGGTTGGTAAACTATTTGTTTATTGCAAATTAGATTGTTCATCAGATAACGATAGGGCTGTTTGATAAGAAGTGGGTGTTTTTATTGTCGATGGGGCTCTCTGTCAGTGACATGGACAAGTATGCAAAATTTGATCAAGATCGGTTGGTAAACTATTTGTTTATTGCAAATTAGATTGTTCATCAGATAACGATAGGGCTGTTTGATAAGAAGTGGGTGTTTTTATTGTCGATGGGGCTCTCTGTCAGTGACATGGACGAGTATGCAAAATTTGATCAAGATCGGTTGGTAAACTATTTGTTTATCGCAAGTTAGATTGTTCATCAGATAACGATAGGGCTGTTTGATAAGAAGTGGGTGTTTTTATTGTCGATGGGGCTCTCTGTCAGTGACATGGACGAGTATGCAAAATTTGATCAAGATCGGTTGGTAAACTATTTGTTTATCGCAAGTTAGATTGTTCATCAGATAACGATAGGGCTGTTTGATAAGAAGTGGGTGTTTTTATTGTCGATGGGGCTCTCTGTCAGTGACATGGACGAGTATGCAAAATTTGATCAAGATCGGTTGGTAAACTATTTGTTTATCGCAAGTTCGGATTCAGCATGAGTGAGCTAAAAGTCAATATCTTTCTGATTTTTTATCGGGCAAACTGCCCGAAATATTAGCTTCAAAATCCGTGAGTAGATGGATCTGTTCATGGGTGATATGGGTGAATTTTCTCATCTTATTCTCCCGAAAATGATCTTAATAACCCGGGGGGGTGCCAGAGTGAGGACGAGTGAATCTTGTGTCTATAAGATAACGATAGGGCTGTTTGATAAGAAGTGGGTGTTTTTATTGTCGATGGGGCTCTCTGTCAGTGACATGGACGAGTATGCAAAATTTGATCAAGATCGGTTGGTAAACTATTTGTTTATTGCAAATTAGATTGTTCATCAGATAACGATAGGGCTGTTTGATAAGAAGTGGGTGTTTTTATTGTCGATGGGGCTCTCTGTCAGTGACATGGACAAGTATGCAAAATTTGATCAAGATCGGTTGGTAAACTATTTGTTTATTGCAAATTAGATTGTTCATCAGATAACGATAGGGCTGTTTGATAAGAAGTGGGTGTTTTTATTGTCGATGGGGCTCTCTGTCAGTGACATGGACGAGTATGCAAAATTTGATCAAGATCGGTTGGTAAACTATTTGTTTATCGCAAGTTAGATTGTTCATCAGATAACGATAGGGCTGTTTGATAAGAAGTGGGTGTTTTTATTGTCGATGGGGCTCTCTGTCAGTGACATGGACGAGTATGCAAAATTTGATCAAGATCGGTTGGTAAACTATTTGTTTATCGCAAGTTAGATTGTTCATCAGATAACGATAGGGCTGTTTGATAAGAAGTGGGTGTTTTTATTGTCGATGGGGCTCTCTGTCAGTGACATGGACGAGTATGCAAAATTTGATCAAGATCGGTTGGTAAACTATTTGTTTATCGCAAGTTCGGATTCAGCATGAGTGAGCTAAAAGTCAATATCTTTCTGATTTTTTATCGGGCAAACTGCCCGAAATATTAGCTTCAAAATCCGTGAGTAGATGGATCTGTTCATGGGTGATATGGGTGAATTTTCTCATCTTATTCTCCCGAAAATGATCTTAATAACCCGGGGGGGTGCCAGAGTGAGGACGAGTGAATCTTGTGTCTATAAGATAACGATAGGGCTGTTTGATAAGAAGTGGGTGTTTTTATTGTCGATGGGGCTCTCTGTCAGTGACATGGACGAGTATGCAAAATTTGATCAAGATCGGTTGGTAAACTATTTGTTTATTGCAAATTAGATTGTTCATCAGATAACGATAGGGCTGTTTGATAAGAAGTGGGTGTTTTTATTGTCGATGGGGCTCTCTGTCAGTGACATGGACAAGTATGCAAAATTTGATCAAGATCGGTTGGTAAACTATTTGTTTATTGCAAATTAGATTGTTCATCAGATAACGATAGGGCTGTTTGATAAGAAGTGGGTGTTTTTATTGTCGATGGGGCTCTCTGTCAGTGACATGGACGAGTATGCAAAATTTGATCAAGATCGGTTGGTAAACTATTTGTTTATCGCAAGTTAGATTGTTCATCAGATAACGATAGGGCTGTTTGATAAGAAGTGGGTGTTTTTATTGTCGATGGGGCTCTCTGTCAGTGACATGGACGAGTATGCAAAATTTGATCAAGATCGGTTGGTAAACTATTTGTTTATCGCAAGTTCGGATTCAGCATGAGTGAGCTAAAAGTCAATATCTTTCTGATTTTTTATCGGGCAAACTGCCCGAAATATTAGCTTCAAAATCCGTGAGTAGATGGATCTGTTCATGGGTGATATGGGTGAATTTTCTCATCTTATTCTCCCGAAAATGATCTTAATAACCCGGGGGGGTGCCAGAGTGAGGACGAGTGAATCTTGTGTCTATAAGATAACGATAGGGCTGTTTGATAAGAAGTGGGTGTTTTTATTGTCGATGGGGCTCTCTGTCAGTGACATGGACAAGTATGCAAAATTTGATCAAGATCGGTTGGTAAACTATTTGTTTATTGCAAATTAGATTGTTCATCAGATAACGATAGGGCTGTTTGATAAGAAGTGGGTGTTTTTATTGTCGATGGGGCTCTCTGTCAGTGACATGGACGAGTATGCAAAATTTGATCAAGATCGGTTGGTAAACTATTTGTTTATTGCAAATTAGATTGTTCATCAGATAACGATAGGGCTGTTTGATAAGAAGTGGGTGTTTTTATTGTCGATGGGGCTCTCTGTCAGTGACATGGACGAGTATGCAAAATTTGATCAAGATCGGTTGGTAAACTATTTGTTTATCGCAAGTTAGATTGTTCATCAGATAACGATAGGGCTGTTTGATAAGAAGTGGGTGTTTTTATTGTCGATGGGGCTCTCTGTCAGTGACATGGACGAGTATGCAAAATTTGATCAAGATCGGTTGGTAAACTATTTGTTTATCGCAAGTTAGATTGTTCATCAGATAACGATAGGGCTGTTTGATAAGAAGTGGGTGTTTTTATTGTCGATGGGGCTCTCTGTCAGTGACATGGACGAGTATGCAAAATTTGATCAAGATCGGTTGGTAAACTATTTGTTTATCGCAAGTTCGGATTCAGCATGAGTGAGCTAAAAGTCAATATCTTTCTGATTTTTTATCGGGCAAACTGCCCGAAATATTAGCTTCAAAATCCGTGAGTAGATGGATCTGTTCATGGGTGATATGGGTGAATTTTCTCATCTTATTCTCCCGAAAATGATCTTAATAACCCGGGGGGGTGCCAGAGTGAGGACGAGTGAATCTTGTGTCTATAAGATAACGATAGGGCTGTTTGATAAGAAGTGGGTGTTTTTATTGTCGATGGGGCTCTCTGTCAGTGACATGGACGAGTATGCAAAATTTGATCAAGATCGGTTGGTAAACTATTTGTTTATTGCAAATTAGATTGTTCATCAGATAACGATAGGGCTGTTTGATAAGAAGTGGGTGTTTTTATTGTCGATGGGGCTCTCTGTCAGTGACATGGACAAGTATGCAAAATTTGATCAAGATCGGTTGGTAAACTATTTGTTTATTGCAAATTAGATTGTTCATCAGATAACGATAGGGCTGTTTGATAAGAAGTGGGTGTTTTTATTGTCGATGGGGCTCTCTGTCAGTGACATGGACGAGTATGCAAAATTTGATCAAGATCGGTTGGTAAACTATTTGTTTATCGCAAGTTAGATTGTTCATCAGATAACGATAGGGCTGTTTGATAAGAAGTGGGTGTTTTTATTGTCGATGGGGCTCTCTGTCAGTGACATGGACGAGTATGCAAAATTTGATCAAGATCGGTTGGTAAACTATTTGTTTATCGCAAGTTAGATTGTTCATCAGATAACGATAGGGCTGTTTGATAAGAAGTGGGTGTTTTTATTGTCGATGGGGCTCTCTGTCAGTGACATGGACGAGTATGCAAAATTTGATCAAGATCGGTTGGTAAACTATTTGTTTATCGCAAGTTCGGATTCAGCATGAGTGAGCTAAAAGTCAATATCTTTCTGATTTTTTATCGGGCAAACTGCCCGAAATATTAGCTTCAAAATCCGTGAGTAGATGGATCTGTTCATGGGTGATATGGGTGAATTTTCTCATCTTATTCTCCCGAAAATGATCTTAATAACCCGGGGGGGTGCCAGAGTGAGGACGAGTGAATCTTGTGTCTATAAGATAACGATAGGGCTGTTTGATAAGAAGTGGGTGTTTTTATTGTCGATGGGGCTCTCTGTCAGTGACATGGACGAGTATGCAAAATTTGATCAAGATCGGTTGGTAAACTATTTGTTTATTGCAAATTAGATTGTTCATCAGATAACGATAGGGCTGTTTGATAAGAAGTGGGTGTTTTTATTGTCGATGGGGCTCTCTGTCAGTGACATGGACAAGTATGCAAAATTTGATCAAGATCGGTTGGTAAACTATTTGTTTATTGCAAATTAGATTGTTCATCAGATAACGATAGGGCTGTTTGATAAGAAGTGGGTGTTTTTATTGTCGATGGGGCTCTCTGTCAGTGACATGGACGAGTATGCAAAATTTGATCAAGATCGGTTGGTAAACTATTTGTTTATCGCAAGTTAGATTGTTCATCAGATAACGATAGGGCTGTTTGATAAGAAGTGGGTGTTTTTATTGTCGATGGGGCTCTCTGTCAGTGACATGGACGAGTATGCAAAATTTGATCAAGATCGGTTGGTAAACTATTTGTTTATCGCAAGTTAGATTGTTCATCAGATAACGATAGGGCTGTTTGATAAGAAGTGGGTGTTTTTATTGTCGATGGGGCTCTCTGTCAGTGACATGGACGAGTATGCAAAATTTGATCAAGATCGGTTGGTAAACTATTTGTTTATCGCAAGTTAGATTGTTCATCAGATAACGATAGGGCTGTTTGATAAGAAGTGGGTGTTTTTATTGTCGATGGGGCTCTCTGTCAGTGACATGGACGAGTATGCAAAATTTGATCAAGATCGGTTGGTAAACTATTTGTTTATCGCAAGTTCGGATTCAGCATGAGTGAGCTAAAAGTCAATATCTTTCTGATTTTTTATCGGGCAAACTGCCCGAAATATTAGCTTCAAAATCCGTGAGTAGATGGATCTGTTCATGGGTGATATGGGTGAATTTTCTCATCTTATTCTCCCGAAAATGATCTTAATAACCCGGGGGGGTGCCAGAGTGAGGACGAGTGAATCTTGTGTCTATAAGATAACGATAGGGCTGTTTGATAAGAAGTGGGTGTTTTTATTGTCGATGGGGCTCTCTGTCAGTGACATGGACGAGTATGCAAAATTTGATCAAGATCGGTTGGTAAACTATTTGTTTATTGCAAATTAGATTGTTCATCAGATAACGATAGGGCTGTTTGATAAGAAGTGGGTGTTTTTATTGTCGATGGGGCTCTCTGTCAGTGACATGGACAAGTATGCAAAATTTGATCAAGATCGGTTGGTAAACTATTTGTTTATTGCAAATTAGATTGTTCATCAGATAACGATAGGGCTGTTTGATAAGAAGTGGGTGTTTTTATTGTCGATGGGGCTCTCTGTCAGTGACATGGACGAGTATGCAAAATTTGATCAAGATCGGTTGGTAAACTATTTGTTTATCGCAAGTTAGATTGTTCATCAGATAACGATAGGGCTGTTTGATAAGAAGTGGGTGTTTTTATTGTCGATGGGGCTCTCTGTCAGTGACATGGACGAGTATGCAAAATTTGATCAAGATCGGTTGGTAAACTATTTGTTTATCGCAAGTTAGATTGTTCATCAGATAACGATAGGGCTGTTTGATAAGAAGTGGGTGTTTTTATTGTCGATGGGGCTCTCTGTCAGTGACATGGACGAGTATGCAAAATTTGATCAAGATCGGTTGGTAAACTATTTGTTTATCGCAAGTTCGGATTCAGCATGAGTGAGCTAAAAGTCAATATCTTTCTGATTTTTTATCGGGCAAACTGCCCGAAATATTAGCTTCAAAATCCGTGAGTAGATGGATCTGTTCATGGGTGATATGGGTGAATTTTCTCATCTTATTCTCCCGAAAATGATCTTAATAACCCGGGGGGGTGCCAGAGTGAGGACGAGTGAATCTTGTGTCTATAAGATAACGATAGGGCTGTTTGATAAGAAGTGGGTGTTTTTATTGTCGATGGGGCTCTCTGTCAGTGACATGGACGAGTATGCAAAATTTGATCAAGATCGGTTGGTAAACTATTTGTTTATTGCAAATTAGATTGTTCATCAGATAACGATAGGGCTGTTTGATAAGAAGTGGGTGTTTTTATTGTCGATGGGGCTCTCTGTCAGTGACATGGACAAGTATGCAAAATTTGATCAAGATCGGTTGGTAAACTATTTGTTTATTGCAAATTAGATTGTTCATCAGATAACGATAGGGCTGTTTGATAAGAAGTGGGTGTTTTTATTGTCGATGGGGCTCTCTGTCAGTGACATGGACGAGTATGCAAAATTTGATCAAGATCGGTTGGTAAACTATTTGTTTATCGCAAGTTAGATTGTTCATCAGATAACGATAGGGCTGTTTGATAAGAAGTGGGTGTTTTTATTGTCGATGGGGCTCTCTGTCAGTGACATGGACGAGTATGCAAAATTTGATCAAGATCGGTTGGTAAACTATTTGTTTATCGCAAGTTAGATTGTTCATCAGATAACGATAGGGCTGTTTGATAAGAAGTGGGTGTTTTTATTGTCGATGGGGCTCTCTGTCAGTGACATGGACGAGTATGCAAAATTTGATCAAGATCGGTTGGTAAACTATTTGTTTATCGCAAGTTCGGATTCAGCATGAGTGAGCTAAAAGTCAATATCTTTCTGATTTTTTATCGGGCAAACTGCCCGAAATATTAGCTTCAAAATCCGTGAGTAGATGGATCTGTTCATGGGTGATATGGGTGAATTTTCTCATCTTATTCTCCCGAAAATGATCTTAATAACCCGGGGGGGTGCCAGAGTGAGGACGAGTGAATCTTGTGTCTATAAGATAACGATAGGGCTGTTTGATAAGAAGTGGGTGTTTTTATTGTCGATGGGGCTCTCTGTCAGTGACATGGACGAGTATGCAAAATTTGATCAAGATCGGTTGGTAAACTATTTGTTTATTGCAAATTAGATTGTTCATCAGATAACGATAGGGCTGTTTGATAAGAAGTGGGTGTTTTTATTGTCGATGGGGCTCTCTGTCAGTGACATGGACAAGTATGCAAAATTTGATCAAGATCGGTTGGTAAACTATTTGTTTATTGCAAATTAGATTGTTCATCAGATAACGATAGGGCTGTTTGATAAGAAGTGGGTGTTTTTATTGTCGATGGGGCTCTCTGTCAGTGACATGGACGAGTATGCAAAATTTGATCAAGATCGGTTGGTAAACTATTTGTTTATCGCAAGTTAGATTGTTCATCAGATAACGATAGGGCTGTTTGATAAGAAGTGGGTGTTTTTATTGTCGATGGGGCTCTCTGTCAGTGACATGGACGAGTATGCAAAATTTGATCAAGATCGGTTGGTAAACTATTTGTTTATCGCAAGTTCGGATTCAGCATGAGTGAGCTAAAAGTCAATATCTTTCTGATTTTTTATCGGGCAAACTGCCCGAAATATTAGCTTCAAAATCCGTGAGTAGATGGATCTGTTCATGGGTGATATGGGTGAATTTTCTCATCTTATTCTCCCGAAAATGATCTTAATAACCCGGGGGGGTGCCAGAGTGAGGACGAGTGAATCTTGTGTCTATAAGATAACGATAGGGCTGTTTGATAAGAAGTGGGTGTTTTTATTGTCGATGGGGCTCTCTGTCAGTGACATGGACAAGTATGCAAAATTTGATCAAGATCGGTTGGTAAACTATTTGTTTATTGCAAATTAGATTGTTCATCAGATAACGATAGGGCTGTTTGATAAGAAGTGGGTGTTTTTATTGTCGATGGGGCTCTCTGTCAGTGACATGGACGAGTATGCAAAATTTGATCAAGATCGGTTGGTAAACTATTTGTTTATTGCAAATTAGATTGTTCATCAGATAACGATAGGGCTGTTTGATAAGAAGTGGGTGTTTTTATTGTCGATGGGGCTCTCTGTCAGTGACATGGACGAGTATGCAAAATTTGATCAAGATCGGTTGGTAAACTATTTGTTTATCGCAAGTTAGATTGTTCATCAGATAACGATAGGGCTGTTTGATAAGAAGTGGGTGTTTTTATTGTCGATGGGGCTCTCTGTCAGTGACATGGACGAGTATGCAAAATTTGATCAAGATCGGTTGGTAAACTATTTGTTTATCGCAAGTTAGATTGTTCATCAGATAACGATAGGGCTGTTTGATAAGAAGTGGGTGTTTTTATTGTCGATGGGGCTCTCTGTCAGTGACATGGACGAGTATGCAAAATTTGATCAAGATCGGTTGGTAAACTATTTGTTTATCGCAAGTTCGGATTCAGCATGAGTGAGCTAAAAGTCAATATCTTTCTGATTTTTTATCGGGCAAACTGCCCGAAATATTAGCTTCAAAATCCGTGAGTAGATGGATCTGTTCATGGGTGATATGGGTGAATTTTCTCATCTTATTCTCCCGAAAATGATCTTAATAACCCGGGGGGGTGCCAGAGTGAGGACGAGTGAATCTTGTGTCTATAAGATAACGATAGGGCTGTTTGATAAGAAGTGGGTGTTTTTATTGTCGATGGGGCTCTCTGTCAGTGACATGGACGAGTATGCAAAATTTGATCAAGATCGGTTGGTAAACTATTTGTTTATTGCAAATTAGATTGTTCATCAGATAACGATAGGGCTGTTTGATAAGAAGTGGGTGTTTTTATTGTCGATGGGGCTCTCTGTCAGTGACATGGACAAGTATGCAAAATTTGATCAAGATCGGTTGGTAAACTATTTGTTTATTGCAAATTAGATTGTTCATCAGATAACGATAGGGCTGTTTGATAAGAAGTGGGTGTTTTTATTGTCGATGGGGCTCTCTGTCAGTGACATGGACGAGTATGCAAAATTTGATCAAGATCGGTTGGTAAACTATTTGTTTATCGCAAGTTAGATTGTTCATCAGATAACGATAGGGCTGTTTGATAAGAAGTGGGTGTTTTTATTGTCGATGGGGCTCTCTGTCAGTGACATGGACGAGTATGCAAAATTTGATCAAGATCGGTTGGTAAACTATTTGTTTATCGCAAGTTAGATTGTTCATCAGATAACGATAGGGCTGTTTGATAAGAAGTGGGTGTTTTTATTGTCGATGGGGCTCTCTGTCAGTGACATGGACGAGTATGCAAAATTTGATCAAGATCGGTTGGTAAACTATTTGTTTATCGCAAGTTCGGATTCAGCATGAGTGAGCTAAAAGTCAATATCTTTCTGATTTTTTATCGGGCAAACTGCCCGAAATATTAGCTTCAAAATCCGTGAGTAGATGGATCTGTTCATGGGTGATATGGGTGAATTTTCTCATCTTATTCTCCCGAAAATGATCTTAATAACCCGGGGGGGTGCCAGAGTGAGGACGAGTGAATCTTGTGTCTATAAGATAACGATAGGGCTGTTTGATAAGAAGTGGGTGTTTTTATTGTCGATGGGGCTCTCTGTCAGTGACATGGACGAGTATGCAAAATTTGATCAAGATCGGTTGGTAAACTATTTGTTTATTGCAAATTAGATTGTTCATCAGATAACGATAGGGCTGTTTGATAAGAAGTGGGTGTTTTTATTGTCGATGGGGCTCTCTGTCAGTGACATGGACAAGTATGCAAAATTTGATCAAGATCGGTTGGTAAACTATTTGTTTATTGCAAATTAGATTGTTCATCAGATAACGATAGGGCTGTTTGATAAGAAGTGGGTGTTTTTATTGTCGATGGGGCTCTCTGTCAGTGACATGGACGAGTATGCAAAATTTGATCAAGATCGGTTGGTAAACTATTTGTTTATCGCAAGTTAGATTGTTCATCAGATAACGATAGGGCTGTTTGATAAGAAGTGGGTGTTTTTATTGTCGATGGGGCTCTCTGTCAGTGACATGGACGAGTATGCAAAATTTGATCAAGATCGGTTGGTAAACTATTTGTTTATCGCAAGTTAGATTGTTCATCAGATAACGATAGGGCTGTTTGATAAGAAGTGGGTGTTTTTATTGTCGATGGGGCTCTCTGTCAGTGACATGGACGAGTATGCAAAATTTGATCAAGATCGGTTGGTAAACTATTTGTTTATCGCAAGTTCGGATTCAGCATGAGTGAGCTAAAAGTCAATATCTTTCTGATTTTTTATCGGGCAAACTGCCCGAAATATTAGCTTCAAAATCCGTGAGTAGATGGATCTGTTCATGGGTGATATGGGTGAATTTTCTCATCTTATTCTCCCGAAAATGATCTTAATAACCCGGGGGGGTGCCAGAGTGAGGACGAGTGAATCTTGTGTCTATAAGATAACGATAGGGCTGTTTGATAAGAAGTGGGTGTTTTTATTGTCGATGGGGCTCTCTGTCAGTGACATGGACGAGTATGCAAAATTTGATCAAGATCGGTTGGTAAACTATTTGTTTATTGCAAATTAGATTGTTCATCAGATAACGATAGGGCTGTTTGATAAGAAGTGGGTGTTTTTATTGTCGATGGGGCTCTCTGTCAGTGACATGGACAAGTATGCAAAATTTGATCAAGATCGGTTGGTAAACTATTTGTTTATTGCAAATTAGATTGTTCATCAGATAACGATAGGGCTGTTTGATAAGAAGTGGGTGTTTTTATTGTCGATGGGGCTCTCTGTCAGTGACATGGACGAGTATGCAAAATTTGATCAAGATCGGTTGGTAAACTATTTGTTTATCGCAAGTTAGATTGTTCATCAGATAACGATAGGGCTGTTTGATAAGAAGTGGGTGTTTTTATTGTCGATGGGGCTCTCTGTCAGTGACATGGACGAGTATGCAAAATTTGATCAAGATCGGTTGGTAAACTATTTGTTTATCGCAAGTTCGGATTCAGCATGAGTGAGCTAAAAGTCAATATCTTTCTGATTTTTTATCGGGCAAACTGCCCGAAATATTAGCTTCAAAATCCGTGAGTAGATGGATCTGTTCATGGGTGATATGGGTGAATTTTCTCATCTTATTCTCCCGAAAATGATCTTAATAACCCATAACCCATAACCCATAACCCATAACCCATAACCCATAACCCATAACCCATAACCCATAACCCATAACCCATAACCCATAACCCATAACCCATAACCCATAACCCATAACCCATAACCCATAACCCATAACCCATAACCCATAACCCATAACCCATAACCCATAACCCATAACCCATAACTGGAAGATCAGCTATCTTGGAGAGATTTACAATTTTCAGGTTCACATCTTGATCTTCATCACAAAACTTATAGCGGCATTACCATCATCACCCAAGCATCACCAATTGAGGGATCTGAATCATTCATCACCATCATCATCACCACCTTTGCCACCGCTTATATGGATATACAAAAAACAGTTTACATTGTCACATCAAAGTGATGCCTCGCTCTGACAACTTTCAAACATTTGGCTTGTGGATCACATTCTGGTGGAGTAAGAGGTACTTCAGACAAGTATCACCTGGTCAATGAAGCATCTGAATTTTAATCTTGAGTTCCTGAACGTCTGATTTCGCATCATTTAGAGAATTTGTAGTTCCAAGTTATTGCCTATCATTCTGATGTGTCTGTGCCATGTATGCTCCCTCATTCTCTTTCGCTTCAGCGAAGCAGAAATCTTGGTCCCATAACATCGAATACTTCCATCTAATTATTGGATGTTCGACCCACAAATAACCGTATGCTCGTACTAAAAATTCTATCGGGGGTAAAATCAACCCCAAAACCTAGGAAGACAGATTAACCCGCGAATGCCCGGATGCTTGGTCCAAAAATTCTGTCGGGGGAGAAAACAACCCCAAAACCTAGGAAGGTAAATTAAACCGCAGATGCCCGGATACTCGGACCGAAAATTCTGTCGGGGAAAAAATCAAACCCAAATCCTAGGAAGGTAAATTAACCCGCAAATGCCCGGATACTCGAACCAAGAATTCCGTCGGGGGAAAATCACCCCAAAACCTAGGAAGGCAGATTAACCCGCGAATGCCCGGATGCTCGGACCAAAATTCTGTCGGGGGAAAAACAACCCCGAAATCTAGGAAGGTAAATTAACCCGCAAATGCCCGACGCCCCTTAAGGGCGACGATTTAAGGTCTTGCGGTTGATTTTTTCCCCGACAAAATTTCCGGTTCGAGCATCCGGGCAAAGCGGGTTAATTTCTATGGTGTCCAGCGATCTGGAAATCAGGGAATTCTTTGGGAATCGACTTTGGCTATGGAAATCAGGGAAATGTGTGGGAAATCGCATTCGAATCATGGAAATTTTCATGAACGATTGCATCTTGAACATTCTCACTACCACTCCACCGAAATAATTCCGATTTCAGTGTATATAATGCACACCGCTTGTGCCAAACCAATATAATACCTTATATTGAATTCGTCTCTGAATTCGCTGGTAGCAGATTTCAGCAATTTATGTGTCTTTTTCCAAGTGATCTAGCTCCTACTAGACATGTGATAATCGATTTTACCAGTCATCATTTTAAAGGTCTTGAAAAAACCAACAGTTAGACCACCGGTAGAAGTCGATTATCCTATTTTTTATAGAAGTTACAGTCGTCACAAGGTGAGCAGTTTCGTGAAAATGCCAAACTTTGAGCTCAATTTAAAAAAATCGTTATTTTCTTTCGACCCCAAACCTGTGCGAATGTTGTCCGATCCAAATACTATCAATTAGAACAATAATCTGGGTGGCTTTTTTGGTTCCTGATTTTCGGTAGACTGTTTTGAGTACCGTCAAATTGGGTAATTTTGGTACGTTTTCGGTGCTTTTCATCTTTTTGGCTCGGCATTCCAACATACATTCACAAAACCCACTCCTATTAGTAGTCTATCTAAAGCTCACAGTCTCAGCTTTCGATTGACGGGCTACGAAGTTCAATCTGATGTGTCTATGCCAGAGCTATTAGCAGTTGAAGAAGTGTACTAAAGTTAGACCCCGATGGAGCAACTTTGGTACACTTACAGAATATCTCAATTCTACCCACCATCATGCGAGTGAACTGATTTTAATCGTTCAAAAGCTTCATCTTAAGCTGTTTGAAACATTTTAAAACCTCACAGACCATCACTCGACTCAAGATAAGTTGAAAAGAAGCTGTCATATGGAGGTTTTCCGAAGTTACCGTATCCTCATGCTTCTTACCTTGAGTAGGGTAACTTTGGTACGTTTTTTCGTGTTTTTCCCCCCTGTTTCTCATTCATTAAAATTCCAAATGGTGTAAATACTCTAATGTAACGATGATTTGTTCAATATGGTGATATATGTGATGGAAATGTAGCAACATACACCGGTAGTTCTTTCGGGAACACTTCTTGCCAGGTATCCTGACTGGAATACTGGATCACTCGCGCATACCGGTGCTAAATCAACCTTTTTGGAAAAAACGTCGATAAACGATTACAATCATCCACACGGGATCTACGGTGGCTTAACACATTGTTTATGTGTGTGCCTAGAATAGAGGGTAGATTTAAGAGCGATAGAATCATTCACCTTGCGAAATGCAGCTTTGAAAGTCATTTTTCAGGGGGGACCGAAGTTGCACCCACTGTACAAAAGTTACCCGATTTGACGGTACCCTTTGGTGACCTTTTGCTGAAAATGATCCCATAGGGATGGCTCAAATAGGCTCCCATCTGAACTAGTGTGCGCGAATCTGTGGGAAATTACTCCACAAAGTACCCCCAAATATGTAGAAAAACTCCCAGACAGGAGCCTCAAGCCAGACGCGATTTCCCGGGTTCTTGCCCACAAACGAGACGAGTGGCTAGGATAAAAATACAAACATGTTTTTTCGACTAAAAATGACCATCTAGAGACGATTCTGGGGTCAACTTGTGCCTACGATATCATCCAATCCTCAAACGGCGTTAAACTCCATAAAAACAGGTTTGGGGTTCTTTTTCCCCCGACAGAATTTTTGGTACGAGTATCCGGGCATCTGCGGGTTAATCTGCTTTCCTAGGATTTGGGGTTGTTTTTCTCCCCGACAGAACTCTTGATTCGAGCATCCGGGCATTTGCGGGTTAATTTGCCTTCCTAGGTTTCGAGGTTTTTTTCTCCCCCGACGGAATTTTTGGTCCGAGCATCCGGGCATTCGCGGGTTAATCTGCCTTCCTAGGTTTTGGGGTGATTTTCCCCCCGACGGAATTCTTGGTTCGAGTATCCGGGCATTTGCGGGTTAATTTGCCTTCCTAGGATTTGGGTTTGATTTTCTCCCCGACAGAATTTTCGGTCCGAGTATCCGGGCATCTGCGGTTTAATTTACCTTCCTAGGTTTTGGGGTTGTTTTCTCCCCCGACAGAATTTTTGGACCAAGCATCCGGGCATTCGCGGGTTAATCTGCTTTCCTAGGATTTGGGGTTGATTTCACCCCCGATAGAATTTTTAGTACGAGCATACGGTTATTTGTGGGTCGAATATCCAATAATTAGATGGAAGTATTCGATGTTATGGGACCAAGATTTCTGCTTCGCTGAAGCGAAAGAGAATGAGGGAGCATACATGGCACAGACACATCAGAATAATAGGCAATAACTTGGAACTACAAATTCTCTAAATGATGCGAAATCAGACGTTCAGGAAGTCAAGATTAAAATTCAGATGCTTCATTGACCAGGTGATACTTGTCTGAAGTACCTCTTACTCCACCAGAATGTGATCCACAAGCCAAATGTTTGAAAGTTGTCAGAGCGAGGCGTCACTTTGATGTGACAATGTAAACTGTTTTTTGTATATCCATATAAGCGGTGGCAAAGGTGGTGATGATGATGGTGATGAATGATTCAGATCCCTCAATTGGTGATGCTTGGGTGATGATGGTAATGCCGCTATAAGTTTTGTGATCAAGATCAGGATGTGAACCTGAAAATTGTAAATCTCTCCAAGATAGCTGATCTTCCAACAATTCCTTATAAGTACCACATTCTAATCTTCATCACCAAAGTCATATTAGCATTACCATCATTACTCAAGCATTCACCAATTACATCAACAGCACTACCTTTGCCACCGCTATGGATATACAAATCACTGCTTACTTGTCACAACAAACTAATGTCGTGCTCTGACAACTTTCAGATCTTTATGGCTTGCGGATCATATTCTAGTACAGTCAGAGGCACTTCAAATAAATATCACTTGTTCAATATAGAATCTAGATTTGTATTTCCAATTTCTGATCAACTAATTCCCCTTCGTTTGGTGAATTTGTAGTTCCAAGTTTCTGCTTTATTTTATACCTGTGCCATGCATGCTTCCTCATCCTCTTTCGCCTGAGCAAAGCAGCAATCTCGATCCCATATTCCAATAATTTCATGAAGTTATGTGAGTTTATAAATCTGAGAACTGTGACAGATGATAACAGGTTCATCAAATCAAACATTTGATCAAATTCGATGAATTGGTCAAATTATTTGAAGAAATTCCTTAAAACTACGGATTATAGAAAACTTCGATTATGTCGGCAGGTGCAGAATCAAAAGTGCAGTTGTAAGAAATGATGAGAATTCAGAGTCGCGCAACGATGAAGACGAGATCGGCCTTATTCTAAAAACTGAAACACATGGAACATCAGAAAATTCAAGCGCACTGAAAAACTGCAAGATTGGCTTTTTCGCAATGCAATTTAATCATTTCAATTTCGACTGCAGTCTGCTGCCTGTCTGCTCTGCTGCTCCACCGCTCCACGTTCCGACGGAAGGAACGGCTAGGTTCCCGCGAGCGCCCCCTCTCGTGCAGAAAAAAAATATCACAACTTGTGGTATTTTTTCTATTTATTTTATTTATTTTATTCTGCCTACCGTGTCTGTCGGTCGTCTGAATCTACAAGATCAGTTCTCCCAATATATATTCACAACGAAGATCGATTGGTCGCAGATGTAAGGAACGTATAAAGGAGAATGTTTTTTATACGTTCGTTGCATCTCCCGAATCAATTGACCTTTGGAATGAATATGAGTCATTCTTTTTAATATCGCCAACTTTTGGGTCGAGGGTCACGGATTTTTTTGTAACTTTGGGTACATCTTATATATGATGAAAGTAGGCGGAAAGCACAGTTTTTAGGCCCGGAAAGTGATCCGTGGAGGTTTGGCGACCTATTTTCGTTTTGAAAATTTGCGAAAAAATCGGTTTTTTCATTTTTTGATTGATTTTTCACGGGTATAGGACCCAAGAAAAAAAATATTCCAAACACATAGTTCGACGTAAAAAAATCTGAATTTTTCGAAAAAAATACTTGCAGAATCGAAAAATGTCAACATAACCTCAAAAAAAGAGTTTTTTTGAAAAAAAGTGGTTTTTGGGGCCTTAGGGCCCACTTTACATCAAATCTGATATTCTTATCGGATTCTTCGTCAAATTTCACGTCGAAAACCGTTCAGAACAAATTGGGATCTACTTGGGATGGGTTGCTTTGAATGAAATTCCAAGAAAAATCGTCGAAAAATTGCCTTCATTCGTGCTTTCGCATGCTGAGCACCTGCGTACAGTGCCATGCGGTCGATTTACACGATTTGGCTGAACATGTTTTCATACGTAATTTTTGACGTAGAAACTGAATCTGCAGCCCATTTCATCCCAGTACTTCAGATTTTCCCTTAACATCGTGAGATATTGTTCATATAGAAATCATTTTTGACCATTTTTTCAACATTTTCAAAGTTCACGATCTCAAGAATGCAGCCTTGACAATGTCATCATAATATTCAAAACTAGATTATTCCCTGGAAATTGAGGTGCTCAACGTGATCTTGATGATGATTTCGCCCGAAAATGTTCCTGGTGTGAGATGCGAACCAATCATTTGAGTTGCTATCAGCAACATTTGCATGATTTCATCGTTTATCGTTCCAAACCTCGTTGAGTGAGTTATAATCATCCTTCCTTGAACCAAGGTGCACTTCCTTTGTTCCCACATGATCACTCAGGAAATATGATTATTATTCTCAAGTATAGATGTCTAGGATGTACGAACTACTTGTACAAATCGAATGGGTCAATATTTATCATGATATTATGAGAATATCACTTGGTGGGGAAAATTCAAAGCGTTGGGGGTCGGTACCTCAAGGAACATGGGATGGGTCTTCGTCCATCATAACGAGATGTTATTTCCTGTTCATCATGTTTAATACTCAACTACGATCCAGTGAGCCGTAGAAAATTAGTAGAAGTATCCCGATGTGTGCTAACCTTGACGCTGACAAACAATGTGGACAGCTTCAGTACGCATCCAAATGAATCAGTTTCTCCATTCTACGAAGCTAGATGAATTCAGGCATTTTCAACTGAAAATGTCATCTTGTCCTGGCGGACGAAAATATTTCCTTGTCCTCGTGATAGGATAGTGACCTCGCACACTTTAAATTCTCCTATCTATTAAGAGCTTTTCTCGAATCTCAATAGTTGCTAGTTCATCAGTTGTTGGTATAATATGCTCCACAGATTCATAGATTCAGGACATCCATACTTGAGATGATAATCATATTTCCTGAGTGATCATGTGGGAACAAAGAAAGTGCACCTTGGTTCAAGGAAGGATGATTTTAACTCACTCAACGAGCTTTTGAACGATAAACGATGAAATCATGCAAATGTTGCTGATAGCAACTCAAATGATTGGTTCGCATCTCACACCAGGAACATTTTCGGGCGAAATCATCATCAGGATCACGTTGAGCACCTCAATTTCCAGGGAATAATCTAGTTTTGAATATTATGATGACATTGTCAAGGCTGCATTCTTGAGATCGTGAACTTTGAAAATGTTAAAAAAATGGTCAAAAATGATTTCTATATGAACAATATCTTACGATGTTAAGGGAAAATCTGAAGTACTGGGATAAAATGGGCTGCAGATTCAGTTTCTACGTCAAAAATTACGTATGAAAACATGTTCAGCCAAATCGTGTAAATCGACCGCATGGCACTGTACGCAGGTGCTCAGCATGCGAAAGCACGAATGAAGGCGACTTTTCGACGATTTTTCTGGGAATTTCATTCAAAGCAACCCATCCCAAGTAGATCCCAATTTTTTCTAAACGGTTTTCGACGTGAAATTTGACGGAGAATCCGATAAGGATATCAGATTTGATGTAAAGTGGGCCCTAAGGCCCCAAAAATTACTTTTTTTCAAAAAAACTCTTTTTTTGAGGTTATGTTGACATTTTTCGATTCTGCAAGTATTTTTTTCGAAAAATTCAGATTTTTTTACGTCGAACTATGTGTTTGGAATACTTTTTTTCTTGGGTCCTATAACCGTGAAAAATCAATCAAAAAATGAAAAAACCGATTTTTTCGCAAATTTTCAAAACGAAAATAGGTCGCCAAACCTCTACGGATCACTTTCCGGGCCTAAAAACTGTGCTTTCCGCCTACGTTCATCGTATATAACATGTACCCAAAGTTACAAAAAAATCCGTGACCCTCGACCCAAAAGTTGGCGATATTAAAAAGAATGACTCATATATATCCTTTGAAGTGACCCTTAAAAAATGGATGATTAATGACGTATTGATGAATGAACGAGAAAGATGATGAATGAACGATGAAGATGGGAAATATATGAAATTAGAGAGAATGAATGCCTCACCCTCCTACTTAGAGAAGTCTTATGTGCATGCAGGATTGTACTCTGAGTAGGCGATCATTGGCATTGCATGATTATTAATGAATTGTTTAATGAAAATGAAAATGATGGTGAGTAGATGTGGGTATAGGAGATGATAAATGAATGGTGATGATGAAAATGGAGTGAATGACGAAGGAATAGATGTGAGCTAAGAAATGATGACGATGAATGAGTTGGAATGTATGATTAGTGAATATGTGTTGAAGATGATAACGAGCAAGATTGATATGAATGGAGTGAATGGATGTTGGTAAAATGTGAGCTGATGAGTTGTTGAAGATAATGAATAAATGATGATGATGAAAAATCTTATATTTTTAATGGATAACTTCGATGTTTGAGATTCGAGGCATTTCGATCGTGATTTCACGCGCCACTTACGAGTCATCTCAATGTGTGTTGCTGTGGATTAATGACATTGTATTATTTAAATATATTTATAGGTGAATCAATGTAGTTGAAAGTATTCACTCATGCGAACTACCCAAACTATTGTATCTGTTGATTATTTCCAATTTATCGAAAGAAGAGTAATGATGAGTTTCAAGCATCTGAACTCATGCACTGTAGCGTTCCATCCATCCAGTTATTTCACGTTTACTCATATTGAAGTATAAGTGAATCGTGAAAATCTAAGTTATTGTGTTCACTCTAAATGTTTTTGGAAATGAAACAGGTCTAGACATGTAGTGATGAGATCATAATTTCATCGGATATATAATTATAGTGAAATAGTATCTTATATGTTACTTGCTGCTTTTGTTGTTGGATGATGAATGTTGCATGCTTATGTATTTATGATATTATGAGTGTTCCATATTACCTGAAGAGCGATGGTGGCTCTTCTAGCAGTCAAATAGGGATATTGACAATGAGAAAATTCTAAAACAGAGGTGAAGGAAACTAATAGAACCGCTCTCTGCAGATTATTTTGGTACATACTTCGAAAAAAGTTTTATAGAGATTTTTTCTTCTCGTATATCTGATTAGTTGTTTGAGGCGATGTTACACTCTTAGTAAGATTATATTTCAAACCGCGGTGATATTCGAACCGATTCACAAACATTACGTATGTGCAGAATTTGTTGAAATGGAGAGACAAACTTAATGGTTTTAAAAATAGGATGAAAATATTAAATTCGAACTTATTTCGAAATGAGAAAAATATTCAAAAAAATAAAACTATTTGTATTCAATAGTAACATTGGAGAATACATTGACATCTCACATGTACAATGAGTGTATATGCACCGTGGCCGAGCGAGCCCGCGAGCGAAGCAGTATTGCTAGTGAGATACAATTCACGGGTTGCACGGCGATCGCATCGCCATAAGTACAGTCAGAGGAGTTACCAGACCACGAAAAAAAAAATTCAATTGCTCTAAACCTGGCCCAACTTGGATGAATTTTATTTTAGAATAGACGAAAATAACAAATGTTTCAATTGTTGATTGAATGTTTGAAAAAACCTTGAAGAAAATAATGATTTCGAAAAAAGGACCCAAGTCTAGCATATATATCATTAAAACTCCAATCTCATTTTTCGTGAATTCAACTATGAGCATTGAGACTTTGAAGGAATCCCAAGAGCACGGGGACGACTTATATTAGGTTAAACTCTGATTCGTGATTTATGATATAAATCGTGTATTTGATCACCAATCACAAGACTATCACTAATGAACGAAAATAACTTGGCCGCGGTTAATTTCTAACCTACAAATAGGCACATTTTCGTTCTTAACAATCTCGACATCTTTTCCAATTTTGGCTAAACGAAGGATCCAGGCTGTGTTAGATGCTAAGAAAGCCTAGATAACTCGTTGTTTAACCCAAATCGGAAAATATTTTGCAAGGTTTGGGAAAAAATTCCTTCGTTCACGGCGACCGCATCGCCAGAAGGTATATTGGAGAATTTTTGTTTTTTAGATACACCTCAGCGAGGTATAACTTTGAAAGTATGGCAAGGTGACCCTATATTTATCAAGCACAACCTCCAAAGAGAGATTTTGAATATGAAAAGTTCCCTAAATATATTCAGGCACAACTTCGAGACATTGAAGTGACAATTGAATATTTATATCAATATGAATCGGTGTTACCCAACAATTGATGCACGACAGCTCGATACAAGGTTTACATCTTTACCAGCCTTACACTCGTGCTATAAAGATAGACATCGGCCTCAAGCAGGACGCGTTTCCATCTAATACACCTCACCGATGTATTTTTGGAAAGATGGCGAGGCATCACCACGAAAATTTTTTAACAAATCCTTAAGAATTAAGCGATATGTTGATTAATTACGCAACGTTCCATCAAAATTCAACTAACATTCCAAACACACAGCAAGGAAAGAAATGAAATCCCACAACAGGTCTCATGTCCGGGGCGTTGTTCCAATACAATATTGTGCTCACAGTTATTTCATTTATTCAGATAAAACGATTTTCCAAAATAATTCCGCAATGTTCGACCAGAAATCAACTAACCGTACAAACGGGCAGCAAGGAAAGGAATCAAATCCAATAACAGGTCTCAAGTCTGGGGCGTCGTTCCAATTCAATATTGTGCTCACAGTTATCAAATTCATTTGCAAAAAATGGATTTCACAGTAATTACGCAATGTTCCATCAAAAATCAACTAACCGTCGAAACGAGCAGCAAGGAAACAAATGAAATCCAACAACAGGTCTCAAGTCTGGGGCGCCGCCCCCAATACAAAATTGTGCATACTACCAGGCATCCCTTGCATAACTATTCAATCGCAAATATACATTCGGATTTAATATCGCCGTGCCTATAGTTCCCATTCGTCAATTTAGTTAGCAATAGGTAATTGTTCCTGACCATACTTCCAAAATGATACCAAGTAACACATCCATCGGGGTTTATATTGTTCATAGTTTATCATAGAACAAATGTCGAACACGACTACGCGAACCTCAACATGTATAGTATAAGATATCAACGCAAACCAAAATGCGTGTCTCATATGTGAACCCTACCCTGCTGTGAAAATTCCCACGTTTAGTAGTAATTTGATTAATGAGCTTGTCCGTGTGGGGAGGGGGTGGGTGGATAAACGATGTGACGATCGTTACAGACGAGAAATGCAATGAATGAGAGCGAAGACGGAATAAAAATTATAACTTTGTGTGAGTCATGCGATGATTTTCAATATAAACGTCCTTGCCTCACGATCCTTGGTTTCCTCCTTTGCAATGGCACAAAGTAAAGAATAGAAGGGTGGCGGTCGCCACGGGCCTACACTGCAGATTCCGTTTGAATATTTTCTCTTTGTCTTATTTAAACCGGGAAGATGAAAATTCTCATCGGGGCCGTTATAGTTTGCAAGTGTATGTATGACATCAATGAATTGCACAACATGAGTATTATGATCGGTTATTCAAAAATAACCATTGACATCGTCTAATACGGCCCAAGTTCCCACAAGTTTCGGTCACAAGAGATAATGATATCAATATTTACCATTAGGACATGGAGAGTTCCAGGTTGATGAGAACCGTCAGAAATAAAAATCGGCGGGTTGTTCCTATGCCTGGAAAGTATGGTTGGGTTTAGCTGAATCGGCAAAACTCAGCGTCGTGTTCGCGCGCAAACGTCATTTTGCAATCAATGTCAATGTGATTTTTCGTGAAAATTCTATTTTTTTTCAATTTTTAATATAAATCGGGCCGTGAATAAATTCCCGTCATCGGTATGTGGTACTAGGGTAAGGTTACGCTAGGTTGGGCCGTATGAAAATTATTGTGTAAATTGTATGATTAGCATTATATTGATTAAAAAACGAGCTTCAAAAAATTTTTGAATTTTGTTGATCATTGATCATTCAACCATCAAACAAATGAAGAGCATGATAGAGAGATATAAATTATTTCTGATCGTAAAGACTTCTAAAAAATCTTCACTATTGGGTCCAAAAGTGGATGCACATACAATGCATGATATTTGAAATTCGAAGTATTTCGATAACTCCCTCGTTATTTGTTTTATCCAAATAAATTTAATAACTTTAAGCACAATTTTGTATTGGGGGCGGCGCCTCAGACTTGAGACCTGTTGTTGGATTTCATTTGTTTCCTTGCACTGAGAAAAAATTTTTGGTCGTACGGCCTTACGTTTTGCCGTACGATCAAAAAGTGGTATAGCTAGGAGAGCAATACCAATCTTGTCATCGCATCAATCCATCAGATCGGTTCGGCAGTCAGGCGTTATTGCCAGAGTTAATATATACAACCCTTATATTTCAATGGCCCTGATACTTAACGGAGCCACGGCCACATTAAGACTATTTTGCGACAAAAGCTACCAATTTTTTGCACAGAATGATACCGGTAAAGGGACAAATATGATCGAAAGATTTTTAGGTTATTTGCATGCAATAATAGAATCATTTTGCTGTGGTGACAATCCAGTATTGGTCTGACGGCAATACCACGTAACAATACAGTCTTATTGCGCTGACGGCAATATTTTTCTCTCAGTGTGCTGCTCGTTTGGATGGTTAGTTGATTTTTGATGGAACATTGCGTAATTACTGTGAAATCCATTTTTTGCAAATGAATTTGATAACTGTGAGCACAATTTTGAATTGGAACGACGCCCCAGACTTGAGACCTGTTATTGGATTTGATTCCTTTCCTTGCTGCCCGTTTGTACGGTTAGTTGATTTCTGGTCGAACATTGCATAATTATTTTGGAAAATCGTTTTATCTGAATAAATGAAATAACTGTAAGCACAATATTGTATTGGAACGACACCCCAGACTTGAGACCTGTTGTGGGATTTCATTTCTTTCCTTGCTGTGTGTTTGGAATGTTAGTTGAATTTTGATGGAACGTTGCGTAATTCATCAACATATCGCTTAATTCTTAAGGATTTGTTAAAAAATTTTCGTGGTGATGTCTCGCCATCTTTCCAAAAATACATCGGTGAGGCGTATTAGATGGAAACGCGTCCTGCTTGAGGCCGGTGTCTGTCTTTATAGCACGAGTGTAATGCTGGTAAAGATGTAAACCTTGTATCGAGCTGTTGTGCATCAATTGTTGGGTAACACCGATTCATATTGATATAAATATTCAATTGTCACTTCAATGTCATGAAGTTGTGCCTGAATATATTTAGGGAACTTTTCATGATCGAAATCTCTCTTTGGAGGTTGTGCTTGATAAATGTAGGGTCACCTTGCCATACTTTCAAAGTTATTCCTCGCTGAGGTGTATCCAAAAAACAAAAACTCTTCAATATACCTTCTGGCGATGCGGTCGCCGTGAACGATGAAATTTGTTCCCAAACCTTGCAAAACATTTTCCGATTTGGGTTAAACAACGAGTTATCCAGGCTTTCTTAGCATCTCACATAGGCTAGATAACTCTTCGTTGAGCCAAAATTGGAAAAGATGTCGAGATTGTTAAGAACGAAAATGTGCCTATTTGTAGGTTAGAAATTAACCGCGGGCAAGTTATTTTCGTTCATTAGTGATAGTCTTGTGATTGGTGATCAAATACACGATTTATATCATAAATCACGAATCAGAGTTTAACATAATATAAGTTGTCCCCATGCTCTTGGGATTCCTTTAACGGCCGCGGCCGAGTTCAATGAAAGCGGATAAAATAAGTAAGAGTTGAAAAGAATTTTTAAAATACGCTTCCACGCGCCTTGTTCATCGCTTCTATTCTACTTCCATGTCTCCCCACTCGACGCTCGGACCACTCATTTCTCACACTACTCCGCGATTTTCGGCGATTTTCCTAGAAAAATCTTGTACGGTGGCTTGTGTTGGTGACGAATTTTGTGTCTTTGTGAGCGATATAGGTAAGGTCTCTACCCTCTCTACGGTGAACTTTTGGGTAATTGGCTGTACACAGCGATTCCCCGTGGTTACCCCGCCCCCTGCCAAACTTGACGAAACATGATGCATCGTTGCAAGTATACTGTAAGGGCGAAATTACATGGACGGAGTAGAGCGGAAAAATCAGAGAGGAGCGTAAAATCTGGCGGCCAATCACAACACACGAGTTTCAAAATATTGGCGCGCTCTCTGAACTCGAATGTTTTGTTTGCAGTTTCAATGAAATTTCTTGATTCAGTTGAAATTGAGGAGATATTCGTGCAACTGAGTAATTATAGACAATAACTATGTGATTAGACTGCATTACTTCACTTTTCTAATCGTATAAGATTAGGTCATAGCTCAGTAGACGGTTCTATTTCGAGGTTAGGATCAAGCGATTGCGTAAAGGCTAACTATATATTTCAGCTGCTTAATCTTCGTCCGTTGTTTGAATAATCACTGAACGTTGTTGAGATTGTCCATATTATTCTATCAAAGCTGAGTACAGTCGCATTCTGAAAAATTTCGGCGACCGCGACATGAATGCGAGAACCTGAGCAGCTGCATTCAGCAGACGACACGCTGTTTTTTCCGCTCCCTCTTTCGCGTGGTCCCCGGTTTACATGGACCGTAGTTTTGACGGAGTAGCGTGAAAATGCAATCTTCAAAATTTTCTCTGAGAACTTTAGAGCGCCCAAATCATCATTGACGACTTGATATTCTATCAATATTCATGACAGAAGATGATGAGTTTATTTGCACGAAGCATAATTAATTAATTTTTGAGATGAAATATTTTACGCCGTGTTTTTTTCCTCTCTCCTGGCCTCATGTAAATGGGGGAACCACGCTGTTGGAAAGAGCGGAAAGTTGAGAGCGCTCTGATTGGCCAGCATTTTTACGCTCCTCTCTGATTTTTCCGCTCTACTCCGTCCATGTAATTTCGCCCTAAGAAGGCAAGGAATATAAGTATCATATCGTGTATAAGCTTTCCTATGCGCGCGGTGGCATCAAAAACGTTTTGAACCGTTTCGATCGCGGGCAGCGGGCCGAACGTTTTCGCGGTCAGTTGTCACAATGCGTAAACAAATTCGCGAATGCCCCATGCAACACTCTGCGTTTTTTTTCTTGAACATTCCTAATACGTGCTGTATTAGAGAGACTATCTTGGAGACGAAATATGTGATTTCAGACATAATTAAATTGGAAGCGATTCAAATCGAAGATGAGATTGTATGCACAGAGTATTTTTGGTCTATTGGTTTTTTAACTCAATAATTTCATAATATCAGCCAAAGCGATGTCTAAAACTCGTTTTTACCAATTTATTATTCCTAACCTGTGCGATGCAATACATAAGCAGAGACGCGTGTGCACCGGGCATCCCGAAAATGTGCTGTGCGTGTCTCGTATTAGGCGCCACTATGTCGCGGAGTCACATATATGCAGCAGACATCGAACGCGGGATGGCAGCCCCCGTAGTCAAAGGTATAATACTCTCGCCTTCCACATGGAAGGCTCGGGGTCCATCCCCGCCCGGCAACAATGTTAAATTTTCTTCACCAATCAAATAGTCTAACACTTGTCTAATTAAATTCTCGTCACACCTCATTCATTGTCACTATGAAACGAGTAACTGCAAATCTCAGATATGACACAATATATGTATTCTGAACATCCACAACTGAGCACACCTACGAGATTAAATTTGCTACTATCCGGAAGTCAATTATCGGAAGTCACGTGACATAACCAACATTACTAAATCTAGGACGGAGAAAACACCAACTCGGTGAAGTGTAATAAAAGCGTATGATAAAAAGAGATCTCAGCGAGTTTTGCTTGAGAAGCCTCTAAATTGGATGGGGCTGGGAGGAGAGAGATGCCAAATCACTGCCCTTGTTTTTGAATCATTTTCCACAACTTGTAGAAGGGCAAAAGTTGATCAGGTTAACAGTGCTCTCTACCTTTGGAAAAGCGATGGTGGCTCCTCTAACGGTCAAATTGGTATATTGCCAATAACAGTTTTCAAAAACAAAGAGGAAGGAAACCAATCGTACCGCTCCCTGCGGACTATTTTCTTCCAAATTTGAAAAAAAGTTTCATCGAGATCGGTACAAAATTGAGGTTAAAAATTTGCGGATAGATTTGTTCAGTGTTGCTGAATTGTATCCGCAAATCTTTGACCTCAATTTTGCACCGATCTCGATGAAACTTTATTTGAAATTTGAAGAAAAATAGTCCGTTGGGAGCGGTACTATGGGTTTCCTTCCTTTATGTTCTTAAAAATTGTTATTGACAAGATACCAATTTGACCGCTGGAGGCGCCACCATCGCTTTTCAAAAGGTAGAGAGCACTTCTAAGTGTACTCTCTCAGCACGAATCAGTCAGATTCTCAAAGATTTGATCAGTATTATAAATCTCAATGATTGAATCAGCCAATCTTTTTCGAACTCGCTCGGTCTCCTGGTCACACCAATCTTCCCCCTTCTGCACAGAATACTGATGAAAACATGTTGCCAATCATACAGACTTTCAATAGCGATGATTAATTTAATTTCATGCCAGATATCCATCTGCACCAGTTTTAACCGACGAATTAGCTGAATAAATCCTTCTATATACAATGATTCATCAGTTATAGTTGATCCTAAATCAACTTACTGATCTGCATATGGACTGATTCGGTCAGTAGCATGAATCATCAGTGCATCAGTGCCGGTACCCGAATTTGACTGTCATTTACAGACACCAAGCGCCTTCAAATGCTCTAATTGACGAAATATCAGCAGAGTAGACTCTGCTGATATTTCGTCAATTAGTCATGGCAAAAGATAGTACGTCCTGAATCCATAGCATTATGAAACCTCATACAATATATTTGAACGATTGAATAAGCTGTAACCTCCTAATCGCGCCGGGTACTGATAAATCAGTGCCGCTAACGGGCTTTGCCTCTCATTTATAGACGCCAAGCGCCTTCAAATGCTCTACTCCGTTGATATTTTGTCAATTAGCCGTGGTAAAAGATAGAACATGCTATATTTGCAGCTAAGTGAAACAATTTGAGCTATCTTGCACCTTAACCGCTAACTTGCGATAAATACTGATACATCACTTCATTAATTGATCACAATCGCTGCCCGGCTCTGGTTGTAATATCTAGCTATAAGCGGCTTCAAATGCGTTTTTGAGAATATAATAATGTTGATTGGTCATGGCAAATCAAGCAATCCCAACATTCACAGATAATCTTTAGATGATGTATTTTTTGTTAAAGAAGATATTATTTGCCGTAGATGATGATGCCCTAGATAGATCAATCATATTGAATTGGGAATTCTCTCAAAGTCAGATTCGTAGTGCACTTAGGAGCTCATTACTCAGAGTGAGAGATTAGAAGACTAATACACCGTCATAATGTCCCAATTAAATCAATTTTTGACTGCTTGTGACAATAAACACTAGCTCAACCTTCCTAGAAATGTACCTTGAGACATGCATGGGTTCGAAATTATGCATGTACAGATAGTTTTCATCACACACTTACATTTTACTAGCACCACATTCATTAAACCTTGTGTTCTCATGAATCAATTCAGCATGTTGCAAGTGACTCAATAAAAGGTATAATTTGTAATGAATGTTCCTTGGTTTGAGAATGATTGGTTAGACAAGGGATTGGTCATGAGATCAGGGGAAACATGTCGAGTAACTTTTTACCAAAATCTAAACGTCAGACGAATGGAGAGAGATTACAAAATACTGATTTCAATTCTTGAGAGTCATGAGATCAGGAAAAGCATGTCGAGTAATTGTTTTGCAATATCTGAATGTGAAATGCATGGAAAATTATTGATTGCATCACAGATTGATTATCTTTCTGTAAGTTTGACTCAACTTGAGTTACTCACCATCTCTCTTCCTTAAAATATATTGGAAATAATAATCTATCCAGACCAATAAAAAAAAAACAGAAGGAAAAAAATTCAAACCAGCATTGATCGTTCCAGTTTGGAAGTCAGTAAAGATGTTGAGTACCTCAAGTTGAGTCAAACTTACAGAGAGACATCCATGAATCGAGAAAAACTTGAAGGCAATTTCTGGTGGGACAGAGCGCGTCCTGGCCTATTCCGATTTATTCCTCGATGAAAGAACATTTCTGGCCAATATCAGATAGTAAGCCACCTGTGCGTCGACATTTTTCATCGAATGAGCTCCCCTACGCCGAAAAATTCTGGATCTAGCTCTCAAAAAACTTGAACTAGTGGGAGCATCGACCAGGATGCCTAGCCCAGCAAGGCGAAAAGCTACAGTTCTTTCGAGATATCGGCAGAATTTCCGGGGGTAGAACAACTCATTCGATGGAAAATATCATGGTGTTCCACTTGCCATATCTCGTTTGGGTCGAAAATGTGAGGTAGAAATACTATGAGGCAAGAAATTGGTTCATAATCCCCCATCGCGCATGCAGTGCAATCACAGCGCCATTTATCGGACAAAATATCCGGATCCTCTCCGGACTAGCCTCAAACAACTTTCGCAGTGATTTACCGTGCTGGGGAAAATCGGAGACATGTATTGCTTTCTCTAAAGAGAAAGCTTTGTTTTCGACACAGCAAATTTTTGATCAATTTTTCCATTCAACTCAATATTTTCTTCAACATAATTCATCTTATCACAAAAGTGCTTTAACCATCTTATTCCTCTCGCCAAAATCTAACGATTGTAAGTAACACTTTTCCCCTTATAATCCTCAAAAACCCCCCAGTGACTCGTCTCTCCGGCCCTTTGTCTGTGTCTGTGTGTGTGTATGTGTGTTGTTTTTTTTGCGCCACGCTTTCTCTTCTACACTCCACTTTATCGATTTTTGCTTTTCTACAAGTTGTATAGAATCACTCAGAGATGAGACCAGTGATTTGCCTGGTCTCCTCTCCAAATCGAATTTAATTTAAACGTTTTTTGAGGTAAAATCGCTGAAATTGTGTACTTTCATACTAAAATATCTCTTTCTAACTTCACCTTACCCCAATTTTGATTACCTAGGCTATGGTTTTTTTGTCTCAATCTATCTTTTGGTTAATACCGAAATTCCATTCAAACTCCATCAACGTAAATTTTTATAAAAAAACCGAAATTTCCAACAAAAACAGCAATTTGAGCATGTTTAGACCTATTCTATCGAAATTCTGTTTCAACCAAATTACACGTTTTGCTAAAAAAACCTCACTTTAGGTAGCCCAAAACCCCATAACTATCTTCCTTGAAAAAATAATTCAAAATATACAAAAATATTTTTTTCAATATTCATACTTTCCTCATATCTCCCCCCTGAACTACTTTATTCAAATTTTACTCAACTAAGTTGATACTTTTTCATCGTTCTAAATCGATTGGTTGATACCGAATTTTCTCAAAATCTGTTTTAATACATTCAAAATCCGATTTATTCCCGAAAAATCAAAATTTTTTCAAAATACTCCATTTTTATAATCCTTACACCAACTATATTAAAATTTCCCCTCAACCATACTACATATATTCCATGGAAAACCCTAGTTTAGGTCATCTGAATTCCCCTATAAGGCAATCTCCTTATAATAACTCAAAATATTAGAAGGAAATCGCATCTCAAATTCATTTTCCGCTATTACCCACCCCCTAAACTAATATATACAAATTTTACTCAACTAAGTTTATACTTTTTCATCGTTCTAAATCGATTAGTTGATAGCGAATTTTTCAAAATCCTTTTAAATACATTCAAAATCCAATTTATTCCCGAAAAATCCAAATTTTTTTCAAAAAACTCCATTTTTATGATCTTTTCACCAACTATATCAAAATTTTCCTTCAACCAGACTACATATCTTCCATGAAAAACCCCAGTTTAGGTCATCTTGATTCCCCTGAAAGTGAATCTCGTGATAATAACCCAAAATTCTATAAGAAAATTGCAGCTAAAATTCATTTTATCCTCATATCTCCCTCTACAACTAATCTATCCACCTTTTAATGGACTAAAGAGATACTTTTCCCTCATTCTACATCGATTGGTTGGATCCAATCATTGGACTGTGAGTGTGATATGAAATGCAATTGAATTAGATTAAAAAATAAAACTATTTTGTAGGAATCCCAATCATCATTTTGAAATTTGATCAGTTTTGCAAATTTCTCATTAGTTTCAGTGAGTCTCTTAAACTATTTCGCTAAGAGAAAGCATTCTGCTAATCTCGTTTAGCAGCGTATTTTTGATAGATCTTTAATTTCCCGCAAAAATTAGCCCGCCATCGGCCATGGTTCCAGAGATCGCTACTCTCGAAAAAATTTGATGGCAGCTTCTATTACTTTCCCAGTCACGTATCGCCTCGAGTAAAAGCACACAAGTGCCCAACATTTCAATATTCTGTAACATTTAGCTTGCCAGCTACTTTTGGGGATCCAAAATAGTATATTATGATACAAGGGCGCAAACGATGGTTTTCGCACACTTCTTTAGGACCGAGCCGCAGGCGAGGGTCTAAAAAGTCACGAGAAAGCGAAAATCATTGCGTCCGAGTATCATACTATGGTTTTCTATCTTCTGTGAGCAAATGAAAAGCGAAAAACAGTGGGCAAATGACTCATTTGCGCACAGACGATCGAAAAGACATTTCTAAAAATTGAAACGCGCTTTTAACTTAAAAAGAGGTCTTGCATGGTTCTGCCGATGTGCTATTGCAGCATCATTTCTGATTGAAATATGCAATAACAATTTTTTCGACTCAATTCAGTGCGTATTAGAATTTTTTGTGAAGTCTGACATCTCAAAAATCAAATCATTGCTTTTATCAGTGCCACGAGTCTCATCGGAATAATTTGAGTTGTTTGCTCCGAAATGCGAGTAGATAAGATGTGAATTAATGTCTTATTCGTTGATTGTCACGTCTTTAATTTTCAACGGTTCCAACTTTTTTCAAAACAAATAGATCCGTAGAAATTTGTCGAGGTAGAGAAGTCTTATTCAGACAGAGCTGTGTTTGAATGTAAACAAATTTTATTCCTCCATCGGAAGCGAATATTTTAATTTTGAGTCAGCATGATCCCTGCAATTTACAATATCAACGTCCTGATTAACTTTTACGAGTGGAAATCCTGTCCCTATGTCTCAGTTGTATCCAAAGCGGAGGAGAAATATACAGTCTCGAACAAAGATCAGTTTCTCAAATAAATATTTCAGTGGCATAATGTAGCAACATCATTCCCAGCTGCCAGCAGCGTGAATCAGCGCTGCCTCATAATCGAGCGAGGGTGGACGCTACCAACCCATCGCCATTTGTGCCGCCCGAGCATTCCATCACCTATTAGTCAACCCAACAACCCTTTTATCATCGTGAACCATCGGATACGCTCATCATCTCGTCATACAAAGGTCAGTAAACTTTTATAACAGAGTCAAATATTTGTCTGATATATTCTCCCCTTTCCGAAGTCACTTCTAATTGAAACAATTCAATCGAAAGCAACATCTTTATTTCATCTTTGTTATGCATCTGCTGGCCAGAAAACGATGATTTTATACATATGATGGGCCTTTTGGAACATTTTCACGCTCATTCATTATTGAAAGGCTTAACGTAAGCCAAGATTAAGAACCCTACAAATACAATGATTTATTGTCTGTACTGACCCTCGAATGCATGTCTGATTGTTACAAGAATGATTTGATTGGCCGAAATTCGGCCCAAATCGGAACATCTGAGGATGTCAACATGCTTCTCCGATTCCAGATTTCTATAACTTACGCTAAGAACTTGTTTGAAAGCATTTGTAATTTATGTTATTTCCCGATTTGTGAGCTCCATACTGACGATTGCCGTTCATATATCAAAGTATGTAACTTGGAACTGTTCGAGTTCTCGTAATTATGTCATACAAAGACTCTAAGACGAAAGGGTGCCTGAACTCAGCACAAACATTTCCGCACAAACAAAAATTAACTATCTGATATTTTATTGCTTTTTTTATTGCTAATTTATTGCTGTACTGCGGAATTTACTGCTCTCCATTTTCTCGAGTTATGAAGGTTTGTGCTGAGTTCAGTGTGGAGAAAGCACAAACATCAGGTTCTTGTCGACCTATCGAAACCTAACTTAGCTCATATTTTATTGCTAATTCATTGCTCTCAGAATCCGTTTCGATCATCCTCTTAGGGCAACTTCCGGCGGAGATATGAGAGTTTGTGCTGAGTTCAATGTGGAGCCAGTACAAACATTAGGTTTTTGTCGACCCATCAAAACCTAGTTTACCCTCTTGTGGCGCTGCGATCGAGTTTATGATAAGAGCAATAAATTCCGCAATATAGCAATGAATTAGCAATAAAAAAGCAATAAAATATCAGATAGTTAATTTTCGTTTGTGCGGAAATGTTTGTGCTGAGTTCAGGTACCCAAGAAATTTTCGAGTGAAATGCTGACACGAGTTCTGCATCAGTCTCCTCCAGCCTTGGTTTGCCATCGAATAGGTTATACTTTTAGGGGTCATTTGAAAGAAAATTTGACGGGCTCCCGATTATCCAAGGTTTCAATTCCGTACATCTACACGCATGCCAAGAAAACAGACGCGCTCTGATTGTTCGAAAAGTCGAATCGCGAAAAATTGCTTTTAGAACTCACTTGAAACGGAAGAATACTCTTCAAAACATATTCCCTCGGGGAAAGCATTACATTTCACGCGAAAAGAGTGTTTTCCAAACTTTTTTGTGATGTTTCTGAGAAAAAAATCAAATAGCGATTCCACGGAACCTCCGTGTATACCCAATTTTAGCCAAAAAAATTAAGAAGTAATATTTGAATAGGTTTTTGTCTCAGCTTCCAAATGCGTTCAACCGCGTGTTGATATCTTTCTTTGTTTTGGAACTAGAGCTGTTTTAGCGAGAAAAAATCAGGGCTTTATTGTTTTAAAAAAGGAATAAAAAATGAATCAATTTGCTCACCAGCTGCATTACAAATCTTTCTGGGGTCCTACCGACCAGTTGTTTATCATATATTGAGGTATTATACACAGCGAAAAAGATTTTTCAAAATGAGAACTTTTTCCTTACGTTTCGAGTGCGTGTAATTATAAGAAATTTCACACTTCTCGTCTGAGAAATTTCTCAGAATGTGAAATAGAATCTTCTGTTGTGAGAACTCGTATTCCTCACTCAAAAACTAACCGTTATAGATTGTGTGCTCGTTGACCCTCATTTAGCCGGGGTCGGATGCAGAATACGGAGAAAACTACT
>JARUXH010000013.1:0-28112 GCA_029851415.1 Eretmocerus hayati | reverse complement strand
CTCTTAACTCTGTCTCTCTCCTTCACTATAACATTTATAGTGATGTAGGAGGAAAGTGCCTAGGCGACACCACCCGCGATTTTCTCCCTATCCTCTTCATCTTCGTTCAAGATCCACCATTCAGCGGTAAAAACAGCTAGATAGATGCGTAAATGTGATTTCCCTCACTCTAAGTTTCCCAATGAAAATTATAGACAGAAACGGTCAGTGCTATACTGACTCAATAGATACTGAAATTGCGAGAGGGGACGATTTTTTTTATCGATAGCTCGGTTTTATAATCGATATACCGTGTACTCATGTGTTGACTTCACTCGAATAGCAAATCAGACCGATATTTTAAACTTGACATTTCTTGAAAGACCTCGATGCTTCTTAGCAATGAAGTTTAATAACTACCTAGATTCGGAGTGCAATACTATTTATTGCTCATGGTTTGAAGTTTCACGACAAGAATATGCGTAACAAACAATACCAAGTTACTTTTTTGATACACTGTGCGTAAAAGTGTACTTTGCGCACACTTTGACGACTTTTACTAACAATTTATCAAAATTGTCCAGTCCGATACGGGGGAGTGGAACCTATTTCTCGCATCCTCGTAATGATTCTGACCCTCGCTTGCGGCTCGAACCGGGAATGCATTACTCGGACGCGGAAAAAAGTTCTTACACCCTTGTATCAAAATGTGATGTTGCGATAATGTTGCCTCGCTCTCGTAAATCTCGATGTCATCATTAATACCAAAAAAGATTTTGCTTCTATTATTTTCGGATCATTTTGTGAGAAAGATTCAACGATTTCACCCACCAAAATTATTCTAATATTCAATTGCAAACCGCGACCATCAGTCGTTTAAAATGATATTTTTCTTGCAATTTTATGAAATAATTGTTCTTCCAAAAATGTGCATCATCTTCTGAATTAATCATGGAAAGCGAAAGCACGTAATTACGTTTGGCGGGATCAATTCGTCGGGTGTGATTCGTGTGTCAGTTTGCGCCTCCAGCTGTCTTTGTGATTCACGTCTTCCTGTACGATCTCGTCATCGTATTTTTGTCGACGAGCTTTTTTATACATTCCTATACATTTCTTTTATCTTGAAAACATTCATTCCTCCTTCTCCTCTTATGAACGTTGCGTTTTGTTTTAGTTCATTTTTCTTCGAAAGAGAGAGGTTGAATTGGAATGAGCTCATTTATTTTTTTTTTTAATTAATAACGCATTTTCAACCTCTTTTTGAGGTTATTTTGCGGGACCTACAGTTTAAGGTGGGTTCCGAACCACCGAAAGGCACTTATGAAAATTCACATTGGTGCCGGCCGAGATTCGCATCGTTATTGATTCATACGACAAGCATTATCTCTTTCTGGCTATTATTTTAGGAAGATTATTCTTCAGTTATAAGTTCAAAAGTTATGTTGGATCTAGAGAAAAAATCATTTGCATACGAAAAAAGTTTTCATTTTTTGCAGGTATGATCATTGCAAAACCCCCTCTCACCTGTAGAAAGGAATTATCCAATCACGGTAGGATTCACGATCGTTATTTTTCCACAGTCTGTCACGATCAGATAAGAGTTCAGATATTTTTGTCTTGGATGTATTTTCAGGGTTTCTGCTCGCCTTAAAAACCTTGAAAACCTTGAAATATCATTGAAATCCTTCTTTCATCCTTGAAATCATGGAAAATCCTTGAATTTCCTGTCATATTCTCGATTATCCTTGAAATTCTACCCGACTCGCGAAAGAATCTCCACGTTCATAGGCTCAATCCGAAAAATTGATGTCCATCCGATTTGAAAACCCGCGTGCACGGCGTGCCACCGTCGTCCACACCGGCTCGAATTGACCAGTTACTTATTCACACGTGGTTGTGGCTTTACTCGGCTCACTGCTCTGCGGGTTCGATTTCGACGAATACCCGTTCGGCAGAAATCGTGACAAAAGCTTGGTTCAGTTCGAGAGCTTCTAAAGATTCTTGTTTTCGAGTAACACATCCGTCTCTCTGATTTGAGTAAATATGTCGATGGATTAGAATTTGTGATTGTGATGGATGTACAAGTTCAGCTATAGTACTTATAAGAGTGGTTGTCTCTCGGAGTCGCAGGTTCACTGAATGAAGTACCCGATGATGAAAATAAAGTACCCGATGGTTAATATCATTGTATAAACAATACTTCGTTAGTTCTTAATATTGAACAAGAACCTAAGCTCTTTTGTATGTTGAGGCCGTACAAGAATTGCTGGGAACCTCGCACAAAAATCCTTGAAATCTGGTCATTTGACTCCTTAAAAATCCTTGAAAATCCTTGAAATTGACCTGGAAATTAGAGTAAAAAACCCTGGAATCCAATGACTACTTGTTACGTGATTGGCAATGATTTAGTGGGGGGATGATGATTCAAGATCTTACTTGTCTGATTTGTTTCTCTAATACTTACAGATCCTTTCTATTAACTGAGAAACAATCAATTTGCTGCTTATGAAGTCACGAAATAGCCGAGAAGTAAAGACTTATCTCAATCTTACGTTGAATTCGCTTGGAATCGTCACAGTTGAAAATCTTCATTCAAAACGAGGGAAAAACTATCCGACAAAAAATGTGGACTGCTTGATCATTGTTTCGATTTAGCTTACTTGGTGTTTGAATATTGCTCAAATCAAAATTCTTGGATTTGGTGATTTTATTAACCAACACGGAACCCATCTAAAAAATCTTGCCCGTCTCTTTTACCCTCCCTGATATGAATATATCTGAAGGGTATAAATTGATTAAGCTCTTTGGGTGGAAGACTTCTAATATAGAGTAATAAATTCAAGATAAAATCAGTGGAACTATTTCATGTGATATGAGGTAAGTGTACCCAACTTGCGTCTATTGAGCCATTTTCTCAATAACTTTGGTTTCCCTCAGTATTTTTCAACGTACCTCAACTCATTTGAAAGCTCGTCTCAAGACCTTCATAATGAGCTAAAAACCATCTGATTTCAATGAACTGGAGCCGAGCTGTTTTAATTTTCCCAAAAAATGATTCTTGAGAGTTTCTAAAAGTGTGTACTCAATTTGCCCTCATCATTTCAAAAAAATGTAAATCAGCGATGAAGTGTATAAAATCGTGTCAATGCGTTTTTATCGCCAAGCAACGAACCACATTTGTAGCTTCACACCAGTCCAAAACACTATTTTCAACTCATTGTGACGTGATAAGGTAAGTGTACCCAACTTGCCTCTGTACCCAACTTGCCCCCATATGCCGATCTCAGGAATGGGCGCTCGTTGACCTTCCCGCAATTTTTTTTACGTTTGTTATGTTAAAATATGAGAAAATACGTAGTTTTCAACGACCCTGGATCATTTCTGCGTTCTCCAGAAAATATAAAGTGAGTTTTCCATTTTTCGTGTTTGCACGGCTAAGAAATCACCGAGGAAATCACGTTCACTAAAACCGGTGCCAATTTATTTTTATTCGACCAATCTTGACGTACCTTAGCGCATTCGATTCCTTGTCTCAAGACCTTCAAAATCCGCTCTTTGGGGTTGCAGAACTCTGATTTGGAGCGATTTTATGTACAAAATACGAAGATGGTTTGAGAATCAAGAAGGCCGACATCGAAGTGTACCCAACATGACCCCCGCATGCTTATCTCGGAAAGGCGTGCAGTATGGCTTTTTTTACCACTCAGAACGTGTTTATCACGTCAAAATGGGTCGGAAACGATGTCTTGGTCCAGCTAAAAGCTACAAATGTCGCTGCACGGTGATCAAAACGGATCAAAGCGATTTTATTCACTTCATTGCCGATTTACATTGTTCTAAATGATGGGGGCAAGTTGGGGTACACTCTTTTGTAAACTCTCAAAAATCACCTTTCGGGAGAATTCAAACAGTTCGGCTCCAGTTCATCCAAATTGGACGTATCTTAGCTCATTTTAAAGGTCTTGAGACAAGCTTCAAAATGAGTTGAAGTACGTTGGAAAATATTGAGATTAGCCAGAATTATTAAGAAAATGGCTTAATGGGGGCAAGTTGGGTACACTGACCTTAGATACGTTTTGATTGATAAAAGAAGCCGTATTGCACGGCCTTTTGAGATGACCATATAGGTACATTCCAATGTTCGCCTTCTTGTCTCAAAAATAAACTCTGTATCTTGTTCATAAAATAGCTACAGATTGAGTTTAGCAGCTCTGAAAAGCGAATCCTCAAGGTCTTGAGACAAGGAATTGAATGCGCTATACAGTACGTTGAGATCAGTTGAATTTGAAGAATAGGGCACCTGTTTTAGTGGGCACAATTTCCTCGGCGATTCCTTAGCCGTGCAAACACGAAAAATGAAAATCACTTGAAATTTTCTGGGGAACGCAGAAATGATACGGAGTACATCCAAACCACTCATTTTCTCATATTTCAATATGAAAAATGTGAAAAAACTTATCGGGAACGATTGCTCATTCCTGAGATCGGCGTACGGAGGCAAGTTGGGTATACTTACATACTTTACTTGAGAGATGAAAGTATGATCACTCGCGCGTAAGTAGATAAAGGACGAGGATGTTTAGACAACGAGGAGACAAAATTTTCTGAATATATTAGAGGAGTGTCCATTCATACAAAAGTGATTACAGCTGACACCAAAAGTGAGAAAATCTAGGAAATTGATGAGATACAAGTGTTTTCATACACAGCTTGTCAGATCATGGTCGTCGCTGACCACTTAATTTTCGCAGATGATACCCATTTGGCCGGGCATTGAAAGAAATTCGACATCTCCAGTACATGCTTCACAGTGTTTAGTAAGTTATTTTGGTTTAGACAGAAAGCAAATGTTTCAAAAAGTCGTCCGAGTGACGCAACCCAATCCTTCATAGTGTTTTTCGATGATCCGAGATTGGGAAGTTTGGTTTTGATTTTCGAGTGATTGTTTCCCGTCCGAGCCCTGGCGAGGGGGTAAGGTTGTCACGTGCAAAGCAAAAAAAAACTTCCCGACCGAGTGTGGCAATAATTTTCTCATCCATTGGGCGGGCACAAAAAGAAAATTGCAGGGCGTAAGCCCCTGCTTTACACCTGCGAGGAGAGGTCATCACATCCGGATCACGGATTTGGCTGAAACTTTGAAAATAGTCTTCTTTTAGTGCCTAAGTATGAAACCCAAAATTATAGACCCTAACGCTCAAGCGTTACCGAGCTACAGCCAAGGACATTAGCATTGCAGGTATACCTATATGTATAATCTTTAACATGGGACCATATGGACAATGCTATTGCCTGAAGATGTAGCTGGGGAACGTCTGAGCGTTAGGGTCTATAATTTTGGGTTTCATATTTTGTCACTGAAAGAAAACTATTTCCAAATTTTCAGCCAAATCCATGATCCGGATGTGATGACCTCTCCTGGCTAGTCGATCAAAAAATTATACTACCACATATTTCTAACACTAAAAAGCTATCTCGACAGCCGACTAATATGATGTGAAACCAAGCATTGTGATTTCAGCTCAATCTACTGAACCCAGCAGTGGCTCTAATTACTTCGTAAACAAAAGCCACCAAAGTGGCAATCGCGAAAAAAGAACCGGTCCCTCCATCTTTTATTGCGTTATCATTGGCAATTGTTGGACCAACTCAATATGGCTCTCGATATAGTCGTCACAGCATCAGGTTCGATTCGTTAAATTAGAGTCGCTCCCCTCGAGGCGTGTCGTTTGATAGAAAGTAATAATGGCGCTCCGCGTGAGCAGCAAGTAGTAAGGCCCCCTCAGCGCGCGAATGGTCAGACGCCGCGATACTGTGTTGTTGCGCCACTACTGTATTATATACTGGAACGGGCAAGAGCAGGCTGCATCAACTGCGAAGGCCGTTCTAGGTCGTTCAGACGCCGCCATAGTATAGCCACTATACTGAGTTGCAACCTCTTGGCCAATAGCCCGTTACTTGTATCTTCGCTAATACTGTTCTAACCGCTTTCTGTCTTTCTTTTTCTTTGGCGTTACCTCTCGTTTAATTGATCTGTTTTTACTTTTTTACGGGACGAACGCCTGAAGCACCTTGAGCAATGTGGTTAAGAAAAAATTCACCATTTTTGGAAAATTATGCGATGCTGAGGGACTATTACGAGTCAAATTAACAGCCTTGTACACCGATTGATCATGAGATGGTTTGATCACTTTTATCATGCATGATTTCTGATCTGAAACCTTTAAAAGAAGATGAACTACTCTGAATTAATGATACTTGCCAACCTTCAGGGATCACAAATCGAGAAAAGATACCATATTTCACTTCATATTACGAAAAAACCCACCCTAGTCGTTGCCTTGGAACCTCTGGTATATTTTCTAGGGATTTTCTACAAAATAGTTTATTACATTTCCAGATAGTTTTGCGAGAAATTGGATAAAAGTCTCAGCCCTCGTGTTACCAGCTTAAATACTCGCCTCGGTTGGGGTGGAGTAAGAATCAAATCTATGTCTAGAAAGTTAGATCTTTCGTGAAGTATGCTTCTCTAGAGCTTTTTTTATAACCAGAAACTTACAGGTGATTATATTTCTAAAACTCCCTTGGATTTTTCTGAAATCTTCAGAGATCCAGATGAGTTGTCAAGTTGGTCCTGGGACTCACTCTGTTTACCTGCATTGATAGGAGCCAGATGTTATATCTGGTCTCCAGTACGAGATCGCTCAAAAAATACCATGACGATCTAAAGAATAACAAAACCCAAGCCTGATGAGGTCCACGAAATTTCGTAGACGAAATGTCGTAATAAATTTCCATCACGAAAGTTTGGAAATTGATTTAATTCCCCACCGTCCCTCAAAATCGACAAGACACCAACTTTAATATTCATCATCAAGTACGAAAAATCTACAGTATCTCTCATGAGTTGACCTAAAGTTTCATAGAAGTTGATGAAAACTGTGGAATTTCTCTCGCTATAACTCCTATCCTGACTTTTGAACTTATTCCTCCATATATTTTGAGAAATCCTCAGCAAAAATCGTGGATGAGATCGAAAAAATTCTGCTTGCGCCTTGCAAGCTCTCATCGAGAAAGACTCTGTCAATCCCAAAAAAAGTCGAATGAATCGTAAATCCTATGGAAGTGGCACTGTCCGTTGTTGGCGGTATTAGTTTGGAACCCAAATTTTTCATACTCTTTCTCTCACTTATCCGCGAAAAAAGTGGTAAAAGTGTACAAGGTGGCGAGAGCAAGAAAAGCGAACCACGCTGTCTGCGAGCATATTATTCAAGCGAGAGCAGTGTGCTCTTCCTAACGCCCTCACTCCTCTACCAAAGTCTATTTTAACTGTGCAATAACGCGCCGACTGTCTTTTGCGGTTCGCTATAGGTCATGGATAGCAACCCAGTAAAGACCAAAATGTTGAACTAACGCGATGATGCGCAGCAGTAGTAGTAGTAGTAGATAGGCCATGTGGCTGATTTTAAAGTTTGCACTAGATGCAGACTGGACACGACGTCGTCGTTGTGGATATATTTTCCCCACGGATGTATAAACCAAGAGAACGAGCCACGTAAAGGCTTCAAGTATTCCATTGGTGTGCCGTATTTTGCAGCTTTTACGATGTGACTCGTACTACTGCCCGCTATGCCGGCTGTCCAAATTCGATGCTTTGGTATAGACATGGCCAGATTCGTCGATGCGCTCACAGTTTCTCTATTCAGACGATTCTTTGATGAGTCTTGGGTGGTAGAAAGATTATGGTATACTGGTGCATCATCTTCGTGTTGATTTATCAGCTTTGGAACAGTAAAAAATTATGTAGAAATTCATTTTGTGTGTCTCTTGGATGATGTACAACGGAGTCACGCCTGAGTTATGAGTTCTAAATTACAATATTGTGGACGACAATTAAATTTACTCAGCGTGAAGATGCTTTTGAGAAGTAACTATACTGTGAGTCCATGATGCATGAAAGCACCCAAGGCTGGATATTGTTTATTTGGAAAATGGGATGGGTCTATCCTAGTTCTGAGCAATGAATTTTAGAGTAATTTATGTTCACCTTTATTACTCTATACACAGCATACTTTCTCAAGTTGTACGCTCCATTAAGAACTTTGAAACAGTGTTTGAGTCTTAATGGGCTATCATACTCCCGTACCAGCCCAAAAACAACAAAAAAGAAGAAAAATGTACATCAGTTGAGTTTGATTGAGTCCAAATGCCTGAATAAGAACTTATTCAAACGCAGAGACGATTCTGTCCAGCGCATTCTAGCGCTGCCAGATCTTGGATGAATTTTCATGTGAGACTGATAATCCTAAAGGCATTATTTCTAATAATTAGGTGGTGCACTTCTCAATTTTGATCACTGGCCATTGTGTAATCAGCAAAGTATCAAAAAGCTGAAGTCTATCTTAGATCAATTTCCTATAACAGGTTCTCCAGACATCATTCATAGTTTTTTTCAAATTTCTGTCATCAGCGGTTCTATTAGCTTCTAAATCAGAAATTGAATCAACAGTGTTAAGATCAATACAGTCAAGAATACACCGAGTGTCAGAAAATTTGATGATATTACGAATATTCTGAGAACAGTTACCAAACTCTTTGTGCATTCTACCTAGCTTATCCATGAAGTGTATTGAAACATCATACTGCGAAAGATGAAGATATAGTACCGTATAAATTGACTCTTATTCCAAATATGATTTCATCGGTAGTTTCTACAAAACGGGATTAATATCAAAGTTCATGTCTCATGTAGACTTAATAATGTATACCAGTTGAATCTCCAAGATTCTAGAAAACTTCAAAAAGACCGCCAGATTTATCCCTCCAATCAAGTAAGAATTTTGCCATCATCTCAGCCACTAGATTTTAGTTACTGCAGCATTTACATTATCCTGGTAGAGTCTTTGAAGCGTCATCATCATCAGCAGCAGCATGAGAAGTCAAGCGCCTCGTTTCGTCATTCTCTTACAGCATCAATTTCACCGTACATTAACTCGGGCGTCGGCCAAATATTTTTGCCACTCTTACCCCCACTTAATTTTACTCAACCATCAGTGACAGCCCATCGTCTCTTCTTAACCTCCTCGTCATCCACGAACCGCCACCACTACCACCCGCATACTTCCCAGTGTGTCACACTCACACGGTCAAGAATTAGCCTACTACTATATTGTATAAAGTTGAAAATCATCATGGAATAGAGTCAAGATATAGAATCCAAAAAGTTAAAGGAGTAGGAGAGATCAAGACGGAATAACAGTTGTTTCCATCTCTCGCGCTTGCGCTGAGCTTTCTTCTCTATGTTAGAGGAAAAGAGAGAGCTTTAACGGTTTGAATTTGGCTATGAGCCAAGTGGCCCCGTGCTCGTGTGGAGAACCCCAGGCTTCAGCATCATGATGCAGAGAGGGTGGCCGAGTCGAGTAAGAAGCGTCAACGTGCCATCACTGGTAGAGGTGGCGGCGGCGGTGGCGTCGGAGGCGTCCGTCAGTGCGTTTCTGACATGGCTGCAAGAGGCCGCCGCTTCCGCGACGTCGCTGACTTTTCTGCTTCTGTTTCTACTGCTGTTGCGACTACTTTCGTCTGCTGCTGTTCTTGGCTCAAGAGTGCAGAGCAGCACCGGCGTGAGCCTCGTTGCTGAGACTCGACTGCTCTCCAAACGATTCTGATCCACGATACGAAACACGCGATAGTCCATGTAGTATTTAGATATATTTTCATAAACTTTTGGCAGAATGTAGATGGGCTGAAGTTTAGACACCACTTCTTAGAAGACTTTGGATGGTTGAGTGAAGATTCTAGAAGTGTCTTTGCAAACCATTGAAACAAGTGACGAACGAACGAGAATTTCAAGAGACCTGTAGAATAGTTCAACAAGTCCCATCATTCCTCGACACTAGTTGAAAAAAGTGCATTCCCATAGTTTGGTGGCAAAGTGAACCTTTCCAGATTCTTCCAGACAGTGGCACATTGTAGATTCCAGAATTGATCATTATTTCGATGATTGATGATAACCAATTAGGTTGTGAAGTGTTTGTGTCAAGATCAGTAACATGAAGATGATACAGTGAACCTGGTGGATGGGTCGTCGTAACGTGTCTTCAGTTGACAACTTGGTTTGCTCTGTAATGTGTTAGTCGGTTCAAAGTGAAGACAGAAAGTTGTGAAGAGGCAAGGTGTGGTATCTGCCTCTGTTCTGATACTCTGATTTTCAAGAAACAAAAGTGATAAAGTGAAAATTGTGAAGCGATGGAACACCGGTGAAAAATCGAGGTCACCGCAGGATGCCTGAGCCGAGAGCAAAACGCTGCAAACACTGTGACGGTACGCAGTCTTGTGTGGTGTTGCAGAATTGGTTGAAAGAATGCTGCTGATCTCTAACCACGGTGAACTTTACCTGCTTTATGGACTGCGGTGGTGGTAGCCATGCTACTGTTAATTCCACGAATCCAGTTGTGACTGACTCCTTATCGTGTGTTGTGTTTTGAGTGTTGTTGTGTTCTTCTATGTTGCTGTTAATCTGGCTAATAATAACAAATAAAAGCTTGCTTCTTATGGAAAACTGAATTTTTCCTCATGTTTCCTATGTATTTTTGATTTTTCTCTCGTGATTTTCTCACGAAGTAAGTTCAAATAGCCATTACTGTTGATACCTTTTGGATCTTGGTGTTTTGTAATTTTGTAGTAGACCACTATGAAAGTCCCAAGTAGCCTTGAATGGTACAGTTTTCTATGTGAGAATCATGAGATGTTCCAATGCTGTTGATTCACAGAAAGTCACATTGTTTAATAGTCTTTCATAGCGATCATTCATGAAAATATCCAAAGAGAAAACCCTCCAAAAATCGAAAGTATGGCAAAAATGTCCTTCAGATCACCTGCGACATCGTTTGGAGAGACAAAAAGCTATTTCATGTATACTGTAATCTTTCCAGAATCACAATACCCTTCATCGTTCATACCAGTGGGTATATAACCATGCGTGGTATTAGATTCCAGAGATAAAATTGGCAAACACTCTTTTGGCCTTGGTTGCTGTCCAAAGATTCTGAGCAAGTTGGGACTATTCAAAAACTTTGTGAGTTTTGTGATTCAAGGTTCAGTACTCAATCATAAAGAGACCAGTACACATAATACTACTCTTCAACAATATCTTCAGCTGAATTTTCTGGCCCAAGATTGAGAAGGTAGTTTGAAGAATTTTGAATCTCAATTGGAAGATAACAGAATCTCGTTTTTTGGCATTCAGAAGGAGAAGTTGCATCATGTCTGGCAAAATTATATCCTCGTCCCAGTCTGGGATAGGAATATAGTTCATGCGTTGGTTCATAAGAGTTGTTTAGTATTCAAAGGTTTAGGATCACGACGTAGATTGTACTCCGATATTGTACCTTGCTCGCAATATTGCTCAAAATGGCAAAGGTTGGGTGGCTATTGCGCTCGTTATTGCGAATACGTAATCATAGCTATACTGTGATAAAATCGATCAAATCTTGTAACAAGATCAGAATGGGATACTTTGCTTGTGATCAACCTCATTATCAAGGTTACTCACTTTCCTATGAATTGTTTTTTTTTTGTCATATGAAAGATTCGAATGATTCTGGCTCATCTATGGTGAACATTTTTAGAAGCTACTGTTCTACTTTGTTAAATCCTCAACGACCAAGTATTCTCTCATTAACCGACGGAAGACTTCATCTTAGCACAAATGATGGCAATGTAACTCCTTCCCTATTTTAGTGCTGTTCATTGAATGATTTTCTAAGGTCTTTTGTCATAAATCTCAAAATTCCTATATCTGCATAGATATCAATAAGATGCGATATGGTGAACCAGAGACAAAAGAGAAGGAGGGGTCGGCATGACTCGAGGGACGGGGTTTTTTTCACAGATAGATTCAGTGATTGCACCGTATTCAACTGTCATCACACTCAACTCATTTATCCTCTTGCTATCATTGATTGGCTAAAAGATTTGGACTGCCTTTTGGAGCCCCAGATTATCGAAACAGAAAATTGAGATACAGGATCTCTTGCTACGGCCGTTGGAAAAAATTGTGGAAAAGTTACAGTTAGAACCACTCACTCTATCATCTGAACTGTTGCTCAAAGAATGCGATGAACCACAGTCCATTGGGAACATCTGCATATTATTAATTACCCTTCAGTACTTAGAAGGTTTCCGTCTGCTCAATTCAATAGATACTACAAGAATCAGTGAAAAAAATGTAGCTTCCAACATTCTTATAACTGTGATCAGAATGAACTAGTAATAGTGGCATGCCGTACAAATATATGTTGAACGTTTATTTTCTCCACCACCAAACTAAATCCTATATTTTATATGGAATATTGTCGCCCTAGTAACGACAAAACTTTCGAAACCAAATTCTCGAATAGTCGAATCCAGTATGACAAAGAGCATTGACTGCGATCTATCTCACGAGTCTAACGAACGTCTCGTAGTCACTGATTGCATTCATGAGATACACGGAAACTCGTTCAACACCCTGGGAGGCAAAGACCCTCTTACCGCTTGTGAAAAATGGGTTTTCGAGCAAAAAACTCTGTCGCTGTGTCGTGTCGTTCAGTATCAAGTCATAGGTCTTCACTCATACATTTTCCTGCCAGATTAAGCGCACATGGCCGAGACTTTCCTCATTGTAACAGGCAACCCAACATTAGGTTTACCACCATTGAGTCTAGTACTAGTTTACTTGATCTCACTTGGGCTGGTTTCTGCATTTGTTTTCAACTTTCGGATTTCAAATCAACTTCGGAAGATCTCCCGCCAGTCCGAGAGGATTTTTGTCTATGTTGCGGTAATTGTAAGGGTACTCTTGACATTGTACAACAGGTCAATACTTTAGGCTTTTTCTCGCAGGATAAATACAAACGACCCTATTTGACCTGATTGTTCACATCATTATTATTATGCATTGGGAACGGTTCAGGAGTAGCTCAAGGCAAAATTTGGAACAAATTTCGAAACTTTCTTCCAGCTAAAGTTGGTTCAGACAAGCAATAAAATTCTCAGTCTATTTATAATTCACATGTGGGATCATATGGACGGCTTTGGACCAAAACAATATAAGTCAAGTACAGATTGTCAAGAAAATCGCTTTTGTATTTTCCAGGTTGTCATCGTTGATGGTCACTCTCTGGTAAGATTCCAAAGACATCATCTAGAGTAGGAACTTATCCGTAAAATGCAAAAGTAACTTTTCTTGAAAATAATCACTGGGAAGAATGGTCTCCAAAATATTGGAGCATTTTTTAGAAAATCTTCAACGCATTTCTGCCGTCCTGGTCCACAGCCGTCCATGTTATTATTAATTTGTTTTACAGACATCTTAGAATACTTGGAAGAGTTATACGTAACACTCGACCCGCTTTCTAAATATCGTCAATTTCCCCGTCACGTGGTTGTCGTGGACGTCTCCTCTGTATTACAGGGACAATGTTGCATGTTCTCAGTACTGCATGTTCTTCAAGACCTTTTATTTGTGCCAATCAGTCAAATTCATGAATAGACTCACAAAATTTTTCTCAGTGAAGCCACCAATGCAGGAGAATCAGTTTTTTTTTTGTTTGTACAAGGGATAATGAGCGCAAGAAATCATAACGAGTTCCCTACAACTTCCAGTCAATTTTCTCATCATACGGCTCTGTGCACAAGAACGTATCCTGAATTTTGTTTCGACTCATTTTATTCTTCATTGATTGGTGGCCAGATAGGAATATCTCTGCTGGCAGTGCTTACCACCTTTGCGCCACACTCTCAAACTTTGTCTTCGTGTCCATCACACTTGTGGAGCTGATCTATGTACGATCTTTGTGGCCTCGAAAGAATCAAGCCTAAATTCCATTTGCGTGCTTGCATACCTGAATGTGTATAACATCAATTCTATACACAGAGTGTATTAGTGATCATCAGTCAGTAGTGAAGACAGCACATGCAACACAGGGTATCTCTCTGTAAATAAAATTGAAGAAGATGCATATATAGGAGAAAGTAGGACGGCTGTTGAGATACTTTCGACGAAAAGAGCGTCTTAATTAGGAACGGAGATGAAGCGAGAGAGGTGGACCATCCACCATCTTATATGCATTCAAGAAAATATATATATGTGCTGTGGGTCAACTCTTGGAGGGATGACGGGTGGCGCGCGGTGTGTGAGCGTGGCGAGTCACTATTGCATTCCGATCCAAGTATATTACATAGTCTCTCGTCAGAATCAGCCATCAGTTCGTCGATCCCTCGTGCATGTGTCGCGCGGGCATCACACAAGAAGCACATTCTCTGTCTCCCTCGTGCCAAAGCATTGCGTCGACCATTTCGTTATATTTTTATCCCGGGTTATTCACCCCCCTTATCTCATTGACTCGCTCGCGTTTTACATATGATGATGATGCTGCTACGGTGCAGAAAATCGACCGATCGACTAACCGACGACCGACGATGCTTCGCACGTGCTTCCTGGACCGTGTAATGATGAATTTTTGTTTTTCCACGTGCTCAAAGCGTATGCGGAAATCAAAAGTAGGTCATCAAGCATGCCCTCTTCTATAAAGACCAGAAATTCAATTGGAGACTGATATGTTCGATTTGGATGCCACGATATTGATGACTAGACGCTTAGAATTAGAAAAAGAATTTTTATCGTATTATAAAGAAAGCTCTCAGGGTGAAAATATTGGACAATTTGAAGAAGAAAGTGCGAGAGGGCGAAGAAAGAAGCTCGGCGTTAAAAGAGCTGAGAGATGCACTCGTCACTTTCTTGACTAATGGACCATGGAAAGTTTAAGCTTCTGTGTATTTCGAAATGAGACTTAAGATGCTGCGATGCTGTTATAGTAGTGATCTCAAAAATATACTCGACCTGGCGACGCGAGCTTGCGGGTGGGTGAGATCTTATGATGCGCCTCACTGAAAATATCACGATCTTTCTTGGAGATTTTTCAACTCCGATGCGCCTCACTGAGGATTAGGGAGCGAGGCTGACATGTTCCGTTAGAAGTTCTAAAGCAACTGTTGTTGACAGATCAAATTGTGATGTTACCCGTCTTGAAAAGTACATGGTTAGGTCATTCAGATCCCAAAAATTTTGCTCCTATGCTTTTTTGTGTATGTATTGCCTTGTCATGGGCAAATAACTATTGAAAAGTTAAGTACTCAGTCAAAATCTAGTTTTCCGACAAAACAATTCATACCACAGTTTTGATCGTTTCATAATGACATACTAAAGCCTATTTCGCATAGTCGTTGAGATACTGACGACTGACAACAGGGTTAGAGGGTTGGCATAATTTTTTAATTTGGTGAACAATAGATCCAGAATGTGAGGGAGCTCATGACATTCTGTTGATTGTGAAATCAATTTTCGACAGGAGTGAGGTTAGGCACTGGGGACATTTGATTGAATCCTAACTCTGATTCATCAATGTCCGTAAGTTTGAGTATTAGGGAGCATCCTAGAAGAATCGTACTGACTACTTTATATTATGAGCTGTACATAACATCGAACATTGTCCCAGACTTTCGATACATACTGCGATTTTTCATATGTTGAAACTCACTATCGTCCATCCCCCCATCAGTTGAAAATAACAAGCAATGGATGTGATGAAAAACTTGAAATGATTAATCAAAAAATAGAATTCGTATATCACTCTCATTTGGCAAAGAAGTTTTGAAATACTTCGACCTTGATCTCTGGACAGATCCGTCTGAATTTTTGATTGTCTAACAGTCGCCCATAACTCGTCTAACTTTAGATTCTCCAGTATCCACAAATTATCGTCTCTTTCCTATCTTCTGATGTTCGAGTCCAAGAAATGAATGTCACGCCATTCCTGACTATTGGAGTCAGTTATCTATTACTGCATGACATCTGACATTCCGTCCTGAATATTTCGGCTGCCCCAGAAAACAGAAAAGAGATTCTTTATTGGACCTATGAATAAAACTCTGTCTAAATGTAGATTCTGATCAACCAGAATCTTGGTCTCATCAATCCGTTCACTGCGATGGGCCCCACCGGTGGGGCCACGACTTTCATTCTTTCTATCTTACTCGACCTGTACTTGCTCAAAAAATGTTTGCAATAACAATCTATTATAGTGTCCACTTCGCACAGGACATGAACAATGATCCGAAAAAGAGTTTACCCCCGTATGGATTTGTGTGCCAAAACACGAGAGTCCAGTTCATGACCAAAGTGGAATTACGAAAAACTGCGCTTGCAGTGACCGTATCTGGTGATTACCAAATATACCAATCAAACTATGGTAGTTATAGTCGTTTGGAAACCGAGGGTTACAGTTTGATCCGCGGATTACGCGCTGGGGTTGGTGTGGCCAATAAATGAATCAAAATCTTTGCGTTATTCCAGCGTACAAAAACAATATAGCCTCGAAGTTGTTTTTTGGCTACGGCAACTTCAGTCCCTAATCCGCAGATCGAACTCTAACCTTTGCATAACACACGACTATGATCCCCAGAATGGATTAGTCTCATTTCATGTGTTTATTGAGAGCCACGCTATGGGCGCAGAATGAAATTACTTCTACGTTTGACAACTCAGCTCACTCCAATAAGTATATTTCACAACGCTGCAGTATATTTCTATGATTTTTTTCGAAGCAGTAGGTAAGCTACAAGGAGGCGAGCCCGCCTCCTTGTAGTATCCTACGCGTGTTGGGAGGCGAGCTCGCCTCCTTGTAGTATCCTACAATGTATAAGAGTGTGCTCGGATCCTTGTAGTATCTTGGGTGTGTATAAGAAAGTGCCTCGAATTCCGAGAGGCAAAATCGGAATCGACCACCAGTGACCGGCATCCCTTTTGGAATTTCGAATGCATACCCAAGTTTCTACACAGAAATAGTCGAGCTCATCGCTCGGGAGAAAAATTAAGCACAACATGCATCGGTTTCTTGTCCCTTTAACTCGCTTCTCACGGTGCACCTTCCTATGACGCGGATGATCGGTCTGTTTCATCCTGATGCCGCAGTGGCGAGACACGTGCACCCTCCTACAGCGTTTAGGGTTCGCATAATCCCAGCGGCTATTTAAACATCTGGAGAAGGTAGAATGATGCAGCATCAGATGCACTCACATCTTTCGGAGGCAGTATTGTAAAAGATGTACCTTCTTAAAATAGGGATTGCCACTTGGGAATAACCCTCTGAATATTTCTTCCGATGCATTCAAAAGTCTTTAAAAGCAGTCAAAGTGGTATTATTTTAGGACCATGCAGTCCATCGCCCCAGACTATTGTGATTGTATCGCATATGCTGCCTGCGGATGCGGCTCAATAATTTTTGATGAGTCAATGGGAAAATTCCTTCTTAGGCCGAAAACTTTGCAAATGTCATATAAACATCAGGTCTCGACCTTGAGGAGAAGCTTTACTATTCCGGGGAAAATGCACAGACCCTCCTGTATTATATGTGCCATGAATATTATTCTGGCAGCTGTGAGAAAATCTAGCTCCAGGGATCAAAGGGTCCTATTCCGAGCTTAAGATAAAGAGTGGTACATATATTTTCTTAGGCACAGTGAACGCCGTTGCAACTCAGACGGAGGTCACAAGGGTCCTTTTTCAAGGAGCTTCATTGATGAGTCGGGTGGCTAATACCACCGTGCGAACCAATTCAGATCCGTGGGATCCTCTCTAGGAGGGAAACTTCTTTCTCACGCTTGAAACATATAGACTTTTCAGAAAAATCAAGTATCTGGCGGAGAATTCAAATTTGGCCGTTTTTCCGAATCCCCCACCCCATCGTTAGAATTTCCAATATTCCCCTCGAAGATGGGTCAGGATGACCATTGTCCAAAGTCGCTTCTGATTGGCCCTCCCCAAATTTGGGGGTAGAAGAGTTTTTGAGCGAGGGCGTGGATTCAACCATGGAATAGCGCCTTTATAAGTTGATGCACGAGCCACTCTTGGAGTCAGTCTCACAACCTGGAGTTCACAAGTTTGTTCGTGGTCCGTGTATCATCTCTTGGCCGTCGGCGAGTACTCCAGCTTCCCTATTGACGAGTCCTGTGCGGGTCTCCATCTCCATCATCATCATCTTCTAGAAGCCACTGAGGGCCCCAGTCTCTCTCTTCCAAGGCTCTCCACATCGAGGAATCTCTCACTCCTCTCTATCTAATCACAGTGAGTAGTAACTTATTCATATATAAGTTTTTCTTCCACATTTATTTGATTCAAATTGCGGATTATTGTTCATCAAATTTCGGCGCGTGAGACTAGGAGTCAACAAGAAGGCTCGTCTAGCATAATCGGTCAATTATTTTATTCAACTCGCGGGTTATTTGTAAAAATTTCTGGGTGCGTTATACCAGGAGTCCATGAGTGAATAGGAGGCTCGTCTCAGCATGATTTGTATCCATAATATCTCCTCTCGTTCTCGCTGTATAGCAGTTATGTTGCTGAAAGACCATCTATTCGCTCATAGGCTCCTAATACATCGCGCAAATTTTACACTAGCAATTCCGTATTATGTTGATAGTTAAGGAATAGAGTCTAATTGTTGTCCAATTTATTCGTAGATTTCATGGAACCTACAACCCGAGAGTTGAATAACCAGGAAAAAGAGGCCCTAGGGGTCTCTATTTTTTGCCGAGCGTTCCTGCTTATATTGCAAGAGCCGGCGGGGTCACCCTTGCCGGCTTACCAGCCGCCACCACCTCCACCAAGACCTTCACCGGAAGTGATCGAGATACCGGGGACACCACCCCAGTATTTCATTAATAGTAGGTGGACATCACCTGAGTTGACCGAGTTAGGTCGGCTCGGGTGGTATATACCTCCACCGAGTCCGAAGCTGATAGATCTCTCCTCCCCGCCGCCAGCGAAGCGCCAAAGGACGTCATCGCCAGCGGTGATCGACCTCACCGAAGGATCACCACCGCTGACTTCTATCAGCGGAATTGATACTCCGTTCAGCCCGGACGGGGTCATAAGTATCGCTGACACGCCCCAGAAAATTCGGCCTCTAGCCCCGTGTTGCCGTCGGCTGGACTTCGACGAGTTATAGAATATCAAATGAGCGGATACGTAACCCTCCACATAAATGTGCATCATGGGTTACTATCGGGTGGATCAATGACGATCCATCCAAATATCACATCTTTAATGGTGAGTTTTTTCTTCTTATCTCAGAATACATAATATATATGACATTTATACTCAAATAATATTCTTCTTTTTCAGTCCTGGGAGATGAATAACCTCATTTCGGAGGTTTCTGAAAAAATGGACAGAATTGCAATTAAAAAAGTTGAGTGTGAGCCAGAGCTCCACATTTATGAGGATATAGATCCTCTGGTTCCCCAATCAGTGATGGAAAAACTTTGGCCTCCTGTAGGGGACCATTTATCTGAGGAAGAGATACGAGAAATTGAGAGGATCATCTTCCAAAGTTTGGAGCCAGCGCCTATCAAAGGCAAAGCATGGAGAATGCTTTGTCAGGAGAAGAAAAAGACGAAGAAGAAAACTGCCCTCGGCAGATTTAAAAAAATATTGAAGAAGGATAGTAATAAGGAAAATATTTCGCCACTTCGGAAGAAGCTTGGCGAATTTTTGAATTTCCAGTAGAGTCATATGTAAGTCTTAGGAATAATGTTCTCATTTCCATCATCTCTATTTTTTATCATCAAAATAATTTGAAATGTATTTGAATATATATAAGTACCATTCATAAAATATTCCATTCATAACTTATATTTACCTACATATATACATTCGCTGTATTTAGTATAATTATGATACTATATACTCATACACATATTAGTTTTGATGTTATATTATAGGTGCATGTATGGAATATTAATATATTGATTATATGTTAAAAAATGATCCATGGAATCATGAAAGCCATATCTCAATCAAAAAATATCTTCAAATATCAATATTATAGGGAATCTGAGTATGTATTGATAATATGTTCAATTTAAAGAAACTATTTCATTAAAACTCGATTTACGATAATCAAGTCTTATCCTTACAATCCCATCCAATCCACCATCTCAAACTATCGATTCAAAGAAAAAACTATAGAATGACGGAATTTCAAATCAATTACGTAAAAGTATACAAATCTAAAGTTCCAAGTTTCCAGTAAAAGTACTGATGCACATGCACTTAAACATTAAAAATTTGTATTACTTCCCATTTATGCATTCATTCAGTAAATTGGTTGAATATAATACTTGAATCAACGTATAATATGCATTTTATATTTATTGCAAATGTATAGTTCGAATAACAAACTCGTTGGCTGCCGCTGAGTATTAAGATCCCATGATCGAATAGGAGTTTTACCGAGAGGAAGAGAGAGAGAGCTCTCATCCTATGGCATACCGCAGACGTTACCTTCTACGATCTCATGCTATCCTAATACTCAGTATGCCTCTACGCATCTTATTTTCGTTGCTATTTATATTGTTATTCGAAATTTTGCGACGGAACAGTGAGTTCATACTATAGTATACATAGAATATATATATATATAGCAATTGGGATCATGAATAATTGAGATCGAACATTTTCAAATATTGAACGGGATCCACATTGATCCCGATCGGTAGCTTGGTGCAGACGTTACCTTCTGCGATCTCATGCTCTCCTAATCCTTGCTGTGCCTCTACGCATCTTGTTTCCGCTGCTATTTATATTGTTATTCGAAATTTTGCGGCGGAACACCGAGTTTATACTATAGTATATATAGAATATATATATATGCAAAAAAAAAAAAAAAAAAAAAAAAAAAAAAAAAAAAAAAAAAAAAAAAAAAAAAAAAAAAAAAAAAAAAAAAAAAAAAAAAGCATATATAGGATGAGATATATCTATAGCTTGCTGCAGACGTTACCTCCAGCAATGTCATACTCTCCTAATACTCAGTGCGTGCGCTTCCGCGCTCAATATTTTCGCGAGCCCTCATCCTATGGCATACTACAGACGTTACCCTATGCGATCTTATGCTCTCCTAATACTTGGTGTGCCTCTACGCATCTTGTTTTCGTTGCTATTCATATTGTTATTCAAAATTTTGCGACGGAATGTCGAGTTTATACTAGAGTATATATGTATTCTATCATATTATATACATATATATGTATATGTATAATATATTATATATATATATATATATATATAGGATGGAATATATCTATAGCTTGCTGCAGACGTTACCTCCAGCAATGTCATACTCTCCTAATACTCAGTGCGCTTCCGCGCTCAATATTTTCGCGAGCCCTCATCCTATGGCATACTACAGACGTTACCTTATGCGATCTTATGCTCTCCTAATACTTGGTGTGCCTCTACGCATCTTGTTTTCGTTGCTATTCATATTGTTATTCAAAATTTTGCGACGGAATGTCGAGTTTATACTAGAGTATATATGTATTCTATCATATTACATACATATATATGTATATGTATAATATATTATATATATATATATATATTATATATATATATATATATATATATATATATATATATAGGATGGAATATATTTATAGCTTGCTGCAGACGTTACCCCCAGCAATCTCATACTCTCCTAATACTCAGTGAGCTTCCGCGCTCAATATTTTCGCGAGCCCTCATCCTATGGCATACTACAGACGTTACCTTCTACGATCTCATGCTATCCTAATACTCAGTATGCCTCTACGCATCTTATTTTCGTTGCTATTTATATTGTTATTCGAAATTTTGCGACGGAACACCGAGTTTATACTATAGTATATATAGAATATCATATATATATATATGGATCGTGAAAGATTGAGATCGAACATTTTCAAATATTGAACGGGATCCACATTGATCCCGATCGCTAGCTTGGTGCTGATGTTACCTCCGGCAACCTTATACTCTCCTAATACCCAGTGTGCTTCCACGCACCGCGGTTTTTGTTATTATTCATGATATTGTTTAAATTTTGTATCGGAATACTTAGTTAATACTATATATAGAACAATTAGGTCATATGAAACTCAGAACCAGAAGTTTTGAGGTATCAAAAGGGTTAATTTAGGAAATTAGCTATACATAGTCAAGATTGCGTCATCCATTTGAGCAGGTCGCTGATCCGCTGCAAACGGGACCGTTTCATTGATCCTGAGGTTATAGTCCACCTCATCCTCCCCCTCATGGGTTTCTAAGAAATTTCGTCTCTTCAGGAACCAACCCCGAAGGCTATAAGCGTTTTTTACTGCACACACCCCATCCTCTCGGAGTGTGTGGTGGTGGCATGATATTCGTTGTTCCGCAATCAGTTCTCGTAATGGAGGGCAACGTATATCCTCCATGTTGATAACCAATCTGGAATCAGATATGATGTGGATCCCAATCAATCTACATACAGAAGTGGGGTATGAAAAACTTACTTTCCGGGAAGTATTTCCTCGATCCACTTCCTCTTTTCCACCCCTTTAACGTAAATCTTCGAGGCACATCTCAAATTATCATGTAGAATTCGTACGTAACAACCTGGAGCAATTGAGCCAGAATTCCAAGAAATGCCCAAGAATCTCTCCAACCATTGATTGTATTTCCGTTCTTGAGGGAGCAACTTAGCCCACTTACACGGGGCTTTGAACAGACATATTGTTGGTAAGAACGTTTTTTCGAGTGGGACAATGGCCAGTTCTTTGAGTTGGAATAGGTTGGTGGATCTCCGAAAGCCTTGAATGTCAACAAAAAAATCCATTTCGGACTCGAACTGACCTCCCCAGTTGCTCGAACTCAACTGATCCGAAATGCGTCTAGCTAACTGTTAAATCATATAACCGGAAATCTCTTAGGAATTTGTGATGGGAAAGAACGGTCGATGAGCCCCCCCCCCCCCTTCTTCCCGGAACTACAAGTGATGTTGATATTTCCACTTCTTTTGGTGGATGAATATTTTAAAAGTTTCTTTCGAGAATTCGTAGACGCAGCATCCTCAATGTGGGTATAAGAGCCGCTGTGGTCCGTAGCTCGACAGTCCAGTGCTTAGCATCGCGGAGGTAGGAGTCTCCAACACACAGGTCGTATGTGTTGGGGCGATAGACTGACTTGAAGGCTTATGAGGGTGTAAAACAGTTGATAGGCGGTCGTGAGTAGCTTGCAGACTCGGTTGATCTATCAAGGGGTTTGATTGAGCCCCCCCCCCCCCCCGCTGACCGGTCTTGCAAAGCAAGATGGAGTCACTAGAACTTTACGAAGTGAATATATGGATGCTGATGCACTCTCTCCAGACGTATGCTCACGATGCTCCATCGAGTTTGATCCAGCGCTGGCTAGATACATGCTCACTCATGGTTGAAAGTATCCAGAAATTAGCCATTTCAGGGAAATTAACAAGACATGAGAAACAAAAATATCAGACATGCCTCTCAAAGCTTGCAAATATCAAAAATAGACTCGCACATATATATGAGTCAAAATCGAGAAAATTTGGGGGAGGGTTAGAACAACAACCTGACCCACCATCAGTACAATGGGATGATATCTCTTCAGTTTTTGAAAATCGTATCAGCTCCGGTGTCATAAGCAACTTACTCCACAAAGACATCAAACAATTCCTGGAAGATGCTCGAGTATTATTCGAGGAAAAAATCAATGCTGCCTTAGAATCGTTCTCTTCATTGAAAGTAAATGTCGAACTTTCAGCAGAATATGTGGTATTGAAAGATGACGCTGAAACAATCGATGTAAAATATTTTAATACTGCGAATCAACCCATTTTCGAATCTACTGAGCTGAAAGAGTGGTATGATGATTACGTCATTGAACCGATTCTCCATCAGATAGAAGAATTTGAAGGCAAAGGTTCTGGATGGAGTCTGAGAGAGATTTTAAGTTTGATTGTCAATATGAACCACTATCAACCTATACATGGGAGCTCACACCTACCATTACCAGCGCCTATACAGAAAAAACAGGCATGCGTCAATGTAATGAGTCGGGATGAAGAATGTTTCAAATGGGCCATCCTGTCCGCTCTACACCCCGCAGAGAGTAATCCCCAACGAATCGGCAGTTATAAGCCGTATGCGAACGAGCTCAACTTCCGAGGTATCGATTTCCCAGTAACACTCAAGCAAGTGCGGAAGTTTGAGAAACAGAATGATGTGTCGGTCAATGTTTTCTTACTAAAGAAACGGAACAACTCTTACTCAGTCTGTACAGCTCATTTGACTAATTCACACAAAAATAGGCACGTGAATCTATTACTCATTCAAGATCATTATATCGATGAAGAAGAAAGTATAGATGAGGGGCAGCATGCTGATCAACCTCCCAAATATCATTATTTATGGATCAAAGACTTATCCAAGCTATTGAGAAGTCAAGTGACACGATTCAAAGGACGAATACATATCTGCGATCGATGTTTACATTATTTCCTGACAGAGAGGCAGCTGATTGATCATCGCATAGATTGTATTCAATTGAGTAGATGTAAAATCCAATTACCCAGTATAGAAAATAGTAAACTATTCTTCAAAAATTATAAAAATCGTGAAAAAGTCCCGTATATTTTATACGTAGACTTTGAAGCCATACTAAAACCTTCGACCATTCGAGGCACTCTGCAGAATCATCAGGCCCTCAGTGTTGGGTACTACTTGAAAAATAGCTTCGATGATACAAAATCATATTATAAGAGCTATCGGCAAGAAGTGGAGCATGATGGTTGTTTAGGGATATTAACACCAGCCCAATGGTTCGTGAAAGAGCTCAAGAAGATAGCTTTTGAGTTGGATGCACTCTATAAGAATCCTAAGCCCATGATTTTTACGGACGAAGATGAAAGAGACTTTGAGTTGGCTAAAAAATGTCACATTTGTCAAAAAGCCTTTACGCAAGCAGACAAAAGGGTTCGCGATCATTGTCATTTGACAGGTAACGCTCCACTCCATTTTTCTGTATTTATCTATTAATGATGTAATAAAATCAAGTTTCGATTCAATTCCAGGCCTTTTCAGAGGGGCTAGCCATTCCAGATGCAATCTTTCATATCAGTCCTCAAGATATATTCCCACCTTGTTCCACGGATTATCTAATTATGATTCGCACCTCATTATCTCAGAACTCGCTTCAGATGAAATTCTGAAAGGGCGTGTATCAGTTCTCGCAGAGAACAAAGATCGCTACATCAGTTTCACAAAATACGTTGATGGAACTGTCATAAACTTCAGATTCTTAGATTCTTTCCGTTTCCTGTCATCATCTCTAGAAAAGTTGGCCAGCTATCTACCTCATCATACCATCACGAGAAAAACCTTCCAAGCTGACGGACTGACTGGTGATCAAATCAAACTCCTCACGAAGAAAGGAGTCTATCCTTACGACTATACTAGTTCTTTTGAGAAATTGAACGAAACACAGCTACCAGATAAGCAAGATTTCTATAGTAAATTGAATGAATGTTCGATAACTGATGAAGATTATGCGCATGCTCAAGAAGTATGGGAAAAACTCAACATACAAACACTTGGGGAGTATTCAGATATTTACTTAAAAACTGATGTACTACTGCTGGCAGATGTTTATGAAAATTTCCGATCGAACTGTATGGTAGCATATGGGCTCGATCCAGCACACTATTATACCACACCTGGTTTCAGTTGGGACTGTGCTCTCAAAATAACTGGAGTACAACTGGATTTGATAACAGATATTGATATGCTTTATATGGTGGAGAAAGGTGAGATATACTTATGACTATCTACAGACGAAAATATGATCAACGTTCTTTCGACATCCTAATTCCATGATTCAGGTATCCGCGGTGGGATCAGCATGACTGCCAACAGATATGGCAAGGCCAACAACCCATTCATGAAGGAAGGCTATGATCCAACTCAACAACAACATTATTTAATCTACCTAGACTGTGTGAATCTCTACGGGTGGGCTATGACTCAGCACCTCCCCGTAGGCGATCTCAAATTTGTAGAAAATATTCAGGAAAAAGATCCAGATTTTTATGCTGTAGCGGATGATAGTCCAATCGGCTACATATTGGAGGTTGATTTGGAATACCCCAGATCAATTCATGATGAGCATCGGGATCTACCTTTCTGCCCGGAACACAGAGCGCCCCCAGGCTCTAAACAAAAGAAATTGCTCACGACTTTATATGATAAGGAACGCTATGTCATTCATTACAGAGCACTGAAACAGGCTCGTGAACATGGTCTCAGAGTCAAAAAGATCCATAGAGCTATTCAATTCAAGCAAAGTCCATGGCTGAAGTCTTATGTGGATTATAACACACAGAAACGAGCTGAAGCCCAGAACGAGTTTGATAAGGCGTTCTTTAAGGTAAGTCAGGAATGCTTTGTTCACCAATCAGGAATGATCCCAACACTTTTTGATTTTATAGCTCCTGACAAACTCAACGTTCGGCAAGACGATGGAAGATGAGAGGAAGCGGATAAATGTGAGGCTGGTGAATAAATGGTTCGGTAGATACGGCGCCGAAGCTCAGATTGCTAGCCCCGATTTCCATAGCGTGTCGATCATTTCAAATGACCTCGTTGCCATACAGAAACTCAAAACTGAGATTACTATCCAAAAACCTCGACATATTGGGCTCAGCGTTTTGGACGTTTCAAAGGTTCATATGTATGATTTTTATTACTCAAAAATGAAGCGATGGCTTGGGTCAAGATGCAAGCTACTCTACATTGATACTGACGGAATCGTCCTGGACTGTGATCAAGTCAATGTTTATGATGTAATGAAGAATCACTCAGAATACTTTGATACATCAGATTATAAGGATGATAATCCTTTCGGATTGGAGCGAAAGAATAAGAAAATTGTAGGTCTTTTCAAAGATGAATGCAATGGTGAAATTATGACAGAATTTATTGGTCTTCGCAGTAAAATGTACAGTCTTCTCATACAAAATAAATCACCCGTACTCAAGGCAAAAGGAGTCAAAACGGGTGTCGTGAAGAGGTCATTGACCTTCGAAGATTACAGGGGTTGTCTTTTTCAAGGCAATGTCTTGCGACGTTACCAAAACACGATTCGTTCCAGAAATCATCAAATTCACACGGAGCGTCATGAGAAAATTGCTCTGAGTCCATACGATGACAAGCGCTATCTGATTCCTGGAGAAACTGATACTCTCCCGTGGGGACACAAAGACATACCCACTGAAATTCCGAGAAATCCTCCCGTTGAAGAAGGGTTTCCCCCTCGAGGAATGGATCAAGGGGAACCGATCCAAACAGCTGTTGATATCGAAGTTGATACGCAGAAACAGCAAAATACTGCGGATCTCATGGACTTCTTCATGGACGAGGATTTGCTCAAGGAATTCGGAGAACCTTTCCAATTTGGAGGGGCTGAGGTCAATGAGCAGCATCAGAGATCTGATGAAACGAACTATGATTTGGAAGATATTTTCCTGGATGTGGAACTGCAGAGAGAATTCGAAGAACCTTTCCAAGGCGGAGTGGGGAGAGGTCTACAAAACGGCGGTACCTCTGAGCAGGAGCTCATTCGAGTCCAAGTTGAGCTAGAGAGCGGAGTTCCCCCTGCCAAAAGAATTCGTTCATAGATTTCAATCTCGTAAGTATAACCATGTATTACCTAAGATCTCGTCCGTGAGTATGTATGCTCTTTCTTAATTATAGATTGATAGAACTTTCATTCATTTCCAGAAAATGGATCTTGACAAATTGAATGAGATAGCCAGTACCACAGAAGAGAAAAAACGCTGGAAGGAGCTGGATAAGGGTGCAACCTACCAAGTGGTTGAAATAAGAAAACTTAAAACAACATACGGCCCGCGTATGCTTTTTATCATTGAGGAAATGAATGGGAAATTCCAGATTTGGCTCCCCAAACGAACCTCAGATGCCTTATACGATGATAATCTAATGTTTGAATACTTATCAGCAAAAGCCAATAAGTTGGAGCTGAATATCTTAAACTTAGGTGATAGCAAATTCAAATTTGTATAACATGTGTTCGAAAATAAAGAGATAGAGGAAGCCTAATGGAGGGAGAGATACTGAATGACTCATGATTTTCATACTCAAGGAAATTTTTTTTCCAAGTATACTAATCATAAGTATTTCACTGGCTGATCTCTACTGGGAAAGAGCGC
>JARUXH010000011.1:0-32444 GCA_029851415.1 Eretmocerus hayati | reverse complement strand
TTTAGCTCATTTTGTAGGTCTTGAAAAGAGCTTCAAAATGAGCTAAAGTACGTCTAAAAAGGTTGAGATGCGTCAGAGTTATCTGCTAAACAAGGAAGAAAAATGTACAAATAATGCAGTTTCCCATTTAAACGCATGTTATTTAAAAAAACCCTTCACGGCTCTTGCTCGGACGGAAGATCTCATTTCCCAGCGTCCAGCGAAGAAATTTTCACATCTACTAGTCGAAACCTAACTTTTCCGACCCCAAGCTAATCGATTTAAAAAAAAAGTTCATTTTCGGCCCACCCTAATGTACATACTATTCGTGTAGGTGTGTCACCCGCGCCCATAGAATCCTATATATCCACCCTGAATCCTGAATCACAATAATATAAAGGGACTGATGGTAAGAGGTAGGAGTGTACGATACAGAAAATCTATTTTGACGTTTCTGCACTTTCATTTTTGCCCTTCATCCACACACATCAAGCGACGACTGGATGTATTAAACTTTTATATACCTATATGTAAGTAGTCTGAGTTGGCACTCGAGAATATAGCGTGAAACAGCTGCACGTGAGCAGAGAGATCACAGGGAAAGGATTTTATTTTTGGAATAAGTCACGAACAAATACGACCGTGAATTTTTTTAAAGATAATGTATTTACACGATATTCCAAAGAACACATACATACAGGGAAGAAATACGATAAGTATTTGACTTACTGGTGGTAGGTTCCATATTCACGCTGACTATCAAAAATTAAATTTTTTTTCATTTTTAGAACGGGAGAGGTTATTTTTAATCATAACCATTGAAATATATATAAGTGCTGATTAGATTTTTGTAAACACCATCAAGAGTGATCAGGAGTAATCGAAATTCGTATAGGTTAAAAGTCTTGATGAGAATTTTCATTGAGCTATTAAAATTTTAGCACCGAAGATATCACTCCGAGATAACCGGTTTACTTATATCGTGCGCGAAGCATCTTTGAAAGAAGTATTTTACTACAAGACGTTTCTTGGTTCAAGTTGAGAGGCTTGCCGATGAGCTGAAAGTGTTCATGAAGACTGCAGGGATGATGCTCGAGGAATTTCAATTACTCGCAATATTTTCAATGGAGTCTCGTTATTGGGATGCTTACTTTGTTTGAAATTCCAAAGAAATTTGTGTCGAGCGGGGTGATTTGTCAGGGCTTTCACAATCTACTCACATGTCATTTCAATCCCTTACTTTTTTTACCATCATTATCGAATCTGTTTTCTGATTCTGACTATAATTTTTTTTTTTCTTTGAAAGGCGAAATAGAAAAAATTGTAACAAACTCGATATCAAAATAAAAAGAATCTGAAACAAGTTCTAAACAAATACGTTGGTCTGTAAGGATAATGATAAACTCATAGTAATTATTATCTCTATATGTCAAATGTGCTCTAACGCTGAATAACTAGTAATTTTTCAGACTCCTTACAATATTCTTATTTCGATCCCGATGATCGTTTTGTGTTTCTTTTTCGCTGAGAAAAAAATCCTGATTGGATTTGAAACAGCATTCAGTGAAGATAACTGCGCAGATTGAGGTGCGGAAGCTGCGGTTGATTCGATTCATGATAATCCGAAGCGGTGAGATGGACGTTGAAATCGCACGTTAGAATACTTTTTAGACGCAATTCGATGATTACACGAAAACATTGATGCCCATTTTTCAGTTACTTATGGAAAAAACATTTCCTCAGAACATGATGTGTTAACTGAACAGAAATCATAGGTGAAAATTATTATGGTAGATAGTGGAATTGTCAGTTTTGAGTTCGTTTCTGCACCAAGTAAACACTCCTTATTCTTCGGGAAGACGATCTTGTTTGCGTATAATGCGTCGATTGCGATATGATGCAAATTATCTTCAGCCTTCAGCTTTCAAGAGCAGACTTTTCTAAGTTATCTTAATTACAGTCAGTGATGACAACGACTGTTCACGAAACATGGGTATGAGAGTTGGTTTTTCATCGTCTGTGCGGTAAAAAGGGCTTTTATAGCACTCTAACCTAAAAATCGCAACTTTGAACATGATTTTTGGATTCTCGTGCCATAAATTATCTTATGAGACTGCGTGGAGATGGGTATTTTTGTTACGAAGGACTTATAGCACTCGCTTTGCTCGTGCCATAAATAGTCCTTCGTACAAAACTACCCATCTACGTGCAGTGTCATAAGACCTATTTTTGACACACTGTGCGAGAAAGTTACTTTTTCGCACTGATTTCCCACTTTCTCTCACAGTTTGTGAAAAAATAGTATTCGATACACGGGTGTAAAACTTATATTCCGCATCCTCGTGTTGATTCCGACCTTCGCCTACGGATCAGGCCGGAAACCCAACACTCGGACGCGAAATAAAGTTTTTCCACCCTTGTATCGAAATGTACTATTTTCACCCGTAGATCATGAGGTTGTAGCTCGCTTCTGAGTGATTGGTTTTCGGCCCGAGCCGCAGGCGAGGGTCGAAATAAACGCTCGGAAGCGGGGAACTTCATAATCGAGGCGCGAATGTTATTTTTTGATCGTCTGTGCGCAAATGAGTCATTTGCACACTGTTTTTCACTTCTCATTTGCTCACAGAAGATCAAAAACCATAGTATGATACTCGGGCGCAATGGTTTTCGCCTTCTCGTGACTATTTAGACCCTCGCCTGCGGCTCGGGCCTAAAAAAGTCACTCGAAGTGCGAAAACCATCGTTTGCGCCCTTGTATCATAATATACTATTATGCAATTTTGTAAGCACCCAAACATCGGGAAATTGCATAATTAGTACATTTCGATACAAGGGTGGAAAAACTTTTTTTCGCGTCTGAGGGTTGGGTTTCCGACCTGAGCCATAGGCGAAAGTCGGAATCAATACGAGGATGCGAAAAATAAGTTTTACACCCGTATATAGAATACTATTTTTTGACAAACTGTGAGAGAAAGTGGAAAATCAGTGCGGAAAAGTTACTTTCTCGCACAGTGTGTCAAAAAACCTATCTTTCCACTCTTGTATTGAAATGTACTATTTATGCATCCCGAACGTATTTTTCCATACCAACTTGTAGGCGAGGATCGGCATTGTCACAAAAAGAAATTCCAATTATTACGACCATGGATCGTGGGCAATTTCTTACCCAACAAAGTGTGACTAAAACTGGAATTTTGTGCGACTAGGATTTTTTGATGCGTAAAAAGTGTAACTTGCTCATGATAGTTGATCAAAAAGCTAGTCAAAAAATAGTTCGATATACACAAGAGTAGAATCCCTATAATATTAGGTATTATAACGTATCAGGGATTATAACGTACTATAATCCCTGCTTCCGAGCATTTGCTATTTTTTTGCACCCCTGTATACAGATGTATCCGAGCTTGTATTAAAATATATTAATTGCGCACAGTGTGTCAAAATAATACATGGAGAACCGAGTTGCGGAAAAGACACTCTTTCGGAAGGTATTTATTTTATTTTATTTTATTTTATTTTATATAGTACACGGTCAAAAAGACATTCTACATTATAGGTTACATGTTCTATTTATAATATTTTATTGCTGGAAACGGCGTTTTTTGTTGGAAGCAATAAAAGTACGTTTTGGTGCAATGACGTAAGAACTTTCTTCGTATGCTAGTTATGGGTTTCCGTACTAAGTCTTTAGGCGAGAGAATTATCAAAATTTTGCATTCATGAATTGTGAGTTATTTTTTAACTGACTATGATGATTGATTGTGGGTGAAAACACGTGCTAAAAGAGCACTTTTGCACACAGTGTATACAAAAATATTAAATATTCCTGAGTTAAATGATTCCATGCTCACTGATTGAATATTTCAGCATTCAAAGTGTTAAAGACCGCCCCAGACTGACGATTTTTCACACTTGGTCGGATCTGAGCATACATACTTACATACACGCGTGGCTGCAAAAATAAACATTATTCTTACAGGCGCGTGTCATGCTCTCTCAGCTTATCAAAGCGACCTTGAATCTCACTATTCTCGCTTCGCCAGATGTGAAAACTACATGCTTTGAGCCCGTTTGACATCAGTGCAGATGCATGCACAAGCCACCTTCAGAGGCCAGATAAAGAACCGTCAGAATCTAGGAGCGTGGGTTTCGAGTCTGGTAAAGGCGGAGAAGCATCACAACCCTTTTGAAAATAAGTATATATTTCTCCCGCATCACGCGAATTCCTCAGATTCCGTTGGATCCTTACACGCATGTGTCGATCTCGTTCTCCATTCCAAGTCCGTCAGTTGCATACAATTTTTTCTGTAATTCGAGTATGCAATTTTTGTGATGCTTACATATGCGAAATTTTTTCACGCTTTTTTGTTTTGTTTATTTGTCATTCTCAACCTCTATAGAGGTTATAATGCAATTTCACGCTTGGTATAATGTTGTTTGAGAAGCTTTTCGCATGCTGCCGATAAAACGTGAGCCAAATTTACGTGTTTGCACGCTCTGGAACATGAATGTATGAAAGTGAGTTATGAAAGGATACCTTGTGGTTGCGGGCATATATCGAAAAAAGTTCAAACTGGATCGGCAAATTTCGAATGCCCATAATCGGTCTAGCAATCAATTTTTCACACGATTCTGCATCACGAATTCTGTTGCTCACATTATATCAATGACCAAGTTTATCAGTCACTTGATCTCATTTTACGACTGAATTCTGTGATCGTCTTCGAAATTAAGTCTGAACTTATGAAGACACTTTTTAAGACTTCAAAAAACGTCTCCAATCAACATATTTATTATTCACAAACGTTGGAAACTCTTTCGAATTCGAGGGAAGAAATTAATATGGTCAACTAGAAATCAAATTCTGAGAAAATTCGCGCCAAAATTTATCAAAATCATTAAACGCTCGAATGAATTGATCCGTCCGGATCCCACATATCAGGTTGCCTACGGGGAGGGGTAGGATATAATTGGTGTCCGTGCATACTATATCTCTATATGACCCTATCTGGACCATACAGGTTATCGATGGGTGGAAGGATGGGCCGGTACAGGGATGAACCGCTTGGGCGGGTCAATGGACGGGTGGATTGGGGGGAGGGGTGGGCAGGTGAAATAGTTGGTGGATGGATGGATGGGACGGGATGGGATGGGATGGAGGGATGAGATGGGTTGGGACGATCGGATGAGATGGGGTGGCACGGAATGAGAACGGGTAGGACGTTGGGATGGGAAATGATGGGACAGGGTGGCAGAACGGGAGAAGGATGAGGCGAGACATAGTGGGTTGGGATGGGGGTGGGGATAATTGGACGGGATGGTGCAGGATGGCGTGGGACGGAATGGAACGGGATAGAGCGGGATGGGGAGTGATACGGTGGAGTGGGCTAGGATGATATGAGGGGATGGCACATGATGGCGCGAAGTGGAACAAATAGGAATGAAACGGAATAGAACAGGATGGGGCGGAATGATATAGGGTGTGATGAGCTTAGTCAAGAGCTTAGTGGCACGGGATTAGGCTCGGACGAGATGGAGTGGATCTGGGTGGGGAGGGATGGGGTAGGATGGCGTGGGGGCGAGACGAATGGGATGGAATGCGAATTTGACGGATGAGACGAGCCCCGACGGGATGGGTAGGCACGGAACGATAGAGATGGATGGGATAGGTAGGAGCGGAATGGTGGGATAATGTGGGATCGCACTGTACGATAGGATGACACACAGGACGGGATAGGGTGGACCGAGGCAGAATGGGATGAGACCGGAGGGTCGGGATGAGATGGCATGAGACGGGATGGTCCGGGACGGGATAGGATTGTGCAGAAAGGTTCGGGATGGGCTGGGATGAGACGGAAAAGGACGGTAGGATAGAATAGGATGGAGCGTGACGGGACGAGGTGGGGTGGGGTGGGATGGCATTGGTCGGGATGAGACGGAATGGGATGGGATGCGGGTTTGATGGATGAGATGCGCCGTGGCGGAGCGAAAATGGACTGGATGAGGTGGTGCGAGATGGCATGGATCACGTGGGATGCAACTGAATTGCACAGGGCGGGATGAGATGTGACAAGATAGAACGGAATACGATGAATGAATTTTCATGGTTGTTGATAGTTTCAGTATGACCAATTGACCAATACTCAATGTTGTGACTCATTAAATAAATCGAGACACACTGTGTTTAAATTCAATCAGGTTGTATATTCACATAAATTTTACATGTAAGTACATTGAACTCTAGGGCATGAGCCCGTGTCAAATATTTGCTCTATTCGAGACAACTTGGGTAGAACGACTTGTAACGACTGATCGCAGGCGCGCGGTCGCAATTCGGCAGTCAGCGGAAAAGACACACACACACACACCTCAAAAGGGCTTATTAGTACACTCTCATACATTATACACATCACGCGGAAGGGGGAATATCGCGATCTCTCTCACACTCTTTCCGCATCAAGTAAGTATACATAATTATACACGCGCAATATGGACGCAAGTCTAAACATACCGCCCGCCTTGGAAGAGTATCTTTCAACATGGCTCAAATTTGAAATTGTAAAATGTACATGCATAGATGAAATCATTATATTCAACTTTTCAGTATTAATATTCATTCATAAAAAATTTTGCCTAGAAATTTCAATATAGATATTCATAATTCAAAAGTCATCGAAATATTCAGAGTGTATCAACTTATACGTCAATGCATCATATCGACGCCTCTTACGAAGATAAACACCTCTTTTCTTGTGACTGACGAAGATTGACGTTTATTCGTTGTGAACACGAAGATCAACGGATTCTCCTAAGGTCCGCGAAAACTAACACTTACTCCTCAGGGACACGAAGATTAACGCATTCTCGTTAAGTCCACGAAGACTAACACTTACTCCTTAGGGGCACGAAGACTAACACTCACTGCTCAACGGCCCATGAAACTAGCACTTCCTCTTGAACGGTATGAAGACTATAACACACTTGCACACGTTCTTGTTCAAAGGGACGGAGACCATGTATTTCGTCTTAGGGCCACGGAAAAAAACCCATTCTCTTTAGCGGCACAAAAATTAATGCATCGGTAGACTTCATTCATGGAGGGACGGAGACAATAAGTATTTCGTCTTAAGCCCACAAAAAGTAACACATTTTCCTCTACGCCACGAAGACTAACACATTCTTCTCGATGGAATGAAAAACAACACATTCTCCTTGACGTGACGATGAACGGTAAGTGATTGTGTTAGCCTTCGTTCCGCTAAGAAGAATGTGTTACTTTTCGTGGGCTTAAGACGAAGTACTTATAATCTCAGTCCCTTCAAGAATGGAGTCTACGAATGTGCTCATTTTCGTGCCGCTAAGGAGAATGTGTTACTTTTCGTGGCCTTAAGACGGAATACTTATAGTCTTCGTCCCTTCGAGAAAAAAATGCGCGAATGTGTTAATCTTCGTGCAGTTTGAGGAGTAAGTGTACTCTTCGTGGCCTTAAGCAGTAAGAGATGATCTTCGTGGCGCTGAGGCGTAAGTGTTGATCTTCGTGGCGTAAACAGTAAGTGTTAATCTTCGTGGCCATAACAAAGCAAATGCTAATCTTCGGCCACCGTGTTTTTCTTCGTGGGCGTTAGCGGATGTGTTTATCTTCGTAAGAGGCGTCGATATATCAGTCAATTAATCGTTTCTGTATCACATATCAATTTTGTCCATTCTCTTCGGCTGCAGATTCGCATCCATTATTGCCGTCAAAAGGCAAAACACAAACCTTCGTAACGTCACGTTTCACAACACCTTTGGCAACACGTATAGACACCACACGCACAATTTTGTCTCTGCCTGGATGACATGCGACGATACGGCAAAGCGGCCACTGCATCGGGGGCACATTGCTCTCCTTGACAAGTACCATTACTCCAGGTGCAATTGCATCTGTATTGACGAAGCCCTTGCGCCTTTGGCGACGTTGCAATTGCGGCAAATATTCTTGTTGCCAACGTTTCCAAAATTGTTGTACCACCTGCTGAACAAGCTGATATCTGTTCAGGCGATTCGTTTTGATTTCGGATGCGTCCTCTTCTGGGAGCGCCATGAGTGAATCTCCAATCAAGATATGAGCTGGGGTGAGAGGGGTGAGGTCGGTGGGGTCATTAGATAGAGGGGATAGCGGACGGGAGTTCAATATTGCTTCAATTTGCGTGAGTACCGTGGACAATTCGTCATACGTCATTCTCGCATCACCCATCACTCTACTTAGATGGTATTTCGCACATTTTACAGCACTCTCCCACAACCCACCAAAATGTGGCGCATACGGCGGAATAAAATGCCAATCTATAGCCTTGTTCGTGAAAAAGACACTCATTTTCTTGGAAAATTTGTGACTCGACAACAATTTTTGAACTTCAGCCATCTCATTCTTTGCACCTTGAAAATTCTTAGCATTATCCGAATATATTTTACGACACATTCCTCTCCGACCAAAGAAGCGTTTGAAATAATTGAAAAAGGCATCAGTAGAAAGATCACAGGCCAACTCCACGTGAGTAGCTTTCGCCACGAGGCATACAAAAATACATATATACACCTTGATTGATACACGTGAGTGACTCTTTTCCTTGATATAAAAGGGACCTGCATAGTCAACACCGCATTTGTAAAATGGTCGCATAATTGGTGTGGCTCTATCTTGTGGCAAATTTCCCATTGGATATACACTTTGCGTTGGACAATTTTTAAAACACGTCACACACTCTCTAATTACCTTTCTCACAACATTCTTGCCTGTAAGCGGCCAATAATACCGACGCAAAGACATCAAAACAGACTGGCAACCTCCATGAAGAAGTCTCAAATGCTCATACCTTATCAATAAATGTCTTAGTTTGTCATTCGAAGCAAGAATGATGGGGGGTTTTTGTGAGTATGGAATTCTCGCATTTTCAAGCCGACCTCCTACTCTTAGCAACCCTGACGCATCTAGAAAAGGATCTAATTGTTTCAATTGACTATTATCATTCAATTTGCTTTTCTTCATTAAAATCGAAATTTCTGTTTGAAAGTTCTTGGCCTGAGCCAATCTGAAAAGGCAGTTCTTAGCATTCGTAAGTTCAAGTACCGTCAGAGAAACCGATCAAATGGTCTTTACATCTCGGGTGATTACGAGTTTAGGCAGACTTGCATCCTGTTTACGTTGTCGAACACGCTCCTTGCATGCGTTGTAAAATCTCAAAATAAAGGCCACGGTTCGAATCAGAAACTCGAAAGAGGAAGATTTTTCGACAAGTTCAAATTTTTGCGAAGGAGGATTATTATCAGCTTCGATATCGATTTCATCATTAACCAAAGTCACGAATGTTCTATAATCCTTTCTTTGCTCAGTAGCATTTTGAAAATCAATCTTAGAAACTGGCCAACATTTTTTGTCCCCAGAAATTATTTACCTATAAAATTCAAAATAACATTGGACGAAAATTTCGACCGAGACAGTCATACTCAGAAACATTACGGTACGTATTGGATGAGTTAATGGAATCAATTATTGTTTCAGTTGAAGCGCACAAGAAGGTTTACGCGGAACAGTATGAGCGCTGCAAGAAGTTGGATGATGGCGTCGTCTGTATGATTTTCATGTATATTTGCCTCTAGTTATGAAGTATTGAGTTTAACCCGAGACGCTCGTCGGTAATTTTGAATGACTTCTACGATCTGTGTTTGTATACATTTGGATTAGGGTGCGATCCTGAAGATACGTCGGGTATGGGAATCAAGTTGATAGTTACTCACGATTTGCATTACACTTTCTCGGATCATTTTAAAGCATTGAAGAATGATCGTGCGAAGAAAATTACGACTGGTCAAGTTGACCGTCGATTCCACTACCCTGAATGCACACAAATCGCATGCCTATTAAAAATTCATTCTGAACAAACCCAACTAGTTCACTTGCCTTTCTTGTATTTTTGGAAGCACAATAGTAGCAATGCCTCGGATGTATATTCTTCCCCTGGCTCGCGTTCAATTCTATGGAGTTTATCCATAGCTGCTCTCTTTTAGATGTGGAGCCGAGAAAAGAATCAGTGCTAGTAGGCACGTGACCGTCATTTTGACCAACTCTATTCCGAGAAAGTTACCAAACAGTGCAGGGTGGATCGGATTTCTCCAAATTGCCTCGAAAGCTTTTGAATAACGTCTATACCGTTCACCTAATTTGTTGACAAGGTGAACGGAGAAAATGTTCATATCTCGCTTTTCGGAATTGAGAGAGTCGGTCTTTCTGACAAACGCGCGCGTACTTCCAGAGTAAACCGACAATATTATGCGCTCTACTATCCTGTGGAACTCTCATTGCACATGGGTTCCATCTGATTCTCTCTCTTATGAGACATTGCCCCTCGGGCCTTTTGAAGTATAGTTTTCACCACTTGATACGTCCAAATGAAGCTTTACCATCAGTATGAACATCTTGAGCCACATTCGACGTTGATATTTTTGCTAAACTGAGTTTTCAATGATTCACTTGATCCGCAAGTGTGAAATCGATTCTCCATCTTGGTCGATTTTTCATCATTTAATTCTTATATCTTTTACAGATCTACCTGGAATGTGCTAAGCAAGTGGGGCCAAAAACTTGGTCGATGTCGAAATCGAGTAATTCCAAACGCGAAAATTGCGCGATTGGCGCTATACGGAGTACAAGAGAAATAGAGAATCGATATCTTACTGAGCCGAAATCAGATAAACAACTCCGCAATCGCTCTCCTCGAAAATTTTGTACTCCACAAAAAGTTGAATTATACTTGGGTGAGTATAGGTGTATCCAATTTCATTTTTGATGGAATTTTTTCATGTTTTTGACTTCAAACTATGTTGATCATCGATATAAGTGACACCATTTTTCATTCCAGGCATAATGAAGGACCTCGCGGAAGAAAAGAAGTTATCACGAGAAGATACAGAAATCCTCCTCAAAAAATGCACAGAACCCTTATCTACAAGAATCCGGAATAAGAGAAATGCCAGAATGAAATTGGATATGTAAAGGAGGTCTTTAATGATGTATCCTGATGTAAACCGCTTTTATGCGAAATTCATCGAGACAAACCTCGATATGTCCTCTCATGCCATGCACAATTCTGGTAATCACCGAGTTCAACATTCAACAAATATTGATAGTTACCGATTTTCTAAAAATTGTAGGTCGATTAATTAAAATATAACTTGAACGAATTTTCCATAGCTTTGCTATCTTGAGTTTTCCATCCGCAATTTATTGATCCACCTCTGATGAAACAGTAGGTCAACCATGCATGTCAGACTCTATCGAGGGATATATCATAGTAGTTATTTATCCATGTCACGATGATACCATGGTCAAACTCTAGAACTCGATTGAGTTATCCAACAGAGAACATGACACATTATTCACTTTGATGTCAGATGATTACTTTTGAGGAACTCTCACTTGTGCAGCCCCGATACTGAATAAAGATAGCCACTTGCCAATACTTAGAGAAGCAGACTTGAAAAATATCCAGTCCAATGCCAGGACTGTTGGGTGAGGTATATTTAAGGCACGCATTACTCCTCGCATGATTCAGAAACATTATTAATCGTGTAATCATCAGGCATCCTGCTAATTTTCCAATAATTCCGATGAATGATCAATCATTACTTTATGGATCATTGGATTAGTTGACGCTATATTCTTTGCACAAATATCATACGAATTAATCGAGTGTGTAGATGATTATCTTGGGATTGTGTAAGGATGATTCATAATTCATCCCTTCAAACTCGAAGTCCGTGCACGAGTGTCACTCCCGCAGAATGAGTGGTACGAGCCCTGCATCGTGAGTTTCAGATATTGTTTGCACAGTTTCGTAATCGCCAAAGTATACAATGCTCTAAAAGATATGAACGTATCGTCATGTTGACTTTTCCACGAATCAATTGAGGTTCTTTGGATTTCCTGGCGGAGGTGAGGCAGGGGACTGTACCACAAATGACGATCTCATGTATATTTTTAGACAATACTGTCACGAGTTGTGATCAACCACATCTCGAGAATCTGTCGACCAGCTTATCGTGAATCTTGCGCGATCATTTGTTGAGAAATCATCAGTACTCCCCGATTGTCGTACAACTAATTATCCAATTAAGCTTCCATCCAATCATCCAATTGATCAACCCTCTGAGCTATCCTGTGTATTATCTTGTCCATTATTCTGTTATTGCGGTACTGGTCACAATATTATTATTCTATTATTCTGATCATCGTGCGATGGATCGATCCAGATCCTTCGCATGTATGCGACGAAGACATGAGCTGGCAATCGACAGCCCCTGTTGGTTTCTCTCGGTTGATGTTCCGACAAGTTGGCTTACTATTCTTTCGAGAATTTATTTTGGTGCTTATCTAAAATCATGAGCAATCGTCTGCAGTCTCAGAAAAGTCGGTGGCACAGTTATCACTCCAGTGATCATTCAAAGAATCATCCAATTTATCATCCAATTTATCATTCAATTTATCAACCATGAAACTCTGAACCTGCTGATCATCCTACAAATCAATCGAGATTCTTTAAATGTCTCTGAGGATAGCTCTCAGTTGATGTTTTGACAAGTTAACTTACTCATCTTTCGAGAATCTATTTTAGTGCTTATCTCAAATCATGCGCAATCGTCTGCAGTCTCAGACAAGTCGGTGGCACAGTTACCACTCTAGTGATCATTCAAAGTATCATCCAATTTATCATTCGATTTATCAACCATGAAACTCTGAACCTGCTGATCATCCTACGAATCAATCGAGATTCTTCAAATGTCTCGGAGGATAGCTCTCAGTTGATGTTTTGACAAGTTGACTTACTAATCTTTCGAGAATCTATTTTAGTGCTCATTTAAAATCATGCGCAATCGTCTGCAGTATCAGAAATGTCGGTGGCACAATTATCACTCCAGTAATCATTCAAAGAATCGTCCAGTTTATCATCCAATTTATCATTCAATTTATCAGCCATGAATCTCTGAACCTGCTGATCATCCTACAAATCAATCGAGATTCTTTGAATGTCTCGGAGGATAGCTCTCAGTTGATGTTTTGACAAGTTGACTTACTAATCTTTCGAGAATCTATTTTAGTGCTTATCTAAAATCATGCGCAATCGTCTGCAGTCTCAGAAATGTGGGTGGCACAATTATCACTCTACTGATCATTCAAAGGATCATCCAATTTATCATCCAATTTATGATTCAATTTATCAACCATGAATATCTGAACCTGCTGATCATCTTACAAATCAATCGAGATTCTTTGAATGTCTCGGAGAATAGATTCTGACACGGTTTGCAACTCCACTCATTTCACTAAGAATTCTCCGAAGATTCCCTTCACGCAATTTTCCAAATTCTTTATTTTCTCCATGCAGCGCAAATGTCCATAGATCTAATAAGGACTTCATCAAAGTACAAGGTTGCACGTATGAGTCTCAAAATACACCGTTGTCCAGCGCATTGATACGGAAGCCGAGAGAGCTCACGCGCAGCTGAGTCGCATGAGGGCGCTACTGCACGCTGCATGCGGGATGCAGCCGGCACGCTGCATGCAGCGTGCAGTCAATCAAATTTGATTTTTCCGTTTTTTTTTGTTCTCTGTGAGCAAAGTCATAAGAAGCACTCGTGGGATCTTGTTTGGCGTCGTTCTTGGAATAATTTTGTAGGTAAAAAGGTGTCTCAAGTTGATTTCGTCGATAAATCACGGCCCACGAGGTTATGTGGCTCAAATTTGCTCGACATTGAAAAAGAAAACGGAATTTGTCGCCTGTGCTGTATACAAATGTATGATAAAAGGAAACGAATTTTGTCGCCTGTGCTGTACAAGTGCATGATAAAAGACTGCATCATCCCTTATTCGTGAGGAGAAGTCATCGTGTAGCTTGGGTGAGTGAGAAATGTTATCGTAGAAAGATTTGATGTCTTTGAGAGCTGTCTGAACGTTTTTGACTTCCTCTTTTTTCCATATCATTTTCACTTGCATTGTGAGTAGTCAGTGTATTTGAGTCATTCGCAGTTTCAGTTCTTCAGAATGTTTGGCGAGTGCTTTTATAGAGTCAAAAAATCTTTTGGCTCACAATATTTGTTACTGTTAGGTGGTTCATTCAATCTCTAGCTTCCAAAGTGAAGGAACGCTTCATTTGCCATAAAGTTATCACTTTCTTGAAGATATCGCCTCAACTATTTTCAGAATCTGTCTTTGATTATTGATTGTTGCTTCAGGAAGCGTTTGGAGACTTTGAGATTTGTAAGACAAGTATGACCCAATGCCTCTGTTTTACTTACAGGAGCTAGTGAATCTCCTGTACTTTACCTCGATCAAGTTGTGATTGCATTGATTTTGCTAAGCTAAACAAATGTAAACAAATGTGCTGAATTGAAGAGCGAATAAGTAATGTATTCCTATCATTTGTGATTCATGAGAAAAACCTCAGAAGTACTTATTTGTGACCTTGAATTCTTTTCAGGTTTGTGTCATCAGATACATGTCTACAGTATTAATGATGTGCCGCATACCCTTAGTTCTATACCAGATTGTTCCTGAATGTTTATACTTGATTCTTCAAGAATCAAGTTAGTGTCGAAAAGCTGATTGAATCAAAGAACAATAGTTTGATACTGACCTGTACAACTTGAGGTAATTATCATGATCGCTTGATCTTAAAATACAAGAGTTGAAGCACCATCATGTGAGTATGTCAGTGAAAATATAATTAGGACCTTATTGAGGACTCGAGGGCTTCACCATTCCTCAAGCCTCAATAATAACATTTGAGAGCGGTGAATTTTTTTAGTTTTCAAAAAGCTTGTCTGTAGGTGTGAGAACCATCTGCAGCTTGAGTGAATGATTGGGAAGTTCTCGATTCACACCTCGGTGTCTAGCTCAGGTTCTGTAGCAATCAAGTATAACCAGTGATGAATGAGTGTTCAATAAGCTAACGTTTCCTCAATGAATTAATTTAATGCTCATCTACCTATTCATTTTTGTAGGAGCCTTTATGTTCCAGTAGTCGCATTTATTTACCTTGTCAACCATGTCCGAGTACGTTTCTCCGAAAACCGTGCATGGTCTGATCAAGCAGTATTTCAATTGGAATTGCAGTTATGAAGAGATACTTCAGTTGCTCAAACAAAAACACAACATCCGATTTTCGCTGAGTACTCTGAAAAGGATTCTCGCGGCTCTTAATCTCAAGAGAAGAAATTATCAAGAAAGCGATATTCAAGATATCGTTGGTGCTATTGTCGAGGAACTCCATGGCCCTGGATATAATTTAGGGTACAGAGCTCTCCATAACAAAATTAAATACAGCTATAAACTTCATGTAAAGAGAGACACTGTTTATCAAATCCTATCTATTGCGGATCCAGAAGGGATTAGAGATAGAGCCGCGAAAAGATTGCGGAGGAGGCAGTTTCGCTGCCCGGGTCCTAATTATGTCTGGTCTTTCGATGGCTACGACAAACTGAAAGGATTTGGATTTCCCATTCACGGATGTATTGACGCTTTTTCACGCCAAATACTTTGGTTAGAGGTCGCAACGACAAATAATGACCCCAAAGTGACGGCAAATCATTACCTCAAAACTGTGAAAAAACAGAAATGTGTCCCAGTGATAGCAAGATGTGACAATGGTGGAGAAAACACATTGATTGGATCGCTACAAATATGTTTGCGTAGCAAGCATGATGACAAAATGGCTGGCCCTAAAAGTTATGTTACTGGGAAAAGTACCCACAACCAAAGGATCGAGTCCTTTTGGGGCCAACTCAGAAAGCATTCGATGGATTACTACATGCAGCTGTTCCGATGCATGGAAGAACGAGGACTATTTGATGGCAGTGATATGCATAAAAAATGCATGCAGTTTTGTTTTGGTCCTTTAATAAAAAAAGATCTAGAGGAATCGAAATCGCTTTGGAATCGCCACCAGATCAGGAAACAGTCGAGTAGAAACGTCATTCATGGCCGACCTTTTACCATGTACAATCTGCCAAAAAAATATGGGACTAGAGACTACCGCAAACCGGTAGACCTCGATGCCGTCGACCGATTATTGAAAAATTTTACTGTGGAGCCACAGCTGTATGATCCTCTATTTGCCGAGGTTGCACATACTTTGATTCCGGACCTTACAACACCTACTGATGTAGATGAAGCCTTAGAGCTCTACAAGAATCTTCTCGGATTGATTAATGCCGAAGTCAGCGACGAAGACTAGAAGGTAGGCTCTCTTATTCTCGTGCTTGTTGATGACCACGAGAGAAACCAATAAATCTCGTATCGGGACGAACCCTCAAACATTTCTAGGGAGACGTGTCAATAATCGTATCGGTAAACCTGTTACACTAATTTCGTAACTCCGTGCTGCAAAGGTGTACCTCAGGTTGCTCTACTTGCATATACTGTAATTTTTTCTACAAACTTGCTTTTTTCATTATCGTGCACAGGTAATTTGAATAAGAAGAATATTCTAAAAACAACGTAAGTTATCAACATTTTTCTTCGAGTCCAAAAATAATCGAGACAAGTTGAAGTGGCAGTAAATCTCTGCATATTGTGTTGGTACTGTCAGCAGTAGAATCCTGGAACGCGCGTTTCGTTTGTTCATCATGACGTTGAGACACTCGAAAAAAGTGTAGAATAATATCTCTTTCAGGAGTTTTATAGACATAATTAACACATTGCTGTTCATCTCGTTTCTTAAAATTCCTCGTGTGTGTACGCTTATGTGACACAGTGAGTCCGCCTGCTATCCAAATTGAGCAAATAAAATGATGAGGCCACGACGGACGAACGCATGGCTCTAAAGTCCCGGGCGATTTCGATGCATTGAAGTGCTTTGGATCGAGTCTCATCTTCCCTCTTTCTTTGCTTTAGAATTGAGTATGATAAATCCACCGTGGAATAAATCTGCAATCCCATACGTAAACTTCCAATCTCAACGAGCACGTATCTCTATTTCAGCATCAATGTTCCCCATTCCAAGGCAAGAACCTTGATGAACTCAGTGTAGATGACACGTGAGGTGCTGTGAGGAACTGCTTCATGCGTCGTCAATGTAGACAGGATAGAAGTGCAGTTATCAGCGCGAACTTCAAGAACCAAAACGAAACTTCATGCCAATTGCAATAAAAAAACCCCAAACAATGACATCAGCGATGTGGAACCAGATCTTACGTCGGGACACTAATGACGAATGCTAACTCCAAAACTGCAAGCTCCCGTTGCCGGCAAGCGGGTGGTCAAATTAGAAAAAACTGTTCTTGTTGTATGGCCAAAAAAATAGTCTTTCACATAATTCCATCATTTTTTCTGTTCAGAACTCGAGAAAAAATGTTTCCAAATCAACAGCTGCTTGGTTTTCGCTCTCGACTAGTGATCTGGAGCGTGGTATTTTTCTTATGCATAAATAAAATGTCTATCTCTGAGCGCACCAATCAGTTATCAAACTTTGTCAATTACATTCGATCTATGATTTTAGTGTAATCGACAATAGAAGAATTTCTCGTTATCTTGCTGAAAACCGAGATAATCTGTTCATTAGTCTACGTCATTGATTGATTACGATCGTTGTATATTGAAAAATTCAAACGAATGACACCGTACCATCGTTTCATAAGGATGGTATGAACGACGGGTCAAAACTTGATGGGCTTCGTTGAGAGCTCACGCAAAATTTTTTCGCCTTCCGGGAAGAAATTCGCTTCTTAATTTCTATGGCTTCTACGATGCATAGCCGTAAAATTCTGGATGCATCTTGACCCGAAAACGCGTTTATTAACGAAATTCGTGCTGTTACTGCGTAAGAGCACTCGTTTTGTTAAATAAATGCATTTTCGGCAAATCAATACATAATTTACTGTTCCCCAAAAGCCTGAACTTCTCGTCAGTTTTGAAGCATGTGCGAGATCTGCTCATTTTCGCGAGGAAATCTAGATGAGGACTTTTTCGCAGGGGGCGACAATAGGTAGAACAGAGTGAATAATTCTATTGAATAGTTGTTTCGTGTATTAGAATACCGCAATCGTTGTACGAATTTTTTGTAATACAATTCGTATTCCAAATGAACCAATCTTTCACGTTTGTTAGATGCTTGATGCATGTTTTTCGAGAACTTTCTTTGCTGTTTACCTGCTATATACCAATTGTATAATTTCACGACTGAAGATTGAATGTATTATAGCTTGTACAATGTCGTATGGACCTTGATGCATTCGATTGTATGTCTTGAGGATGGATTAATAAAAAAATGGTATAGAGTCAGTTGTATTCGTGGCGATGCTGAACGGGTGACCATATGATTAAAGATTATAGGATTCTTGAGAGAAATCGAAACAAATTCCAAAATCAAACTTTATTTTTCATTTCATGAAAAAATGAAGGAACTCACAACTGACCTCACAACAAACTAGCTTAAAGTTAATGACTCGAAGGAGTAATCAACTTCATGATTATCCTGATGCAAATCTTTGGCCTGTTATTCTTAAGAAAGTCGAGAAGTCATCCTTACTCAATAGTGTGAACCTTTTTCGTCGTTCTTCATACGTGACTGAATTTCATGATAACAAGCTCTTCATTTTTTGCATATGTTTGGTCTTTTAAAGAGGTCATTCCTGACAAAGAGGATATCAAATTTTTTGTATACACTAACAGAATATTTTGTGAATTGTGAATCATTTGAAGAAGAATCCAGTGAAAGTTGAAGCATAGATCATTTTGAACCAAATAATTGAACTTCCAAAGTCAAAATTGTTCAGAACGAGTTTGGCAGCTCTTAAACGCACTAGTGTCAATTGTCAAAAATAATATGATAATGATGACATATTTTTCTTTTATGATAATGTCATCTTTTCACAGTATAGGAAAGAACTCTCCTTTTACATGCGCTATCAGAATATTCTATGGAGCGTGATTAATTCGATCAAAGAATCCAGTGCTAGTAAACGCATAAATGATCTTGTACTGAAATCTTGGAATTTAGAAATTGAAATTGTTCTGTTTTAGAACTAGTTTGCCAGCTCTATGATTAACTCGTGACGATCATGAACAAGAATTGAATAATGATGACAACAATCTTATACTCTAATAATGTGATATTCCCACATTATAGAAAGGAACTCTGGTTTCAAAAGCTATCGATACATTACTCTGCATGAATCAGACTTACTCGCTAGATGATAGTAATACAAATCTTGTCAAATTCTCATTAAAACAGACGTGGAACTCTGCGCTAAACAGGAGATCAACACTCTATTCATTAATTGAAATGAATTACATGGGGAACACTGAAAGAATGAGCTAAAAAAAGTTGTCGTCGACCCTCTCCGTGGTCTTATCGATCAAGCGCGCAAAACGAGTGGTCGCAACTTGAAATAAAGATAGACTCACTAAATTGACTCAAAATAGACTTTGATATTCTTGCTCTGCCAACAACTTTTCTGACACACCTGTCGTCTCCAACGAGCTGAGTAAGAATTTTACGTCTGCTCGCCTGGAAGGATCACGGCAAAAACACGGTTTTAATACTGTTTGTAGAGGCAGAGGGACGCCGTTTAGATCCGGAATATCGTGGTTAGCAAAAATATCCTCCATCTTGGAGTACGTGGCAGGTGGTGCTTTGATTTCCCATATTTTTCTCTCTGTAAAAATTTCAACTACGACACAGGCTGTGGACCAAGTGTCTGATTTCGTAGTGGCCTTCATATTTTTTGTAACAATCTCTGGAGCTAAATACAGAGGTGTTCCTTTTACATTATTCCCATCAACGGTAGACTCGAGCATTTCCGGCATTTCGCTGAGTCTTCCTAAGCCGAAATCACACAGCTTCAAATTATTACTATAATCTATAAGAATATTTTCGGGCTTGATATCTCGATGGAGTATGAACGGGTTCAGGGTGTGCATGTAATTAGTGGCACGGCAAAGCTGGATGCTCCAACAAATTCGTTTGGAAACATCAGCATTGAATTTTTTTTTGTAAAAGTCCAACATCAATATTTTGCGAAGATTGCAACCAGGTACATACTCCATCAATATATAAACCATCCTGGGCTCGATTATATAGCCTGACACTTGAACAATATTCTTTTGTCGTAGCTTGTCCATTATTGATATTTCTCTGATGATATGTCTACGATTTGTGTGCAAAGTCATCTTTATACACTTCACAGCTATAACGTCGTGGTTAAATCTGGCTTTCACTACATAACCGTAAGAGCCGGATCCTAATACGTTGTCTTTGTCATTTTGGGATGGAATTTCTACATCACTGCGTTTCAATTCGGGAATTGACAGAACCAACTCTGTCTCATCTCCTGATTTATCGTCATCATCTTTCTCCAGAACATGGCGACTGACACTCAAGCATGTGACGCTATTATTAGAGCCTTTCAGTATAATTGACTTTAGTTCTAGAGTGTTTTCGCCTTCAGATTTCTGAAAAAATGAGGCTAGTTGGTAGCTTCTCTCACCAACATTTCCGTGAGATCGACCATGAATGTGAGTTTTTTTAGTCTTGTCAAAGTTTACACCGGCAACTTGATCAGAAGTTCGTGATGAACCTGTTGATTGGACACTCATATGTGATTCTGAATCAGCACGTTTCTCATGATGCAAATGCTGAGGCCTGGTCCCACCAAACAATTTACTCATTGACGATTGGGGTGTATTTTTATTTAGCAACATTCCTTCACTTCTACTAATTCCAGAATCCTGACGAAGGTCGGTGCTACTCTGATTTGAACTCTGACTAGGGCCTGAGCCTACACAACCTTCATACGATTGTGTGGTTTTCGAAATGTGATTCAGGCGATTATCTTCAGTACGGTTGAACAAGGATTTGAAGGGATTCTCAGGGCGATCAGTATTTTCTCTACTGTTCTGCAAACGCACATTTGAAAATTTATTTGAAGTTGTTGATTGAGCAAAAGACACGTTGCGTTGAGTATCGGGTATGGTCTTCCTCCTCTCATGTATTTTTGCAGGATCACCATGCGTCTTATAATGTAGTATTTTTTGCAATTGTACTTGAGCAGGCAAAGACATTCTGGAAGTACCTGGGACACATCTTTCCGCCTTTTTACTCGATACAGGTTCTTGGAAGCGCGAAGTCGTAGACGATGTCACTGCTTGGCAGATTGGAATGTTGCCAGGTTCTTGATTACCGTCGATACTACGGTTTGCTACATCTTGTTACGTTATTGGTGTTCGGGTATTGGGTTTTCCGTCTCCCAAGCGCGAAGCTGTCGTGCTGGGTGGTTGTGAAGGGGTTGGATGTATAGAATGATCTTGACACGAGAATAAGATTGACTGTTACTTTATTCCCCGGCTAGTATCTCAATGTAAAGAGACCTATCAAATGATTTGACTTCTACTGACAGGGCCAATCCGTGGCTGCGTTTACCTGTCTCGCGTGACTGACTCGGACCGTAAGCTCGAGTTAATACTAATAACTACTTATCCTAAAAATGAACTCCCCAACTGAACTCTTGCAGTTACTTAAATACAATCGGTGCGACCCCGATGTCGCACCGCGCAATGGATGGAGGGGCGCTCCAAATTTTCCCATTGCGATCATTCGGCTCGAGGCCTGTACGAGCCTCTCGCAACATCATTCATATATATAACATACACTACACGTCCGAAGCTACGCATTTACCCTCCGGGGTAAATTTTTCATAACTATAAATCTCGATTTTTCATGATTCAACTCAAGGACTTGGTCCAGCTTACACTGAATTTGCCAGAACAATTTTCATCCAACAATAATTCTCGTTATGTTTTACAGCTAAATTATCTGGAATCATGGTTTGATGGCTAGGTGAATAAGAAATTAGATATAAAACATCAATTTACGCTAGGTTAGATGAAACTCCGAGTGGTGATTACAAAATCAAAAATATGCCGAGAGGTTACCAAAAATTTCTCTACTTGCGCAAAATTGGTGAAATTTCAGAACTATTTACGTATTCCTAGATGCCCTCAGCATGCGTGAGAATAACATTCCATCTCTTCTAAACCCTAACGAAAAAATGACATCCTTCGTGAATTAGATTGTTTACAACGAAGACTTACTTCTAGCGTGATTGTATACATTCAACAAAAGTACCCGTGACTCAAACTCTAAATCTAACGATCTACAAAATAACCCGATCTGAATGATTTTACGATAACAATAACCATAGGTCTCTTTCTTCAATTATACTCCGTGCGTAAATAAACAAAAGTGAGTCTTCTTGATGTTGTTTTCTTAATTCTTCAGGTCAGTTTTCAATCAGCTTGGCTATTTTATATGGCTTGTGTGTTTGATTTCTCCGTCATCTCCTCAGATATATTTTCAATATTTCAATTGCAATGTTTCCAGTGATCCCATCATTCACTGCTTATCTCGTTGGGATATATTCAATTTTTGCTCCAATTCTTTTGATAATATTGTTTATTCTTTCTCCGAATGATATAGTTTTCATCAGGATAATCATTTTTCATCTTCAGAACGATTCGATTATCCTTTGTTATGACGTGGGTTTTCCTGAAACAGTCTTTAAATGATTAGTGGAGAGGGACCCCCCAGGCGAAGGACTTTCGTAAAAAAATGCAATCACTGAATTTCATCGATCATTTGTCGCTGTTGTTATCAATTCGTTCAATTTTTGTAATGAAAATTTATCTTCATGTCTTTTGACTCGTAAACTGCTCGCGTCCTGATCGACCGACCCTGAAATTTTCATAAAAATCTTTCCAAAGCATAATATTTAAGTAAAATGGTGATTCTTTTGTGAAACTCTAGATCAATCGATGATTAGTCCCCAGTAGTCTCAGTTTTCCTTATTCAGTAATGAAACTCCTTCGAAATCTCTTTTGGGGCGTGCATTCTTTGGATTTGAACTGACCGACGCTCATTTTTTGAAAAATATGGCTCATTTGCTTCGAGATGGTGAAAATGTTTAATTTTCTGCAAAGTTCTAAATGAACGGATGATTTTCAAATGCTGAAGTTGTTTTGTCATAACTGGATCTAAATATTTGAGCATTCTATCTCAAATTGATTCTATTACTCGAATTTAATTTGACCGACGTTGATTTTTGGAAAAATTCGGCTCATCGGCTTCGAAATGGTGAAATTTTTTAATTTTTTGCAGAGTTGTATATGAATGGATGATTTTCAAATGCTGAAGTTGTTTTGTCATAACTGGATCTAAATATTTGAGCATTCTATCTCAAATTGATTCTATTACTCGAATTTAATTTGACCGACGTTGATTTTTGGAAAAATTCGGCTCATTGGCTTCGAAATGGTGAAATTTTTTAATTTTTTGCAGAGTTGTATATGAATGGATGATTTTCAAATGCTGAAGTTGTTTTGTCATAACTGGATCTGAATATTCGAGCATTCTATCTCAAATTGATTCTATTACTCGAATTTAATTTGACCGACGTTGATTTTTGGAAAAATTCGGCTCATCGGCTTCGAAATGGTGAAATTTTTTAATTTTTTGCAGAGTTGTATATGAATGGATGATTTTCAAATGCTGAAGTTGTTTTGTCATAACTGGATCTAAATATTTGAGCATTCTATCTCAAATTGATTCTATTACTCGAATTTAATTTGACCGACGTTGATTTTTGGAAAAAATTCGGCTCATTGGCTTCGAAATGGTGAAATTTTTTAATTTTTTGCAGAGTTGTATATGAATGGATGATTTTCAAATGCTGAAGTTGTTTTGTCATAACTGGATCTGAATATTCGAGCATTCTATCTCAAATTGAATCTATTACTCGAATTTGATTTGACCGACGTTGATTTTTGGAAAAATTCGGCTCATCGGCTTCGAAATGGTGAAATTTTTTAGTTTTTTGCAAAGTTGTATATGAATGGATGATTTTCAAATGCTGAAGTTGTTTTGTCATAACTGGATCTAAATATTTGAGCATTCTATCTCAAATTGATTCTATTACTCGAATTTAATTTGACCGACGTTGATTTTTGGAAAACTTCGGCTCATCGGCTTCGAAATGGTGAAATTTTTTTATTTTTTTGCAAAGTTCTAAATGAATGGATGATTTTCAAATGCTGAACTTGTGTTCTCATAACTGGATCTAAATATTTGAGGATTCTATCTCAAATTGATTCTATTACTCGAATTCAATTTGACCGACGTTGATTTTTGGAAAAATTCGGCTCATCGGCTTCGAAATGGTGAAATTTTTTTAATTTTTTGCAAAGTTGTATATGAATGGATGATTTTCAAATGCTGAAGTTGTTTTGTCATAACTGGATCTAAATATTTGAGCACTCTATCTCAAATTGATTCTATTACTCGAATTTAATTTGAATTCAATTTAATTTGAGTTGATTTTTGGAAAAATTCGGCTCATCGGCTTCGCGATGGACGAATTTTTGAGTTTCTCGTGAGGTTCCATATGAATGGATGTTTTTCTTGTGCTAAGTCATTTTTCGATAAATAATCATGAATATTTGAGGATTCTATCTCGAATTGATCCTATAACTCATATTTAATTCGACCGACCTTGATTTTTTGAAAAATTCGGCTCATCGGCTTCGCGATGGACGAAATTTTGAGTTTCTCGTAAGAATCCATACGAATGGATGTTTTTCTTGTGCTGAAGTCATTTTTCGATGAATAAATATAAATGTTTGAGGACTCTATCTCAACTTGATCCTATAACTCGAGCTCAATTTCACCGACATTGATTTTCAAAAAATTCATTCTCTATATCATCACTACGTCATTCATATATCTTGCAGGTCTGGTGGCACTTGTAGCCTCGGCATTTAACACATTATACACGTGCTTGTTTTACTACGCAGAGTGGATTTTTGTGGATGAGCAACTTTGCTCTCTCGTGGTACGGTCAATAAACTCGTGAATGCTGACGCAGCGCATATATTGTCGGGAATCCGGTTGCTCTCCGTACTTATATCAGGCTGTCGGTGGTAACGTGGGTTCGATTCATTATATCACGGGGATTTCTCTGAACTTTTCATGGATCAATACGCCATTCTGATTGCGGAAATCACTGTTCCCTATTTTTAAATAGCACGAAAGCATACTGTGGCTACATGTTACGCGTGAAAATAGTTGAAACCTATGGAAATTTGTCTCAAAGAAAAATACGCGATTCCATTGGGCATTTTTGACGATTTTCTATCGCATGGGAATAAATGGATCAAATTCCTTGTTCTCGGGCATCGTGCAAGATAGGGACATGTATCTTGGCTCAAGATGGAGATATCTGATACTATTACTTGCATTAATGGTGAAATAGCCGAACGCCATTACCTTGGAATGAATTTCAAATCATAGAATATTGTTTTTTGTAAAATCGGATCTGGATTTGTATCACGTAGGATTTGAATGTATATTTCAAATTTCTGACGATATTGATGCGTCAATCAGCTCGAGTAATACGAATTGAGCATTTTCGAATAGTTTTATCACCAAAATGAATATTCCCGGAAGAATGCTTGAGAAAAACATTGAAAATGACGTTTGGGAAATACGTCATTGGATCCTCTGCGAATTGACGTAAAATATTCGGATTTTTTTTTTTCTTTAATGTATTTTACAAATTATCCTGATTGATAAATGAAAAAATGGGAGACTGAGGTCCATCGTGACCTCCGATATGAAAGACGTACCTGGCGAACCAACAAAGGATTTGCTTTATCGGGATTTCCCCAAAGGAAGGCGTAAAAATTCTACTATTATCATTGCTCAAATTTCGATTCATTATAGTACTAATTGAGCTATTGATCAGAAGGAGGTGATGCAATCCTCGACCTCTCTGTGCATAGTTCTGAGAGAGAAATAAAAATTTCACGCGTTTGCAATCCATTCGATGTCAACAGGGAAATATGAATTTGATCTGCATGCTCGAGTTGGTGCAATGCACCCACATTTCGAGTGAACTGCGTTGGAATATTTATATTTACTGTGCTCATCGGGCACTATTATTCCTCTCAAATGATAAAAGTCTATTTACTGCTCTCTCTTGAGCTTCATATCACTAGCTCAAAAACCCTCATTGTGATTGAGTGATTCCACGTTCTAAAATCATGGGACGACTGGATGATTTGGATATGATTCAACAGTGTGAGAATGTATATTGTGTCAGTGTATTGGTACAATTTTCTTCGTGAACTGCTGCCAATTTTCTTCGTTTCTTCTTCTCCAATCAGTAATCAAATTTATGCTTTCATATTCTTTACTTGATTTTATCTTCGATGAATTTCCTTCTTCACCCTTGTGTGAACAGAATTTTGGTCCGAATTTACTGTTACAGTGAAGAACGCATCTTGAAATGTCTAGACACGTAAGGACTACTCCATGTCAGGCCTCTTTCGCATTGCGCGAAAACGCATGCTGAAGTAGCCAGACACGTAAACGCCACTCCGTGTCAGGCCTCTTTTACATTGAGCGAAAAACGCATGCTAAAGTAGCCAGACACGTAAAGCCTTCTCCGTGTCAGGCCTCTTTTGCATTGAGTGAAAAACGCTCGTGATTCAGTCATAGGTTTTCGAGTGTATGACTTTTGTCTAGAACTAACAATGATTTGGTCATGGATTTTTGTAGTGTACAGAGTTTTGTAGAGAACATACTATGATTCAGTCATGGATTTTTGTAATGTCCGGAGTTTTGTCCCGGATTCACTATGATTCAGTCATGGATTTTTGTAGTGTACAGAGTTGAGTCCAAAACTTACTATGATTCAGTCATGGATTTTTTGTAGTGTACAAAGTTTTGTCCAGAACTTACTATGATTCAGTCATGGATTTTTGTAATGTACAGAGTTTAGACCAGAACTTGTCGTGATTTCTGGTGTTGATATCAACAACTCAGTTGCCTCTTATCCTAAGGGTGCCTGTAATCAAGGATTCTTCCGAGTACTTGGTGCCCTTATCCTTCGTTGATGTCCGCTGGTGCTACCGAACAGACATCTCAAGACTGTTGCTCATGTCACTGTCGTTCTGTGGGTAGATTACTCTTGTCCTTATTGTCTCTTCTTATTTTATTCATTTTTTTTCCTCGTGCAAGGTCCTTGATTCCTCGTTCAGTGTTGCTGCTCCGTGTAGTTGTGCGTCAGTTTTCATGTTCGTGTATAATATATAAGATATTTGGTTTAGAGTAGGGTTTTGGAGTTGATCTCAAGAACGGTAACTCGTGTTCAACATTGGGCCTTCGAGCAAGCGCATCCGAGTTACTTCGCGATCCTATTCCGAGACAGTTCTGGCATCGAAATTTTCATTCCAGGTCGATTCGAATGGATTGGCAGTTATTACTTGCATTCATTCGATTAAAATTCTTGCATTACGTCTTTCATCACACCAACTCACTTATTACACTCCAGACATCGTGTTTTACTAGATCTAGAACGCGTTCCCCAACCTTCGTCTTGAGAATTCCCATAAGAATGAATTATTTGTTTATGACCATATCAACTATCAGTATTCTCTCTTCGTTCGCACCCGCGATCTCGTCGTTCACTCGAATAATCTCCCAACTACACTGGACGTTGATTCTAAGTGACTTTTAACTCCAAAAATTCTGGCTGAGCATGATACTCATTTCACTATCTTTTCATCTTTGGTATGTTATGAAACTTAGGATGAGGAAGAAAATGTCCAAAGAAAAACATCTCATAGATCCATATAAATCTTACAAATGATTGAATATTCACTGTTTGCATGAAGTTCTCATTATTAAAATATAGCACGACGTTCTCTTCTTCATACCATTAAAATTGTACCTCATACAGGTTTTTCATCATCAGTTTGATTTCGGGTCATCGCGTCCGTTAGCTACGCGATGAAGAAAAGAAGAAAGAAAAGAAAAAAGATTTATACTGGATATTCTGTCTGTTAGTATGAAAGTTAGCCCCAATTTTCTCAAATTACAACGTTCTTGGAATGGTACTCTTACTACAGTAGAATTCAAGATTTGATCAGTGAGAACGCATGGCCCTATTGTTATCTCTGAGTTTGAGTCAACCCTGAGTTATCATTGATAATTCAATTCCATGTCAAGTTCCGCGTCCGTGAGCTACGCGAGAAAAAAAAATCAAAATATGGCTTTTTCATTCCTTATAAACTACTCAAATTATTATTCTTATTCGAATTTCCATTTTCTCCTAGACGTATATGTATTGAAAAGATCAAAATTTGCTACATTAGAAGATATCGTAATCATCGCGTACATTAGCTACGCGATATATGAAAAATATGTCGAAATCAGTGTCTTATTGAGAGGTGCATCCTACCTCCGAAGTTGAGGCAATCTGCTGAGCCATTCAATTTATCAGTTCGTGATGAAATTCAACGCCTCAAAGTCGTCATTATTTCAGCCTACCGATGTGGCTAAATTGCAACATTAACTACTTGCAACCTTGCAGTTCTGAAAATTGTGGGTTATTCTATCCTAAATAATCTTCAAGTGACTTTCGTGCAGTTTTTTGCTCCCAAAACTCATACTGTCTTCTACGAAAACCTCAGTGCTAATGGCAATGATATATATATTGATCTCCTGGCTACAATTATTGACCTAGAGAGCTGAAATTTGGTATACACGTATAGAATCGACCACTATATGGTGCAGTCCACTTGGTTTTGAGCCACTGTTTATTTTACCTAAAGTTGTCATTCACACTTGCACTACTTTCCTCCTGGGAACGAGTGTGCAAAATTTTAACTATCTCTAAGTCTCTGAATATTCTCCCAATCTACTCCAACTTCTGGAATCTAATAGAGTATGTTACTGAGCTCTGAATTTGCCACATAGAAATTTTGAAATGCTTCAGGAAAAAATTTTTTGCTCCCAAGACTCATACTGTCTTCTACGAAGACCCCGGTGCTAATGGCAATGATATATATTGATCTCCTGGCTACGATTATTGACCTAGAGAGCTGAAATTTGGTATACACGTATAGAATCGACCACTATATGGTGCAGTACACTTGGTTTCAAGTTTTTGCATCGCCTTCTGAAAATTGTCATTCAGACCCTCACTATTTTTTTTTCTAGGGATGAATTCGCAATATCCAAATAGATCCTTTTTTTTTTATTCATGACACTACCTCCTGTTCAGAAATGCATGTTGAGATAGTCAGACACGGAAAGTGTACTCCGTATCAGGCCTTTTTAGCATTGCAAGAAAAATGTACGTTGAAATAGCCAGACACGGAAAGTATACTCCGTGTCAGGCCTCTTTATTGCCTCAATTATCTTTCTTTGCTGTCGGCCAAGTCGAATCATGCGTGCACGTACATAAAATCTGTATAAGAGTGGGGGGATGATCACTTGTTACCCGAACGCATGTGCGAGGTGTCCACAAAATTTATCCACGATCCAGAGTCTCAAGATCTTTATGTGATTGATGCTATCACTAAAAACAACGACAACCTCAACTCAACTTTCTATAGCCCTCCTCGGGCAACTTCTATCCGTAATACTCTCATTTACTTGTTCGATTACGTGTATCATTCTCTGCTTGTTTTGTGAAATTGTGAAAGTCTCAACACTTATACCAGTGTCAACTTGTTTGCCTCAACCGGACTGAAATATTAATGGGCCAAAAGAAAAATCACTCATAGAGCATAGGTTCCCTCATGTGGGTTCTAATCATTCGAAAAATCATTCACTCGTGGGTTCTAACCACATGAAAATTCATTCGCTCGTGGGTTCTAACCACATGATAATTCATTCACTCGTGGGTTCTAACCACATGAAAATTCAATCACTCGTGGGTTCTAACCACATGAAAATTCATTCACTCGTGGGTTCTAACGACGTGAAAATTCATTCGCTCGTGGGTTCTAACCACATGATAATTCATTCACTCGTGGGTTCTAACCACGTGAAAATTCATTCGCTCGTGGGTTCTAACCACATGATAATTTATTCACTCGTGGGTTCTAACCACATGATAATTCATTCACCCGTGGGTTCTAACCACATACGAATTCATTCACTCGTGGGTTCTAACCACATGCAAATTGGTTTACGGGGGTTCCAACCTATATAAGAAGGCCCGAGGCTTCTGCTCGCTTTTCGTGAATATGTTAAATGGAACTTCCAAATTATGGATTCCGTCGTGTCCGTGAGTTTTTTGATGAATTTTGATGACTATGCAGGCAGTGCTTTGATACGTATATGCAATCTGTTTCGATAGTTAAAGAATTTGCTGAGTCTTAGCCTCGTCTCCCCGTGATAAACCCGAATATGGGAACTCGGCTTGATTTCTACACTTGCGTGATCGGAAAACCATGAAACTCGACCACGTGGCATGAGAAAAACATGAGCAAAATGTTACCGTAGATGATAGAGGGAGCTCAATTTCGTATTAATATGCTACCAATGTATAAAACCCTTGTAATCCATTCAGTTCCTCCTGTCTGGTCGCGAGATTTCGTGGTGACTGTCAGTAGTGTGAGGGAATGGTGGTGAACTATTCCCGTGATCAGCCCTGTCGGGGTCTCTGTTCTGCCAAGCTTGGTTTTCACTATGAGTTCTAGAATTAGAGTTACTATTATTCTCATTCCTAACGCTCGAATATTCCGTGCGGGGGTGTGCATTTGCAGTTTCATCATCCCTCCTCCGGGGAACGCCTTGGTAGCGAGCCGCGTACCCTCTCAGGGGTTCGTTATTGCTTCGGCAAGGTGTATCCTGTAATCTCCGTGCCCGCTCTATGCTTGATTTAGAAAGGAACCCCAGCCTGAATGCTTCTTCTAGAGAGCGGCAGTCATTCAAATCATGCCCGTATATACGACAATAGTTGCAAAATTTTGAGTCCCTGATTCTTTTTGGGCAATCTTCCCGAAAATGGCCTTGAAGGTGGCAATAAGTGCACTCTATTGGAATTCGGGATAACCTAACGCGAGCGATTTCCTGAGGTGGGATGAGACTTCCCTTCCTACTTGTACTTTCTGCTGACTCTTGAGATTGATCCCCTCGTTGTTTCGCAACTACCTTGGCCTCAATATCGCTTTCGAGCGAGTAGCATGCCTTTTGCAAATGTCCCGTCTTTTTGCAATAACCGCAATAAGCAGCCACATACATTTTTCTGGGGCATTCTCTTTCAAAATGTTCTTGTGTGTAGCAATACCGACAGCCATCTGAAACCGGTGCTAGTCGTATCGAAGCGCATTCCTTTGATGTTACGTGACTTTCGACACTACTATCGCGGATAGCTCTGATGACTGATTTTACCCCTTCGGCATCCCGTGATTGTTCAGCTACATCTATTTGCCGACGAGCATCCGTTTCTATTTCGATCTTTGATGCTTCTGAAATAGCCTCGTACAAGGTTTCCGGGTGTCCTGCTTTAACATGATGTTGTAAGGGCTCTAATAAACCGTAAATGAACTGATCCAAAGCGAATGTTGCCGCTCTCGACTTGCATCTTCGCTTTTCCCATTTTTCTAAGTCCTGATCAGTATCGTACGCGCTGAGGAGTTTATTATACATTTTCTGAACTCTATGACCGTACGCGGCTGCTTTTTCGTTTCGTTCTTGTCTGATTACTCTCATCTCTGCTTTGACACTGGCCAGACCCCCTGTTGTCCCGAATTGAGCTTTTAAATCATCCAGGAATCTCCCAACTGACTCATATTGATTTATTTGACTAAGAAAAGCCTGCGATGCTCGTCCTTTGAGTTTACTACCAATTGCCCTTAGAATATTTGATTTTGGTTCGGACTTATGTTGATCACGAATATATCTTGCGTCGACACTGAATCTATTCAAATCTTCCGCGTCACCCTCGAATGGCTGGATCAGGGCTAAGGTTTGTGGCAAGGTGCATCTAGATTTTCGCTCATAACGATCTCGTTCTTCTGATCTCTTCCTCGGTTTCTCGCGTCGCTTGCGTCTATCGTTACGGATGCTATGATCACTCTCTTCCGATTGTTCCCGTTTCTTCTTATCTTTGCGTGACTCCTTCTTGTCCAATCGATTACTCTTCCGCCCGTGGTCCTTTTGACGCTCGTCCGACGTATATCGCGAGTCTTCAGAATCATCACTATAATACTCTGAATCATTACTTTCTGACGAATATACTCTCAATTTCCTTCTTTTATCATGCTTATCGTAGCTTGAATCGCGGATTTTCTTATAGTGCAAGCTATGCTTCGAGTGTCTACCAGTGTCTCTAGCTGATTTCGAATTTTTCTCTTTGCGATTTGAGCGTGAATTTTGGTGCTCCTCCTCATAATCCCGTTCTTCATCGGAAGAATCGATGTCATATGATTCCGAGTCCGAATATACCAATTTCTTTCGACCCTTCTGCGAGATTTTATGCTTTTCACGATGAGACTCTTTCGATGCGTTTCGTGAACTTTTGTCGTCCCTATGACTTTTATTCCTCTTATTGGATTCCGGAACTTGATAGTTCCGGGCATAACC
>JARUXH010000017.1:0-22162 GCA_029851415.1 Eretmocerus hayati | reverse complement strand
TCTCTGTCTCAATCTCACAACGAGTATGTAATAAGTATTGTAGTAATGCATGGCTCGTATTCGTGATATGAATTATTAATTAGTAAGTACGGACTGCAGTGTTATAGAAAAGGTTAAAAATAATAGTATCTGCACAGGAAAAATCTGCGAATCGTACAAGTCACGTACTTCGTTCTTGTATGTAAGTATAAGTCACTTGCGCCGCGTGCAGTGTACAATGAATCTTGCAGATCTGGCAAGAATGTGTATATATATTTACACATACGTATGTATGTATGTATAAGTGTATGTAATATAAGCGTGGGCTAATGAGGAAACAAACAATGAGCGACATGTCTCTTCGTCGACGCTATATATGCTCTGGATGAGCGATGCACCGCGCATCACCGGCCCCCGCACTCAATCCAGATTGATTGGCTTTAATTGATGCGACAACGACTAAAACAACGACTTGACTCGATGTTATGCTGTTTTCTAACCTTTTCCGTATAATTTAATGTAGCAAACACGTTGTAAAGAACGATAACTTTTGTATCAATCGGTTGTAGGGAGGCTAAGGCGGTTTTGGAACATTGGGTAGTGGTTGTAGGTAGGCTATAGGCGGGTTTTGGAACACTGGGAGCAAAGGCGCTGCTGATACAGCGGCGCCCCCTGCATCCTCATAGTGGAAATCTTTGACAAGTTCAATCGTCCTTGAGATCGAGATTAGCGATTGTTTTGAGGTTTTGAAAATTCTTGAATGATATTTCGAAATCGGTTATATAGGTCGTTATCAGTTAGCGAGTCATGATTCGCCACCTGAGATAAAGGGATATAACCTGTTTTATCTGAGCAAATACGCGTCTGTGGATGGAATTTTTGTCTTTGTCTGATGAATAAGCGAAAAGTACGAGACTGTATTCAATGTTGACAAAGTAACGGAAAAATACTTATGGAGAGGTGATCTCTTATCCAAGGGTTTCTTAATTGTTTACAGAGAGAGAGAGAAATTTTGTCATTGTGTCCTTGGCGATCCTTTTTATTATAATAAACGTACTTGTGACCGATCGCAAAGTGTGATCATCGGGAATGACTGTTTCGAAATTTCTCTTTTCGACCAGTCGCAATTGAATGTTAATCGAGGCCAAAAATTCCATTCGTGAGAGTAAGAGAATATGAGAGAGTTACTTTTGCGGGCGTACGTAATGCGCAGAAGGCAATTTTGAGGTTAGGAACGATCAGGTATGTGTAGAAAAAGAGTCAGCTTGCATAATTTAGCATGAGGTGATGTCAGTGTGATATACACACTGAAGGACTACGGACAATTCTCATTGACGATTGTTGAGAAGTTAAGGAGATAAAAAAAAAAACAAGAGAGAATATCTGAGGGATTGTGGGTCTGCACAGTGGATTATTGACTTAATAAAAAGACACGTTTAGCTGAGTATATTAAATTGATAATGTTACGCCTCACTGATGTTGTACATACTGACGGTCATTACTCATTGCAACAGCTCGATCTCGTTCGATCTTCTATTATAAAACCAGATTCGCATGAGCAACACTACACCCATACTATTTTCAGACTTTTGCAGATTTCATGTATATGTGACTCTGTTCGAAAAGTGTATCGAAGTGACGATGGAAAAAAAAAGGAGAGCGTGAACTATAAGAAGGGAAGAGGACTGTTATGGAACAGCTATATAGAAGCATATTTCTCTGGGTCTGGAGAATCACAGAGTAATGAATTTCACACGATTGCGAAAGCTATTGTTGTTTCACTCGTCACTGAGGCTGCTGCTGCACATTTGCATACGCCGCACAAGCAAGAAGCGTGTATATATATAAGTCATCATATATGCGTGTAAGTGTGTGATTGTATATATGTGTGTGGGTTTTTGCGTATGTTATTGTGCACGAGCACGACCAAACGTACGATATGAGGATGTATAAATGAGTGACCCAAGAACACGCTCACGCACACGTTTTTCTCTGATGATGGCTCTCGCGAATGTATATATATATGTAAAAGCGTTCAGCCTTGAAAACTACATCATATCGAATGTGACTTGGTCTCTCTCTCGAGTGCATTCTTCTTCGACATTTATTGAGAATCGGTTTGATCGGTGCGTCTGGAACTCTTCTCTTACTAATACATCTTGAACTTTGAAATACAAACATATCGATTTGTATTACCTGTAAATTCTTGAAGAAGTGCTAACTGCGTATCAATGTACGTATTTGGATAGGCCCAATCAAGATTACCAGTTGTCATCCATAACCAAGCAAAGATGAGATTTGGAATGTTACAGGTGTTGGTTCAACTTGATCTTCAGCGTTCATGGATTTATTGAATTTCAAATTTAACATGGTTGTAAATACTGATTTTAACGATCTTGATAGAAACTATAGATCCGAGATCCGTCAAAACGGTATTATCACGCATTCAAGTGGATCGCTCACAAAAAATCAGATTGAGCAACTTTTGCGTGTATTTGATGCGTTGACTCTGGTGTCACCATAGTTACACCGACCGTTTCATATTCGAGTGAAAGAGAGAGCAACAGGATTGACTATTCCTCTCTCTAGTCCGCGGCCACTTACAGTGGCTCCTATGCTATGCCTCCTCTATGGTATTATATCTCTATGGGTGTCACGCTGTCTTATTTTGGAAGCAAGTTGCATCCAACGTATATAAGTGCACTGCTCAAATTCGGTGATGAGATCTAGGTCTCTTTGATTCAATAGGTTATGAGAATTGATTAAAAATAATTCTTATACAGGTTGACGTAGTGTATATAACATAAATACACATGGGTGCGTCATAGTGATGTCCGATGCCGTACCCATATTCGCGGCCTCGATTCTTGCTGATGGAATATCCGCGCATCATACGACACATAAGTCGCATATACAAACATATACGTATATACAGAGAGAGAGTCAACCATTCAAGAGCGTGCAAATAACCGGGACGCGCGCGCGCGCGCGCCGATTTAAACACCAAACTTTCGAAAAGTCGCGCGCACGCGCACGCGCAAGCGCATAACATTTTCACAAAGCTTTCTTTTGAATTCATATGGATATATAAGTATCTTATATGGACCATCGTTTCTGCTCTTTCAAGTATTATATGTCTATATATACTTTTTTACCATAGAAGATTCGGATCTGACACATAAACGAGCACATAAATGATTCGAAAAATTTCAAAATTTGCAAATTGCTTAAATATGATGAGATCAATGTTTCATGTAACGTATATACGAATGAGCAAAAAACCAGCAAAAAGGCGACGACGAGTCGGAATATTACGCAAAACGGTATAATCTTATCGCCCCGCTAAGCGATAACGGTATATATCAGACTTGCGCGCGCGCGACGACGTGAGTCGAGCATCGCGGCAGCATTTATAACCGCGGAGTTTGAGGATGAGGAGAGGCTGCTTCCATCAGGAACAATATCGCCCTTATGAAAACCGAGTCAATGGGATCGGCACCAGCGGTATCAAGTCTGCGATGCCTACGTGACGCTCGCGACCGTCTCTCTTTCTCTCTCTCTCTCATGCTCTCCTTCCTTCTCCCATCAAATCCCCACTTTTCCTTATGATTCTCTCTCTCTCTTTTTCTCTCATCGCTCTTTTCTACTCCTTTCAGCATCCCTATAGCCTCCGTGTACTGAAACTCATGTGTACATACACAAGCTCACAAATACACATGTATATATATATATATATATATATATATGATTCTTTAACGCCTTGGTGTGTGTATCGTTAACCATTATTATCGCCTATGTACATATATATAGTAGATTCTTCGTCAGAGTTGTCGATTCTGTGACATCTATACATATGGAGAGTTCTATAGATGTGAGCTACAAGTTAGAAGCTCGCTCGGATTTCTCACGCTTTTGTACCAATATCGACTTATGCTTCTCTCTTGCTCTCTCCGTGCAAAATATATATGTCTTACTCTTATCCGAGTCACCTCAATACATACAGATATACATATAAATGTATAATCGACACCATACGAATCATATCTCTCTCTCTCTCTCTTTCCATTACATTCTCATTTTTTTTATTTCTTCTCTCACCTTCTTCCGTTTCTGGCTTTTTTCACATTCCGTTTATTCCCCTTCCTCACCCCCTTCCATTTTGTCTTCACAGTACCCGCGCACCAAGTTCATCCTCCTCCACCTTGTCCACGTCCATCCTTGTTCACCTCCTTCTTATCCTCTTTGCCGCCGTTTTGCTCTTTCAAGAACATACAATATATACATTCATATCCATATACATATATTATATATGTACACATACACACACATTTGCTTGAGTGGAAGGCGAAGAGTGCGAGAGTATAATATATAAGCATTTCTTGGATAAATTATTCGATTGGCCGAAGCAAATGGCGAAAAACGTACGCTATGAAGTAAAATTATAAGGCTACTCTTGGGCGACGACGACGAGACGTACATTGTACATATATATACACACACACACACACACACACACACACACACACACACACACACACACATATATATATACACATATATATACATATATACACATGAGCCTTGAGAGTTGAAATTAAAAATTCAGAGCGCTGAATCTCTCTCTCAAGGCGATTTTGTGACAATGCTTGAAGACGAAGAAGAAGAAGAAGCGGCAAAGCAAGGTTCTTTAAACTCTGGATGATGGCTATTTACACTTAAAAATCGAAGGGGGGGTGGATGTTCTGACTTGTTGGAATGATAATTTTACATTTAAGACAACCGACGCGTCGAGTTTGTTCGATTCCTTGATTTGTATTATGGGCGTAGAACCACTACTGATCGTGAATTTAGAAGACAAAAACAAATTGAGTTTTTTGTGTTCAACGGTTGAAACGATGTTCTGTACATGTGAATTCTAAAAGTATTGGATTAAGGGACTTTGACAGAGCTTTGCCAGTTGTATTAGAGATTCAATACACTTAGCAAATCGATGACATTATTTTGTGCTGCTTCATTTGATTGAAATCTACTTTGCATAGTCTTACATATATACTTTACTCGAATTTATATCTAGGTATAGTCTTATCATATCTAGTAGTATAGCAATGACTTTGAAAACCTGCTTACAGGATTGAAACATGAAAAATTGAGTCTCAGCATACTCTAAAAGTGTAAAGTAGTTTCACGAAAGCTTGCTTCCTACTGTGCCATGACGAATGTACCTCGTGAATCTCGTCTCCACCTGCTAAAATTTATGCTGAGTAGAACATAATACTTGTAAATTTGCTCTTGATTCGGGATAATCTTTGTATCTATTCGTTGTTAGCAAGCTCTTTAAAAATGCATAACACTGCAGTAGATTTAGTTAAATTTGTGATCTTTTTTGTAGTTTGATTAGTGAATATGTCAAAATGTTCTTTCAAGATGCCAGAAGAGCGTCTAGAGTGATGGTTCAGACTATTTGAATCAATGATATTCATATGGAGTCGATTTATGTACATGCTTTTCAAAATTATCAGTAACTTTAGAAGTGAATAGTGAAATTCCATGGGTTTTATCGATCAATGAGATTGTTTGCATAATCTCAGATTTCTGATCCTTGTATTTGTACAGCCATAGTCATTTTACGCTTCACCAAAATCCATGCGTTTTCCAAGATCGGAGTTCACTTTCCCACGACTAATTTATTCAGATTACCCTATAATTAGTATTCGCACATTGTTTGGAGATTCACTAAGCACTACATCAGAGTATGAGGTAAATGAAACCATTCACCAAGCGTATTACACATTTTAAGCTATTCCATTGGCTATTACTCCACAAGATGAATCGGATTTGTTACATTATGATCGTAATGTAATTTGTTTCATCATTATATAAAATTGCATTACAGAATAACATTGCTCAACTCTTCGAATTCTTTTAGCAAACATCTATCGATATTTTCAAATAAATTCCATTCCATATACGGTAATCAATTATGTATGCTATTGATGAGATATGTACATAATAGTGAGTTAGATTTCAGAAAATGGCATAGTCGTAACAGATTCAAGTTACATCCTAATATAACAATTCTTCATAGAATTGTTAGTAATATCCACAACAATTTTTTCTCAAGAGCAAACACACCTTAGTAAACGATCAACTGAGCTTATCTCTCCTGACCCACAATTCTACTGGTATATTTATGATCGTCTTAGAAATCTAAATGAATCGATTCTTTACATCCAGATTTAGCGATGACAGTATTCGCTGATTTCAAGGAGCATTGGTTGATTCTAACGTTTTAAGAGAAACGTATCGAGGTAGATGTTCTACCATAATGAAATACTCGTCAAAAGTATTTCATCTCTCAGACATTTCAATTTTCATCATATTTATTGTCGTTCTCTGTGGTCCAAAATCATGGTTATTCATTTGTTATAGACTTTCTAAGTCAGAAATTCAGTGATTGTACCGATGGAAATTTTGTGGAAATTTTGTGGAAATTTTGTGACCAGGACAAACACGCCTTTATTCCTAAGAGATATCTTCACCTACTCTACGTTCATCCAATAGGTTTCCTGAATTTTGATAACAAAAACTCAAAAATTCTGTCTGAAGTATCATCTTAACCTCAAAAGGGGTTTGATTCATCAAAAAGCTTCTAAAAACAATCCAATATGTGCAAGGGTAGACATATCAATCTTCCTAAGTCCATAAGAAGTGCCTTATCTGTAACTTATTCATGACTTCAAGCAGACAGTTTCATACAATCCAATCAGTTCAACACAATCTTCGGCAAACTTGACCAAGTTAGAAGGATAAGTATTAGTTTGTCTTTCGTATGATTGATGATGAGCAATCGTTCAACTACCTGCAACTTGATGAAAAAGTTTCATATCTCATAACAGATACGCTAACCTAAGCTCAAAAAAACCCTACGTATTGACAACTTAAATTAAGACTGAGCCGCTCTACCGAAAACTGTACACTGAGAGAAATTTACTAATAGTTTTCGTTAAGTGAGGAGTAATTTTTATAAACACGTTTATACCGTGGCACCAGCAGGATCCTCAACAGTTTTTGTTGAAACGGTAACAGAATTTATTAATGCGGAAGTAAATTTTATTAACCAGTTTATAAATTTTGTTGACGATGACACAAATTTTGATACTGGCGCCCAACTAAATTTCAAAATGATAGGTTGCTATATTATTTATGAAGTAGTAGTCAGCCAATGTTTAATGGATTATATGCAGTTTTAGAGTACGAAGCACGCTCAATCACATACATCATATTATATTCACGCACTTAGAATTAGACTTATCATCTCGCACATTGTTAATTTTATAAGTTCTAACATATATGTTCACATATCATTATATATTATCTTACGTATACCGATATCGCATACACGGGCTCACGCAAACAATTTATGTTTATGTGAAGATTTTGGAACTCGTATATATACAAACGATGTCAAATTTGACCACTTGCGAGTAAGCCCAATCCACCTCTAAACGACCTGATTGCTAGCCGATAGACACGATACGCGGAAAATAAAATACATTCCCAGTTAATCATGGAAATCTGGTATCGATGACATTGCATTGTCTATTATTCGTCAAGCTGGTTGTCCGTAATAAATAAATATTGGTGGTAACATCGATGCCAAAGACGATGTGAGCCACCTGGTGGCAGATACAGGAATCGCGGAAATTCAACGATTCCTCCTTCACAACTCGGCACATATTTTACATGCGAATCAACAACTTTTATTGGGAAATCAATAAATTTTACAAACGAACCAGTTTTAAAATTTCTTGATCGGGATCAACAAAAATTGTTGACGAGTGAGTAAAAACTGTTAATTCAGGAATAAAATTTGTTGCGATTCCTGCTGGTGCTCTGGTATTGACGCGATTAATAAAAATTGTTCCCGGGGTAACAAATTTTATTAGATAATTTCTCTCAGTGTATGAGGCTTATTTACATAAAAATCAATAAGCTTGAAAAATTCCATCATATTTTGGTTATACTTAACTTACATCAAGTTCTTTTTTTTTTTTTTTAATCGATGATCTCGCCAATCTAATCATCTCAAGAGAACGACCTCAGATTTATAAAAACACTTGCTCATTCAAGTACCATACGTCAGGTGTACCAAGTGATCAAAGTTGGAAAGTATGAGGAGGGGAGGTAGATTTGGGCCTCATGGCATAATCGATAAGAAAGGTATTACAGATTTTCCAACTTCTTTGCATTCAGTCTCAGTACACGAATGTACATATTAGGGCAGCTATATAGTTATCGATGATAAGCCTATTTACATAGTTCACAAATGGCTCTTAATGAGCTTACAAGTGTTTTTTTTCCTCATTGAAAGCTTTCATATATAGGTATCCCGAGCTTTACCCGGTACACCAGCCTATATAATATAGCTCGCGCTCAAACATGTAAGCGAAAATGAGTGAGGAAATACAGAAAGATATACATTCACCATAGGTATGTAGAGTATCTTTGAGACTTATTCCATAGATGCAATTCACAATTTCGTGTGTGTGTGTGTGTGTGTGTGTGTGTGTGTGTGTGTGTGTGTGTGTGTGTGTCTGATAGAAATGTGACTCAAGTGGAGCACATCAGATCTGAATTTAATCTGGCTAGTATTATTTATACATCTCGTGTAAAATTCATCGAATTCGGATCGATCGTCAAATGACTTGAGAGATATTCCACGGGAAATGTGACTATATGTAGTTGTATGTAGAGAAATAGCAAGTGAAGCACAATTGAATAATTGAATACGTGAAACACGAAACGAGAATAAGAAGGAAAATAAGTTAAAATATATTCGAGAATTAGTTTTTAGTTGTTGATTGCGCATCAAGGATCTGTAGATGCAACACATATGACCGTAAAAAGTCATATTTGCGCTTGGATGACTCCTTTGAGGTATTATACTCATGTATACATTCTGATGTATAGCAGCAGACGACAACCAAGATCGTAATTTTTTTCTTCTTTATTCGGTGCACTGCGGTGACTCTATGATAAACTAAATATCATGACTGGTAGGAGTGGGATAAACAATTAGCCAAGCGTCACCGTCGTCGTGACCATCTCATGCTTAGTATATCTCGAGACGAATAACTCTTCTCATTAACCTAACCTCGAAACTCTTTTCTTACGCATTACTTTTTTTTTTTTTTACATCTCCAAGTCTATCCTCTCATCTTGATCCAGGCTTCACACATACTCATACATATAAAAATTAACTTATCTCAATATAACCAATGTGTGTATACATATTACGATGACGAATTGCACGCGCGTGTCTCTATACATATAATGTAGGTGTATAATACTATGAGAGTGTATATATCTTGCATAAGCTGTGATTTGAAGTCTATTACCGCACAGAGTACAACAGAGCGATTTTCGACGACTACTCCTTCACTTGTGTTTTGCTTATTATGTGACTCTCTCTCTCTCTCTCTCTCTCTCTCTCTCTCTCTCTCTCTGTCTCTCTCTCTCACAGTCTCAAGAAATGGCAACTCGATTCCAAAGCTCCAGAGATGATTATATATAAATTTTTTTTTTCCCAGTCTGCAAACACGTGATCTGTATGTGATAGTAAAATATTGCGTTTGAGTATGTGTGGGTGTAAAACTGTATTGCAAATTTCATATACAGACGTGATTCAGACAGTAACTTTTTCTTCCATGCATATACTAGCTGCTGCATGAGCAAGAAAATAATACTATATATGTACGTATACTATATCGGGCAAGTGCGCAAAAGTTAAGAGTTAAAATTTTGCAATACTATAGGCGTATTATAAAAGAGAGTCAGTTAGTACAACTACTTACTCTCTGCGGAGGCAGAAGTCGCTCACTTTTTTTGGCTTTACATATACCGCCCCCATCACAAATGTGGATGTATCTCGCTTATATACAGTTTCAGAAATCGTGAATACGGTCTACAATTTTTTTCCTTTTTTTTCTCGTTTTACACTCTTACACTGACATATATGCACACACATATAAAATACTGATGGAAGACGAAGGAAGAAAAAAAGAATAAAGAGAGGCAGATTCGAACGATCGTCATCGAATCTCGAATAAACGTTCGAGGCTTCCGAACCTTAACACGCGCCGACATATATAAGAGAGATGCAGACAAGGACTCTATAATACTGGTTGAGGAGAGAAAAAAAAAGAGGAGAGATTTTGTGTATACGTATGTATTAGTGTTCATAAATGAGAAAGGAAATACACACGTGTAGTTAGAGTAAAATCGTACATATAGGACATATATATATATATTGTGATTGATTTTTTTTTCTCTTCCGTTCAAGTCTCTCTTCGTCTTATCGCGTATAACGTCAACGTAAAGTCGCCGCAAGTACTGTTTGCGCTCGTTCCACCCACACATTGCTCAATCATAAATATTACAATATATATATATGATGGCTCGTGTCGTGGTAAATTGACGACAATTTTGCAATTGCATATAATGTACGAAGAAGTAAAGAAAACTTTACGGAACATACTTGCACATATGAATCGACGCTAAAGATGAGAGTTTGTTGTCTAACATTTGAATAAGCGCGCGCTAGAAAGATGGAGAGCGGGAGAGCTTTCTTTGGAATTCACCATTCTCAGCAAAAGCATCAAAACCTCTCTCTCTTTGCATCGATCTCTTGAAATGTAAGAATAATTGATGGCTTAATCACAAGCTTCACGAGTTTTACTATACATATAGCTTCTATTATACGAAGGTTTTATATATACAAGAATCGCAGCCTCGAGAGATAGTCTTCCTTCTACTGATGGTTGGTGTGCGTTATAATAGCGATCGATCAACAAGAAAAAATATCGCCTTGGCAAAATTCAACCCTGACTCAATTTCTTTCTTAGATATGTACACATATTCATCACACAATATACTAAATGTATACACGTATCGAGTTTATGTAAAATATTTGAGTATTTATAAAACTTGCACAATGCGATTGGAATATGAGATACTAAATTCAAGAGTTCTCTGATTTCGACGAGAGCCAAAATTTTACGACGGAAATTGAGTTATTAGCATCGATTTTGAATCGCGTTGAGCTATTTTAGATTTAGCGATATCCCTCATCATTTTGGCTAGCTAGTGTAAATGTTTTTTTTTTTCTTATTTGTGTCTGTATGAGTTCGATGTGAAAGATTCATCTAGTAGGAATATACATACTTCTACACAAAGAGACAAGATTCAAGGAGTGTAAAAAAAAAACGACAAATCAAACGAGTATAGTCGAAGAGAGTCACGTATACTATATACTACGGTATATGCCACGCGTGATTATAAATAGAGCGGGTAAAGAACATATGACTGCGGGAGGGTTCAACGCATCTCTCTCGCGAGAGAGCCCCACCATCAACATATATCAGCATCGTTTCGCGCTTCGCGGGAAATTTAAACTCGTATAAATAAAAAAAAAGTAGCGGGGTGAATCGGAGCAATCGCACGTGTATTGTATACCTCGTAATTCTGTATGACACTGCATATTTTTTGCTAATACTCAAGATAATGAAGTGAGGCTTACATTAGAATGCACAAGAAAAGCTACTCACCAATCAAAATTCATGTAGGTAAACACAGATGGTTTGAGGACAGCGGGCATAGCCGCACTTAGTCGTCTGCATCGGAGCAATAGTTGGGTTCGAAACTCAACTATTGGATGTACGAGTCGTATGCAAAACAAGTTCAAAAATTGTTTCTGCAGCACAGGTAGTATTTGCGAGTAAGTCCGACTTGGTCAGCTGTCTCGCGCTGATGCTGCTCCTATTGCTGTTTACTCCAAAACGAGAAGTAATAACAACAACAATCGTCTTGTTGCAAAAACCACTCACAAAGTTGTAATTGCACAATGTCTGCATCAGTTGCACACTATTATCACACAGTTGTTGTCTCCTTTATCACTTTGATAAGCATGATTATCTTCTCATCACTTGAAATTTTGTAGATCAACAAAATTGACAGTTTAAAAATTCACTTGCTCCAAATGTATCGTCGTATCCGTCAAAAATTTTTTTATAACTTTGTTGCAATTCACACTTATCACTCGCGTAGTTTAAATATCGTTCAGTATTTTTATAGGTATTGTTATTAAAATAGCTTAAAACAAGGGTAGTGAACTACGCGAAATCGTGATAATGTCAAGCGCGGACGAGCTCCGATGCCGCTCGCTTGAGTTCGCGCGAGCGATTGACGGAGGCACTGTTCTTGGATGAACGTGCGGCGCTTCATCGGACTGGTGGCCGGAAGAAACGTCAAAACGCGCGCGTTTCACTCGCCGCGTCGAGCAGGCCTGTTCCCCCCCCACTACAAACCAGTATATGCCATATCGTCGCACGTCGGTATTATATATAAGTTACCATCATGCACGCCGTACCACCACATGCGAGTTTAACATCTGATTCGGCGAGCTATATAATACATAACCAATGCTACCACTACAGTGACGTCGCCGCAGCTGTGGCTCAGATCTTGCTTTTGCCGTAATATCGTACATAGCCTGCTGTGTGCTGTAGTTCTCCTCTGTTCAAATTGTTGTCTCTGTCGCACTTGTGCTAGCTAAGTGGAATTTTCGCCCTCGCTCTCCTTTCTCCTATTCTGCTGCTGCGTTTGCCCCCACCGAGGTGTCGCAGCCATTCAGTACAACCATTTCAGTGTCTTCGTCTCTCTTATGCTCATTCGCCCCTTCCACTCCGTGCGTTGCTCTCTCGTGTGCTCTTGCTCTGCTCCGATCCCACGCTCCGTGTGCTCTATACTTACTCACCTCTCTCTGTGTCTCACTATCTCTCTCAGACGCGCGCGCATGATGTTAGCGCACACAGTCTGCTCCAAACTACCAGGAGAAGCGGTGTGGTGCATATAGCATGACGAGAAGCGCGTTTCAGCCAGACGGAGTGAGAGAGAGAGAGAGATGCGAGCAAAACGAGTAAGAAATGAAGAGTTCGGGGGCTCCGTGTCTCTCTCCCTCTCTCTCATTCTTGGATGCCGTCTGAAGAGGCACACGCGCGGTTCTTTGCTCTGTTGCGGCTGGAGTACCTCTCTCTCTCTCTCTCTCTCTCTCTCTCTCTCTCTCTCTCTCTCTCTCTCTCTCTCTCTCTACTTCGGTAACGCTCAAGTATTTTCTTCTCCTCTCATAATATGGAGGCTCCTCTCCCTCAGCTGGAGCGGGTGTCTGCTCTGTTGCTGCTGCTGCATGCCATGCACGAATCTAAAGTATACTTTGCTTCGGTGTATACACCGGAGCAATAAGGAGTGAAGGGAGGGGAGAGAACGGAACGGAGCAGCCGACCTCGCCCCTACCATCTCAGTGGTGGCAGAGCGGTGGCGGTGGCTCTGCGGAGCGGTATGGGCTTTTATTTATACCCGCCAGTCGGGCGCGCGCGCCAGGCTACCAGTGCTAGCGTCCTTTAGTCCATCATTTGGCAGCAACAAACCGACTTATTGTCGGCAATCGCCGCCAGCGCGTCGCTCGCGCTCGATCGAAATTATTTTCTCGCTCGCTTATACTTCGTTTGGCCTGTGGGCACTCCCCACTCCTCGGTAACCTCTCGCGTGCGCTCGCCTCTCACTCAAATATATACATACATACAATACATTTACGAAACCTTGTATACACGATTGAGGCAGTGCATTGGATCGAGAGGCAGTGCCCCTTGCTACTTATACACCTACCCATGCGTCCCCAAAGCGAGATATTGCATTCTTAGCTTTTGCTCGCTTATACTTATACATACTTGCTTAGCGTGTAATATTGTGAGATCGTGTGGACAGGCTTGAGTTTTGGTGAGAGAGCCACAAGACGAAGCTCTCAGCTCTCCACTGTTCTGTTGCAATAGGGTGCGATAAGGTGACGAGCCTAATATAATTCACCCTTATCGTTTACATCTCATCCAGAAGGGATGAGGAATTTTACAGAATAATCTAAGCTGGATATATATATATATGTATAGTGACTCGGAACTGAAATAAATAACTGAAACTCAAACTCAGTATTTAGTATTGACTGTGGATCATTACTCCGTGATCTTCGATAATTTATTAATACAAAATATATGAGGAAATATATTCATACAATAGATATACAAATATTACGCGTCTACCACGCATCAATTATAACTCTGCCTAACGCGCGAGAGAGAGAACGCTCTGGAAGGAGAGAGACTCACCAAACCGCATACACCCGGACCGGGGGCCTCGCATCCTAACCGACATATCCCCGTATACGTTGCGCCACGTATCTCGTCTCACAGGGCTCGGCTGGATCGGCTCCTCGGCTACGCTGCACACCTGGGGCACGTCCTTCATACCTCGCACATGGCCGGCGACCGGGGCCGGTCGCAATACACACTCACGCACGCACACATTCCCGCGCGCGGATATTTATGTCGCCCGTCGGATCGCGACTTCTCGTCTTCACGGCTCTCGCCAAGCTGATCATCATTGACGACGACGACGATGACGACGCCGGTGATGACAGCTGATCCTTTTCTCTCTCTCTCTCTCTCTCTCTCTTTCTTCGCGCTCTTTCCACTATTTCGGCCGCTTCAATACTAATATATAATTTCAGCGCGTGTGGCGATTTGCCTCGTCACAGAGCCCCCCGCTAAGTTTTGAGCCCCGTGAAAAAACTGAAATTATTCGCGCTTGAATCTTTTTAAATAAACTGACTGAATATAACCTCAAAATACAAAAATGAAAATTATGCCTCGCGTAAACTGGATAATATCTACGCAAAATATATGTTCAAAAAAAAAATAACTTTTCCTTCAATAATCACGCAACCTACTGATTACATATTTACAATCGTACTATCTTGTACTTCACTGCTGCAAAATATTAATTTTTTCTCATATATATAACCTGTAAATAATATGATATTATCTTGTAAATAGGAACTTCTTCTTTGTACATATGTTAATACTTATAACTATCAATACGAGTCTCTCTCTTGATTTATATTTAGTCTCTCTCTCGCTTGTGACGCAAAGTACTATATTACGCGTTGTAAATAACGCTTCTTTCTGAACCAAAAAAAATGATTGGATTTTCTTTCTAAAAAAAAACTCTACCTGAATCAAAATGAATCGAAAATTGACGAATGGCAAATTAACCATACTCTTGATCTTGCTGTTGTTGACTCGATGATGATGAACCTGCTGCTGTTGCTACTGCTTACTCTAAATCGCGTTCTCCTGGTAGAAAATGTGCATCTGCCCACGCTTTATTCATTCTCCTTTGCTCCTTTTTTCTGTTATCGAAATAATCATTCACCTCTTGTGCTCGCCTTATCCGCTCTGCCTGTGTGATATAGACGCGTGCTTGACGCTCAGCTGTTGTGCGATAGCCTCTGATTGGACTCCACGCTCTATTCACTACTTGTTGCTGCGGTGGCGGCGGCTCAACACTTGGACGCGGGTTTTCCTGGATCTGATGTTGTGGCTCAATTTCTTTCTGTTGTGCCTCTTGTATACATATCTGCGGCTCATCACTCGGCAGTGGCGGCTCCTCCTCTATCTCTTCGATGATGACTTGATCACGTAATTGCTGTTCTGGCGCGTAAAAATCAAAGTCAATTTGTAAATCTACAGATATACGACGCCGATGATTTTGTTTGCAAGGAGGTGGACCACGCTGCTGGTGTCTTGCGCGTGATCTCTCTTCTTGCAATCTTCTCACTAGCGCACGGTTTTCTGCTGCCCAACGATCAGCTGACCGTTGTATATGGTATTCTCGCGCGTGGATGTCTGCCTCGCGCTGCATTACTGCTTCTTCTCGGGCTTGCAGCATATCTTCACGATACTGCAACGATAAATGCAGCTGCTCCGCATTTTGTATTGCGCGTGGCAGATCCACTGCAAATCTATTCAGCACTTCTTGCCTTTCATAATTCATGCGCCTTTCAAATTCTCGCTCCCGCAACTGCAAGAAATGTGCACGTTGACGTTTCTGGAGCGCAACACTGCATTGCACCTCCAAACCCAAACGTGTATTTTTCACGGCCGCATCTAGCTCAGTCGCATAAGTTGCTGCATGAGCATCGGCGCGCGCTTTTCTTACGAGCTGCTGCTCTTCGAGGAATTCGGGCGTCGGTGTTGTTGTTATTGTTGCTATCGCGCGCGACTCTGCTTCGCGACGGCGCTTATCTTCCTCCTTCCATGGCTGTGCTATAGCTTTCAAACTTTGCATAAGAGCTGATTTCTCTCGCACTCGGCGACGTGCATGGAATTCAGCGATGTCATCTGCGCTAATTTCTTCTTGCTCTTGACGCACTGGTGGAACGATTGCGGGTACATTGGGGTTATTTTGTGCTGGCACTATAACCTCATTTACTATGGGGTTTTGAGCGTCCAAAAGCACATTCACCTCCACACTATCTACACTATCTACACTGTCTCTGTCCTGTACCACACTGTTATTCACGCGCGTATTAGAGTCATTATTTACACTTTCTTGTTCCTTCTTACTGTCTTTTTCTAGCCATTTTAACACTGCCTCTTTTATAGGTCCCATTTTAACACTTTTCTAGTCAATCTTCTAGTCACTAATTTTATACACTTAGCTTTAATTCACTCTAGTCACTTAGTTTTATACACACACTAGTCTGTTTATACACAATAGTCACTAGTTCATAAGTTTATAGATTTATAAGTTTTTATTACACCACTGCTTTATAACAATCTAGTCACCCGCTTTAGCCTTAGATCGCGTAACTGGACCTGTCGTGCGCGTGGGTTTTTGATCGAACTCGCGTGCGATGCGCTCACCTGTAGCTCCACGCGGCTTCTGCCGGCTCTTCTTCCGGGCGCGTGCTGCTGCTGCGGAGTGGGGAGGCTCGCCGGTACTTGAGGACGCCGAATTTTCTTTCTGCTGCTGATGTGATGATTGCTCGAGCGTATTATTTTTGCTCGTCTGATTTGATGCAACGCTTGCATATTTCAGATCCTTGGCGTGGACAGATGATTGTAACTCGGCTCCATCCTTCGATAATACGTAGACATTTTCTCCTAATTTCTTGCTGATTTCATATGGTCCGGTGAATTTTTCTGCCAACTTCGCTGTGAAATTCTTCTCCGCTGATGACAATGGTCGATTCTTCTTCAGTACCTTATCACCTATCTTAAATCTAACATCACGCTTTGATACATTATAATTCAATTTTTGTTTTTCGCTCGCTTTTTCAATCTTATTTATAGTAGAATCGTGTACCTCGGGTAACTTATTCATACGATCTGACCAATTTTTTACTGATTCCTGAGAAACAATAAAATCTGAATTGAACTTTTCGTGTTGAATAGTAAATTTCTCGGGCTCATCGACTCGCGAACGCTCATTTGATTGATTTGAACTCTGATTTTCTGATTCGCTTTCTACCTTATTTTCTGAATTTACTTTTGAACTGATTTCTGCTCCGTCTAAACCTTTTAATGACTCTATTAATTCGGTTTGGTTACCGTTTTTCATGAAATTTTTCAAGCTCTTCCCGAATATTTCCACGCGTCTTCTCCATAATTTTGGCGCTTTAATCTCGCGTCCATAAATCATGAACGCTGGTGATTTTCCGGTTGAACTTGAAAAATTCGAATTGTGACAAAATTGAAATTGTTGACTATGCTTATTCCACTCTTTGTGGTTATCAGCAAATATTGCTATCATGGTCTTAATATCTTTATTAACCCTCTCAACTGGATTCGCTTGGGGATGGAAACTAGGAGTGAATTCATGCTCTATACCGTTTTCTTCGCAGAATTTACTCATCAATTCGTTTTTGAACTCTAACCCATTATCGCTAATCAAAATTTCCGGTGTACCATAATGTGTACATAATACATTTTCAAGTGCATTCTGAACCGCTTGACCAGTCTTTTTACGTAGTGGCACGCAGACTATATAACGGCTAAAAATACACTCAAAAATGAGTAAATATTCAAATTGTTCTCTCGATTTTGGGAATGGTCCCATTAAATCCATTGCTATAATTTTCATCGGTCTGTCGACTGTGCGCGTACCCATCATACCTATCTGACCGCGTTGATCTACCTTATATAACGCGCAACTATCGCAATTTTTCACGTAATTCGCGACGTCTAGGTAAATACCGGGCCAATAGTACGACTGCGCGACCTTTCTATACGTCTTTTCTTTGCCCATATGACCGGCTGATGGCTCGTCATGGCTTTCTTTAATTATTTTTACGCGGTTTTCTTCCGGAACTACTAATTTCCACGCATCTAAGTCATCAATTATTTCATTTAATTCGTGATCTGGCCTGTATTTATAAATTCTGCCATCCATAATTTTCCAATCTCTGTATCTTTTTGGATGTTTTAAAATTTGAAAAAATCTTTTGTTGTACCACTTATCTGATGTTTTCTCAAGAACTCCAACTGAACCGATATTCATCGTGTCGTCTTCAAACATTCTTGAGAGCGCATCAGGGACAACATTAAGCGTTCCTTTGCGGTGGATCACGCGGAACGAATAACTCGCGAGGTCATGGGCCCATCTGCCTACGCGTCCTACTGGATTTTTCTTGTTGAACAGCCACTGTAGCGCGCTGTGGTCTGTTACAACAGTAAATTTTTCTCCTTCAATATACGGCCTAAATTTTTCAATACTCCATTTTATAGCCAGACATTCACGTTCTGTTACCGACCAGACTCTTTCTTGTTTTGAAAGTGATCGACTCGCGTAACAAACTACGCGTTCTTTGCCATCAACCTTCTGTGTAAGCATAGATCCTATCCCAGTATCTGATGCATCAGTATGCAAGAACCATTCAGCGTCTGGTACTGGCATGCTGAGCACGGGTGCAGATGCTAATGCTTCTTTCAGCGCACAAAACGCTATTTCTTGTTCCTCTTTCCACTCAAATTTCGCGTCTTTTTTCAATAACCGATTTATTGGCTCTACAATCGTCGCATAATTTCTAATGAATTTACTGTGCCATGATGTCATACCTGTAAATCTCTTCACTTGTTTGACATTTTTAGGCCTCGGATAATTTTTAATTGCTTCTGTTTTCGCGGGATCGACTCTTAAACCGTGCTCGTCCACTATATATCCTAAAAATTTAACTTCTTGGCAACAAAATTTACTCTTTTCTCTGTTAATCGTTAGACCTGCCCCCACGATTCTGTTTAATAATTTCTCTAGTAACTCCAAATGCTGTTCAAACGTCTCTGTCACCAGGACAATGTCGTCTAAATACCCATATGCAAAAGGCTCTAGGTCTCCGATAATTGAGTCAATTAGTCTTTGAAAGCAGGCTCCAGCGTTAGCTAAACCCATAGGTAATCTTTTGAATTGCCAGTGCCCTCTACCGGGAATTGTGAATGCGCAAATATTTCTCGAAATCTTTTTAAGCTTTATCTGATGGTAGGCCATGGATAAGTCCAGAGTAGTTATATATTTCGCGTTCTTCAATTTTCTTAAGATAGTGTCCATATACGGGGTCGGATACGCGTCTTTTTCCGCTAAAGAATTGACTACCCGTAAATCTACTACCAATCTATGCCCTCCGTTCGCTTTTTTCACCAAAAATGCTGGGTTATTCCAAGGACTGTTTGATTTTTCAACTACATCTGCATCATATAATTTTTGAAATTCTGCATGCATTGTTTTCTCCATTTTATCTGACAACGGAAAATATCTTTGCTTTACTGGACGTGCACTTTTCAAGAGTCGAATCTCGTATTCGATTAAATCAGTTGCTTTCAAAAATTTCTCATTTTTATTCTGGTGAGGTAAACATTTATCTAAAACTCTTTTCAGCCTGTAAGCTTCATAATCACTCAACTTTTTCAAACCTTCACCTCTCGATTGTGGCCCTTGCGCGTTTTTTGACGCTTCAGATTTTGACTCAATTTTTTCTTCCGATGCTGTTGGAATTTCAGACTCTAAATTCACTTGACTTGGTGCTTCAATTGAAAATAATTCAAATGCAAATTTTTGTTTGTCCTTAAGGTCTGCGAATGTATATTCGTCACTATCACCTAATATGTGCATCCCAAAGAAACGGATAAATTCAAGTCCCAAAATGAGATCTACAGGTAATGATGGCACGCTAAGAATCGGCATATTTTTGCTTATCCCAGCTATCTCCAGGGGAGTGATCAATTCCCCAGCTACCTCTTCTAATTCTCCGTTCGCCATCTGAGCGTACAAAAAATTAGAGGGTTGGAGCGTAATACCAATTTGCCCTGCGATGTCTCGATACTTTCTGCCTATCACGGACCGTGCGGCTCCCGAATCTAATAATCCCTTCAATTCTATTGGACCAATTTTTACGTTGATCCAATATCGAGGATAATCTGTCGGTTTTGTCGTATCAGGAACTTTGAAAATCCTAGTCGCGTCAACTTGAAAAGTATTCGCAGTTTCTTGAGATTGTGATTGACTGGCTTCGCAAACTTTTGAGACCTGTTCGGACGTAGCTAACGCAATGGTCTCATTTACGCCGCTGGCTTCGCGTTTCCCGCATCGACGGGTGGTTTCGTCGCGGACGCGTTTTCTTGTAAATTTACTGCATTAACCGGTGCATTTTGCTGTTGTATTGGTGGTGGCTGGCCCTGGTTCTGGTAATTATTATAATAGCCATTATTATAATAATTACCATATCCTCTACCACGATAACCTCCGCGATAGCCACCTCCTCGATTTCCTCTATAACCTCCTCTTGAATAATTATTTTGGTAATTATTATTATAATTGCCATTATAACCTCTATTCTGATTTTGATATTGATTATTTTGACTTTGATTTTGACCGTTGTTCGCGTAAAATTCGCGCGTCTGAAAATTTTGTTGTTGCGGATAATTATTTTGGAAATTCTGAGGTGGTGGCCCTGCTTGAGCACCCTGTTGCTGGCCATTGCCACCGTTGCTATTGATGTTATTATTGCCTCCCCGATCGCCTCGGTCTCTACGTCGACTTCTATTTCGACCTTGCCCGTTATTTTGATTTGAATTTTGCGCGTTATTGCTCTGACTCGCGTTTTGACCGTTCGGCTTCGGTAAGAGTTCTTCTCGTAATTTCTGAATTTGCATATTCATTAACTTTGCAACATCTGCCATAGTTGTTACCTCGACGGTTGCTAAATCTATCGTCTCTTTTTCAGATTCCGCTTTTTTCTCCTTATCTTGACTGGAAAGTTGAGTCTCTTTTGAATTTTGATTCGAATTTTTAGACTTTTGCGAACTCGATTTTTCCTCATCTTTCTTATTACCCTGAACGAGTGCTTGATTTTTGCCCGCATCAAAAGCTTTTCCAAGCTCGGTAGCTTGTCTGGAAAATTTCTCGATACCCGCGTGCAAATATCGACGCATCAGAGGGTGAAAATCTTTTCTCATATTATAGTAAATACGTTCAACTTGTTTCGATTCTGGTGGAGGTTCCGGCATTCTATTGAAAATTAAACGCATTGCTGTGATATATTCATGAACTGGCTCATCGTCTTTTTGTAACCGTGCGCGTGCTTCGTCTGCTAACCGTTCTGAATATTTTTCGTCCTGGTAATGCGCGCGAAAACAAGTAACCGCATCTTTCCAAGATTGCCAGCTACTACCGCGTAATCTGTACAAATTCAACGCTGGGCCGCTCAATAACACTGCTACTGCGCGTAAAATATCATTTTCGGACATACCTGCCACCATTCTGTGTTCATCAACTTTAATCAAAAATTCTTCCAAACTCTGATTCGCTGAACCCGAAAATCTAAGGTTCCAAGATTTTACTGTACGCGTGAGATCTCTCGTCTCAGCTGTATTTCTATCGTTTCTATTTTGTGTATGTGCGTGAAAATCTGAACGCGCTGCGTGTGTTGATTGTGTATTATTTGTCTGCGGTGCTTGATTGACGTCCGCTGCCCAACTCACACGCGAATGGCCACTGAGTCTCGGCAAAGAGGGTCTCGAATTTTCCCCTTGATTCTGAGAGAATTCATTCTCACTATCACTAGAGGAAATTCCCTCATCCTCCTCAATTTGTCCTGTTTCATTGCCCTTATACGATTTATTCCTAACACCGCACGATTCGTATTCCTCTTCTAATAATGCCTGCTGTAATTGTTCGCGTAAAATTTGACTACGCCGCTTGGGTTTGTTTGAATCTGTAGTTGTGCGCGTGTTATTGTGTG
>JARUXH010000012.1:0-30288 GCA_029851415.1 Eretmocerus hayati | reverse complement strand
TTTAGATGTGCTAGTGTGCTCGTGGATGAAATGTTGAATCTTTGTTCTGTAGCATGATTTATTTAGATGTTGTTTTTGATCTGTGTTTTATAGATTTTGTAGAATTTCTGCATGAATGTGATAGCGTGTCTTTTTCTTTTTCATCAAACATCATATTTGCTCTACAAATTCTTTAATTGGACCAATTTTGGAAAATAGAGTAGAAAATTGAGTGTAAAGTAAACAACTTAAAGAATTGAAAAGAATAAAAATGATCGACGCAAAATATCGAAAGAATTGAAGAGAATGAATATTTCGAAAAACTAGACAAAAAAGGATGATCATCGAAATTCTTTTTTCGTGCCTTTCGTGATTGAAGAAAACAAAATGGCAGTATTTTCTAATCGTACAGTATGGTACTTCGAGTATTCAGCTAATTTTAGCAAATTCTTGCAGCGGAAGTGGTTACTTGGATGAGCATTTGTAATTCATTTATTACGTTTTTGATCTTATTTCCATTAATCTGCTCTGACTAAGAATCATAAAGGAATGACCAAATCGGAATTTTATGATTTTTATTCACAGAAGTCTTGGTCTTTCAAATTACAGCTTACTCATTTGCATAATCCATGATTTGATTATGATCGTTTTGATCTCACCGTCTCATAACTGGTTGGAAAAATCAGCGTTGAATCTATTGAGGCAAATGTGTTTTGAATAAAAATTGCTGATCGTCAAAATCTTTGGTAATTTTTGGATTCTATACTTTGCATTTAAATGACAACATATTCTGCATTTTATACAGGTAGAATATTTTTTAGAATTAGATATAAAGTTTTCTGGATAGAGTGGTCTCTATCCAGAAAACGTTAGTCTATGATTAGCCAGTTACAAGCTTGAAATAGATATGCAATGCTTCTAGACTCGACATTACTTCTAGGATTAGATCAATCTATATTGCATGCACTTTTGTCTTGTTAAACCATACAATCTAGTATGAGTTCTCAATTTATGAATCTGTAGCCTCGTTTCGAATTTTCATTTAGAACCTCTCCTGCCTAAATAGCGCCTCTTTAGTTTTCATAAACGTATGAATTGAATCTTTCCTTCCCTTTCGAGACATTTTTAAACGAATGCTTGCATTGTTTTCACTCCACACAATCTATCACTCCACACCTCATAGCACATACTTTTTGCAACTTTTGAAAATGGAAAGTGAAATGATATTTTAGCTTTTTGTTTATCCACAAATGGTACGTCTATTCACACAGTAGGCCACGAGACTCAGGAAGCTGCGTTAATTTCTTGAGCTTTTTTATCTCCTCTCGTTTCATTTTTTCGACCTCGCCTAAAACAAATTTTGCCTTGTGTTTTTACTGTTCTAATTCATTTTAGTTCAGAGAAAAATCTTTTTCATTGAGTGAAAAATTTTCGCTTGCCTGCAATAAAAAACCCTGCTTCAAAATTACATTTTTTCCCCCTTTTCTCAACAATTTGCTGATGTTAGGTGAAAAGATTCAATTCCCAGCCCTATAATTTGATAATCGCCTAGAGTATCATGATGATTAAAGAATGTTTCAGTTCAATGTTACATGAACTTCAATAATCAACCCACGATTTATATTGAAATTGGAAGTTTTCTCCCAGAATCCAATCTGGATCGAATGAGTTCTTATAATCACTTCTACAGTCAAATTTTAGTTGATTTCCGTATCTGTTGAAGAGTATCGTACCATAGTAAAAGTTGTTATGCGTTAGAAAGAAAATTTTGATAGCCTTGTTCTTGTAATGCATTGATGTTATAGATATTATTTACGATTAGAAAAAAAAAATCGGTATGTTAGCGATGAATTAGACTGAAACAGTAGGCAGTGAGTTTGCGAGTCTGTATGTGGGGCTATGCGATAGCCCAATCGTATGGGATCAACTTATTCACCACAGTTTTGACATATGATGATGGCCAAGCCGAGGATGAGGAGAGCAGCCTGCCACACATCGATGGCTTTCAGAGCAAACTTCCGCCCGGCATTCTACCTCACGGATTACCTCAGGTCAAAGAAGTGCAGCCTGCCATCACCCAGGTCGAGAAGGAAAAGGAGAAAGAAAAGCCAAAGGAAGGTAAGTTATCGATTTTACTTAGTAATTTCATCAATATTAATCATACTTTTGAAATCACAAGGAACGTTGAACAATTTTATTTCTGTAAAAAATTTGCATTCGAAATTTTTTGAATATATTCATATGAAAAATTCTTACCTTTTTTCACCGATAAGAAAGCCATTCAATTTCCTAGCAACTTGGAAAAATTAATAGTAATAAAGAGTTTTCGCACTCATGATCAGCTAGTTTTTTGTTTTGTCATACAGAATAAGCGAAACACTGTCAATGTTCTGAATATTACCGAAGTCAAGAGTTCAATCAATTTCATTTTCTGATATACAAATATATATTGGCTTGATATTCATTGCAGTTCGGGAACTCAGTGAAGAAGAGAAGCAAATGGTCATGCTGTCAGAAGAATTCAAACGTTTCATCGACAAAAGCACAAGGCTGGTGGAACGAGCCTTATGCGAAACAGTCGACATATACACGGATTACACGGGGACAATGGATGGAGATGACAATATGTAAATAATGATTTTCTAAATATCAATCAAAATATTAACTCCTCAATCATATTTGTCATAGCATTGTAAACAAATATTCACTAATACTGACTGTGAGCTGGCGCCATCAACTAGACCCGCGTTCAAGTAGATAAGGTCCGTGTTTAGTCAGACGCGATATTGTTTTCCTTTTGCCGACCGGAGTTCTCTTGTTGGCAGATTCGCTGAGAGATTTTAACGTTCCCTCATAAAATTCAATCTAGTTATCTATTGTCCTCAAATACTTATGGTTCTCGGTGCCCATACGTCGTATTCAGAATATTTCAAATGAAACATCTATCCATAGGAGAATTCTTGTCATGAATTTCTCTAGATCTAAATTTTCCTCCAGTTGATCATAAATAACTTGTATGATTGAAATTTTAAAACGTTCATGTGCAGGATCTACTCGTCATTGATTTTTTGCAAGTCTGATCGAAGCTGATCTCCACATTACTTTGGTCACATCATTTACAATCGCATCAAAAAATTGCTTGAGTACCTCGTCGAATCGACTTCATTGATATTATTTCATTCCAGGGATGACAAGAGTCATCAGTGCTTGTGGCTGAATCGTTTCTTCTACGACGAGCGTTGGTCACGAAATCGTTGTGTCACGGCTATGGACTGGTCGGCGCAATTTCCAGAACTCCTAGCTGCGTCTTACAACAATAACGACGACAACCCCAATGAGCCCGATGGTGTCTGTCTCGTATGGAATACCAAATTCAAAAAGACGACGCCAGAGTTTATATTCCACTGTCAGTCACCCGTTATGTCGACCTGTTTTGCAAGGTTCCATCCCAATCTCATACTCGGTGGCACTTACTCTGGACAAGTCGTTCTATGGGACAACCGCGTGCAAAAAAGGACACCCATACAGCGTACCCCACTATCCGCGGCAGCTCACACTGTGAGTTTATTTTTTTTTTAAATGGTTTGATGGGATCGAGACTAAAAATTGATCAAACTATATCATAGAAAACTTCTGCTGCATACTTTCGAATGAAACATTTTATTCAGTGTTTACTCATTTTCAAGAAAAAGATCGGTTCCATGGATGATTATTCCGTCAATGTATACGCGCTTAAAAACTTGAAGTTCTCCAAATGATAATTCATCAAAGCTCTCTTGTGTTTTGAGAAGTCTAACGAGAGAATTCACACGTTACTGAGTGCCCCTTAAACTTATTCAGTGAAGAATGCAAAATTGCTCTTGCAGATTCAAAGCAACAGAGATCTAGAACAATATTTCTACTATTAATAGATCAATATATCTCATCTTGATTTTTTCAATCTCCTAAAATAATCATTTCCACGTTAATCACTTGAGGAAATTTTTATTACAGCATCCAGTATATTGTCTAAAAGTTGTTGGAACGCAGAATGCGCACAACATAATCAGTATATCGACTGATGGAAAATTGTGCTCGTGGAGTTTGGATATGTTATCACAGCCCCAAGAATCATTGGAGCTACAGAATAAACAGTCTAAACAAATTGCCGTGACGCAGCTTGCTTTTCCCAATGGAGATGTAAATAATTTCGTAGTTGGTAGCGAGGACGGTACCGTATACTCAGGTAAATACTCTTAAATATTCATTGAAGTCAAAATTATATGGAATAAGAGAATGAAAAATCCCTAACGCATATTTTTTTCAGCTTGTCGACACGGCACGAGGGCAGGCGTAACCGAAATGTACGAGGGTCACCAAGGTCCCATCACGGGAGTGGATACTCACGCGGTACCTGGTGGCATAGACTTTTCTCACTTGTTCCTCAGCTCGTCCTTAGATTGGACGATTAAACTATGGAGCTTGAAAGAGAACAAGCCTCTATATTCGTTCGAGCACAACAGCGACTATGTGTATGACGTAGCCTGGTCACCGACTCATCCTGCTGTTTTTGCTGCTGTGGACGATTCCGGCAGGCTGGACCTGTGGAATCTGAATCAAGATACGGAGGTACCCACTGCGAGCGTTATTGTGGATGGTTGCCCTGCTCTCAATCGGGTGTCGTGGACGCCGAGTGGATTACACGTCACCGTTGGTGATGACAGCGGCAAGATTTGGGTGTACGACGTAGCCGAGGTACGTGCTTCTTTTAAATTTGAGTAATTTACTATACTTTTTTTGTTATATAATTTTTTCATTGATCAAATTTAGTGTATGACATATATCCAAAACGTTGAACTAATTATTGAGTATAAATCTTTTTCTCTTTAATTGCAGCACTTGGCCCATCCAAGAATGGACGAATGGAATAAATTCTTGTATTGCCAACAAGATTTCAAGAACAATAAAGCTGATGAAGAGTTGGACAAACTAAATCTAAGTTCGGGCCCATCTTCTCTCACGTCTATGGCGTCGATGACATCGGCCCCTCTCCGATAAAAGACGTTGCAAAACTCGACAGAAAACACATTTCTGATTCATTTTGTAATCTACGAGTTTGTCAACTCATTTTTATCCTGAATACGCTTCCTGAGATGACTGTCAATAATTGAAGAATTTCAGAGAATACGTTAGCCATAGCTATTGTTGATTATAAATCATGGAATCATGAATTGGATATAAATATGGATATGGATGCTACATGCTTCAGCAGTCACCCGGCATCGTCGATAGGCGAGTCAGACTCCTTGATTAATATTATTTGATTTGTATAAAGATGTACTACAAGCTTTGTGAAGAATGATGACCTAGCTGTAACTTATCCAGTCAAAAAAACTCATGATTAGAGTTTTTTCAATGGTTGTTGATTATAGAGCAAGATAGTAATATATGTAAATGCTGTACTAGGATTTTTTTAAATATCATTTTTTCAAATACAACTAACGTTTAAAAAAACAACCCTCTTGATGATTTACTGTCCACCCAATATGAATTGTTCACACAGCACTGGGATCAGACAATGTTATTCAGAAATACGCTGCAAAAAGACATTTGCAGAATGCTTTCTCGTTTCCTGTTAACCGTTCAATCATTTAAAACCAAAAAAACTTGTATGAGTTAATTTTTGATATTCATTCGAATTCAAATCCAACTTTCTGTCATTAACTTTTATTATCAGATATAATTCTTTCACCTTTGTGATAACAATCATAAACCTTATATTCATATCAATTACTCGCATGGGAATTCACTTATCATTCAAGATTCTATTATTTCCAATAAATGACTACGCATTAATTTTGTAGTAAGAGAAAATTCCCAAATTGAAGTGAGAAATATTTCTGGGGTAAATTTGGATCTAAAACTGATTCTTGGAAGCAACAGCGCCCATGGAACGCGAAAGTTGAATGACGACTCAGAATTTCCAAAAGATCCACGAATGGCCTTTGTAAGATTACAAGTATCATGAAACTAGAAATTAAAGAATTACTTTTTTTGAAAAAGGAAACTATGATCGAGATTTCGTATTGACTAATCTTTTTAGAATGAAAAGAGATATTTTAAGTCGATCACAGGAAATGTTTCATGCCGATGATTGGATGCTGGATCGTTTGGACAAATATGGTCCAATGATAATTCTTGATGTATTGTAGACAATTTTTCTTAATATACGGATTATAAGGAGTAAGGAGCTGACATTGAAATGGGGACATCACTGATACATTGAGAACAAATCCTGAAATTTTTTTTGGACCTTGATAGAAGGGTTTAGGAGAGATACGATGACAATGAGAAAACAACATGCATACAGACATACATATGGACACACACAAGGTTTACTTTTGAATAATTAACTGACTGTGTTATGTAATCGGAAATGGATGTATAGGGGTATCATTTGATAGATCTCGGCAAGTAGAATAAAGTGAATCAATGTTCGCTTAGGTAAAGATTGAGCTAGGGGGTCAAAAAAGGAAAGGTCAAAAATTTTTCATGGGAAAATTTGAAGACGAAAAGTGAAATTCATATAAAAACGACTATTTGTATCAATATGGATCGGCAGATAACCGTCAAAAATGACTGGGCCCACCGCCCAATGAAGCTGAATAATGTATCAAATTTTCAGAGAGATCCATACAGGCGTTGGCTGAATTTCGAGTGACATAGAACGTGAAATAAAACAATTCAATTTGAAAAAATGAAAATTTTTATCAAAATTCCGTATCAACCAATCTCTCTAGAATGATCAAGGAATACTTGGACAACAATGAGTGACCGTTCATATTGAGAATCGGAGGTGTTAGAACATTTGGACCAACAAGGTCTGAAAATGGTGTTGAAATTTAGGCAATCAGTTGAATGTGGGAGAGGGAGTATTAAGAGTATAGAGCTGTCAAGAGACTGGGCTCATCGCTGATCAATTTAGAACAAACCCTCGAAGTTTGAAGGAGATTGATCCAGGGGTTCAGGAGATATCCCGTGACAAAGGAAAGACAACATACAGACACACATACATACGGACATAAGCAATGCGTGTTTGGAAATATTTCACAGAGAGCGTTGTATTCGAGATGGGGAAAGTATAGGGGTACCATTTCATAGATCTCGGCGAGGAGAATAAGATGGACTAACTTTCATTTGTCTACTGTTCCAATTAAAGGGTCAAAAATGGGAAATTCGGAAAATTTTTTTGCAAAAATTTCCGCACCGATACAACACTTTCTCTTCGAGAAAGCAAAAAACCGTGAACACTTCCAACAATTTTATTGGAGTCGGAGGAGAAATTTCCAAATAATTTTTATAAAATACCAACAAGTTCACAAATAAAAACGATTTCAAGTCTCCAAAAATGTTATCCTTCAGCAATGATTGTACCTAAGAAGAATAAATCATAAACATTAAACTACTTAGTTTCTACAGATTTAACAGTTTCACTATTGCCTAAGTTACTTTTTTCTATTTCTTTCTGAATCCTGTCGATTCCATTAGACACATGTAGTGGAAGGTCTGCAAGGAACTTCACGCTGGTAGAAACTCCGCAATTCCAATACGATGCTACAACTGTTTTGATATCAGATGGAGTCGGTATATGGTGTATCTGCATAAATCAAAATAATGAATCAATGACAGAGTTAACATCACCTAAATGTTTGATCTAATCCAGAATCCAAGATTGTGATTTAACGTCTTTATTCATTCATTTTCATCCACTCATGTTTAATGAAAAGCTGCAAATAGATGATACAATACTTACTTCGTCCAACACCTCCTTTGGTACATTTTTTGACACATAAGGGCTGATCTGGGTGTACAGTTTATTATAAAACTTTGCGGATTCTTCAGGGCTCGACCACAAGCCTTCTTGAACAGTGTAATATGCACATCCACCTGCTATACTGCTTTTGATTGCAAATCTGTAAATATTGAAAAATTAGTGTAACCTACTGTTTTTGGGTGGGATCTAATTCTTCTTTTCATTCAATTTCTTCATCCAATCAATCTCGATTAGAGTCAGACACAAAATCATGGAGACTGTAAAAGATGTCATGAGACATATAGAACCATTCACGAATCTCATAACTTCAAGAATTGTACTGGGTTGTGGATTTCTTATTTTTTAACCGAATTATTTACAATTTATTATGTACTAACCTCAAGAATCCCATTGTGAGAGAAATTGACTTATTGACACTTCCAACTATTCACTAAATTTCGATGACAGAACTCGCACGTGAGATTGATTTACTTGAATCAATCAAATTTCACAGTATAAGCATGATAATAACAGTTATTTCTTTATAAAATATTACGAAATTCAGCCCTTATCCATATACATGTGCTCCTGTCAACACCAACACAATTATTACACTGTTTACGTAACCGAGTAAAAGGAGAGGGGAGAAAATCGGGAAATCCGAAACGAGAAGCGCGCGCGCTGTCAAAATTTGCGTATATTTTAAAATTAAAATGCACCTAATTAGTTTATCTTTTAATTGTGCTTCAAGGCAATCATAAGTATCATTTTTTCCTAATAGTCTTCACATTTCATATGTGAAGAGCGAGGAATAAACAGTGGATTCGAAAGCATCATAGCAAAACAGCGAATAATTCATTTGAGCACGATATAATGTGAATTCAAATCCAAATTCAAATTTATGAGTAGGTAACCATGTTTTACAACTATAGTGCAAAGGACCAACTAACAAGGTCCTTTGAGACTTGTAGGGTTGAATGTTTTATGAGACTTTGGATAAATATTAATCGAGCAGAAAATCTCGAGAAAGAAATTTCTGATATTTGTGGTTGGCCTATCTCGGATAACATAAGGGTATAATTCATTTCAGATTCTCAAAAAATTACTTCGGTATTCTGCAGAACTCTTCATTGGTAATCATTGAAAAATCTCAAGACGTGATTCAGAAGCCCGTTAAAACGATGGAAAAATAACGTTTGTTGATAAGTTGGCTGCCACGGGACCCACCCCGGTGGGTTTATTCCCATTTCTCAATCTGTACCGACTAGCAGTGTCTCAAAAAATATTTCCCCCGATATTTCCAATGAGAATCTTTCAAAGTGATTACCTTCATCAAAAGCATAAACATTTACTCAAGATTAAGAAAAAGTTTGTTCCCATACAGATATGTTCGCCAGAATTCTGGCGAGCATATCTGTATTAATACGGGAGTCCAGTTCGTGTCAGAGTCACCAAAAGATCCAAGCAATTTTTCGGAAAACCTCGAGTAACGATCGGTGCGGTAGGTTGAATATGATCGGGTGGTATTCTATGAACCCATGGTCTTCCGGTTTTCAATAACTTGTAATGCTATTCATATCAGTTGAATCAATTTATTCTGACATGATAATTTCATCCACCGTAAATCTTCTTGTACAAAATCGTGAATATTATATCTAATTAATCCGAATCTTGATGAAGATGCAACTTAAAAGTATCTCAAAAGATACTTCTGGAAAATTGATATAGGACCACCAAAGCATAAGTGCTCAAACATTATACATACAATTTTCCAAGACATTTCTTGTCATCAATATACAGACAAAGAAAAAGTATTCCTTGGTGGTGTCACATAGGTGTGAAAAATTCATATGAAATTACATTCTGATGTGTGCAAAAATTCATTTTCTACTCAAGATTATCTTCTCTCAGAAACTTATCCTAGAAGAGTCTACAAGTTCGTGTTCACTCTTCCAAAAATTGTTTTGGTTGGATCATCCAAGTTGTGCTTTTCATAGGCACATCATCGTCGAGGTCTTCTTGAACGAGACGAATCACGAGAGTGTCTACGGTATCGTCTGCTGTGACTGCTTCGCCTGGGAGATCTTTGTCGATGATCGCTTTTTGAATGGTGGTCAGACCTGTGACGGCTTCTGGAATCATTGTTCCTTTCTGACGATCTTCTGTGTCGATGTCTATCATCCCGTGAACGATGCTTGTCTCTCGAATCTTCCTCATGCCTTTCTGCTCGAGAATTTCTGTAAAATCTTTCTTTTTTGATAGAATTTTCTTTCTCTGCTTGAACTTTCTCTTCATCATCTTGATCATCAGCTCCATTTTCGTGATCTTCTTCTGCATGTTCGAGTTCCTTTTCTAATTGATAGTCTTGAATCTTTTGTAAATCACTGATTTTGATCATTTTCTGTTGCGCCTCTTTCCAATGAGGCGGAGTAAGACTTCTTGACCGACTCCTCGAGAAAGAACGATATCTACAGACTCCTCTACCTTTGAGAACTCTACCAGCTGGATCTTTCCTGTAATTTCTACGCCGGCCTTGTACAAAAGTTCTTTGGTTACCATTGTTTGCAGGACCAGCTCTGTACAGGAATCTGTTTGCTGGGACCTCAGGTATTTCATCTGGATCAATTTTAGTAATTGAAACTAGCGGATGTGGTAAATCATCTACTTTATTCTTCTTCTGTTCAGGCACTCCATTATCCTCACTCTCTGACCATTTCTTCTTTTTGGACTTCTTCTTTCTACTCTTCTCTGATTCACTGTCTGAGCTAGAGGCACTGTCTTTACTCTTTTCATGCTTTTCTTTTTTCTTTGTCTTATGTTTAGACTTCAGTACAAGTTCACCACAATTGACAACTTTTGCATCTTGTAATGGTCTAGATTTCTTATCAACCGGTAATCCTTCAATGTGGCTCACTACATCTTGGCCCGAAACAACTTGTCCAAAGACGACATGTATATCATCAAGGTGAGGAGAGGGTTGGGTTGTAATAAAAAATTGTGAGCCATTGGTGTCCTTTCCACGATTAGCCATTGATAAGAGGAATGGCTTATCATGTTTGTAGATGAAGTTTTCATCTTTGAAAGTTTCTCCATAAATGGACTCACCACCTGTTCCATTACCCACTGTGAAATCTCCACCTTGAATCATGAAGTTTTTTACAACTCTGTGAAACACTATGCCTCTGTAACACAAGGGTTTCCCAGTTGATAGCCCAAGACCCATTTCTCCGGTGCAAAGAGCTCTGAAGTTTTCAGCAGTCTTAGGGCAAACATCAGCATAGAGTTCAAAAGTAATCCGACCAATGGGTAAGCCACCCACCTCGATATCAAAGAATACTCTGGGATTCACCTTCATTTTGATCTTGAGGGTCCTACAGTTTAGTCAAAATTTCTTGAACCTGCACACCTAAAGTCCACCAAACATAACCTTTAGTGACTGTACCACATGTAGTTGTCAAATAAAATTCCTATGGGAAAAAAACTTACCTTCAAGAATCCAATAGAATTATTCTCTACATTAGGCAAATGTAGCAACAATAAAAATCAGGCATGAGATACATTATTGCCTGTAATAATGTCTTTCAGTGGTTGTAAATATACGGCACCCAAAATCGATTGATCGTCAAAAATTGTCTGCAATCACACATTCTGGAGATCCTATGAACTAGATTGATGTTTGAATTAATAATACGACGTTTTATGGGTTTATATCCATTGTTTCAACAATTAAATGTGCAACTGATAACAAATCAGACGAAAGGGGCAGACAGAGGGGTTTTCTAAACAAATGTCCGCCACCTACACAACTCCAATTCTCCACCATCGGACAACGCTGACATCCGCATGTTCGAGCCCTGTAAGATGGCGTTGAAGTCAGTCCTCTAAGGTAGAAAAAGTCACGTGATATGCAAGAGGCAAGTTCAAAAATTTAAACAAATTTGGCATAGAGTCATTTAAACATCTGCGAGTGACAAAATCGTTAAAGTTTACGTGTTTGAGTTGATGAAATATTTAGAGGAATATAATAAATCGGGTCGTAGACCGAGTATCAGACCGTTCTGTGATGGCTTGTTTACTGTTTACTTCTACCTTAGAGAGTTTCTTTTCCTCGCCGCTAGATGTGCCACTTTTGGTCGAACGTGCGGGGCCGCACCATACATATTCCCGGCCCAGTAGCGTAAGTTGTCTGCGAGGGCCTTCCGTAAGATCAATTTGGGACGACAAATCCGATTCCTAGGGTCAAGATTCGCAGCTTTTCACCACTCTGTTCAGTTAATTAATCAATCAGCACCCATTCTGATTTTTCCAATTCTGAATTCGAAGGAATAGCGTGATTCAATTCAAATGGGCTACTCACTACCTCTTACTACACCCCTGAGGAATCTCTCAGCTAATAGGCTTCTCAAAGACGCTCCGATGTAGCAGACAGAACGGAAATCTCATTTTTGATTGGAGGATGAGCCGTATCAGAAGGAGAGAATAAAGGAGAAGGAAGAACCGAAGAAATCAAAAGATAGGAGAGGGGAAACAGCTGCTGGCGGACGGGGCGATGTTTACACCATGGTATAGTGGGCAGAAAAATTTTGTTTAATTCATACAATGTTCATATCAATCGATAGGGCATGAATTCCTCAGTCTCGGGATATGACTGATTTTAAATTTCTCAACCTTCAATTTTCCAAAAACAGTGAATGAAGGTACCGTTGCGGTATGTCTGGCGAGGCTCGAGGGAGGTCTCCCCAAGTCCGATCTCCGGCTCAAATTATTCCTGAGAGTCCAAAACTAATTCCTCAACCCCTACTTGAGGACCAAACAATTTGTTTATTCTAAAAACCAAAGATTTATTGACAATTACCCCCACCCCTCGTTGAGCGGAAAACACGCGATGGCGTAGGTCAAGTGCGCAACAAGGCGCGAATAATTTGAATGTTTGAATGTGACAACTTTACGGGAGAGGGGCTTGTGACTTGTCTGAAACTCATAAACAGTGTGCGTTTTGAGGCACAACCAGCTCACCCAGGGTGTTAAGATCCGATGATGGTCACCAGGAAATGAGACCCGGCCTCGACTTAGTGAATCGGCGTCCGGGCCTTGACAATTTATTTTGGTGCATTTCAGAGGTGCGTTGCAGACGACGTGGAATTTATGGTCGCCCATGTGTGCACCAGGATGCACTGGGATGCACCGCAAAAGAGAAGTTTTCTTTAATGTAGTGCTCCAGGTTTCGGGATGGCTCTGGGACGACGGCAATATCTAGGAAGCGGTGGCAGAACAAAATTTGTGGAAATAACCTCTAATTTGTACGCTTGCAGTGAGGCTCAATTTCACGTGATGTGCGTTGAATTGTCATGTTTGATGCATTCAGAATTCTCAGATGCGATTCATGACTAGTTCCTGGATATATTACTCCACCCTGAAGAATGGAAACACTGGCACTGGATAGAAACCAAACAGCGGAGAGGACAATTCATTCTCGTTACTTTCAGTTAGTCAGAAAGTTAGAGATCATTTTATTGAGTCCACAGAATACTCATGTAGTTATTACTCTCATGAGTGCACTGCTGATATAAAAGCTTGATTCCTCAATGAGTGAGCAACAGTGTTTCGTGGAATTGTAATTGGTCGTTTCTGACTACACGTGTCAGTTTCGTACTACCTCATTGATGAAATACTGTCGAAGGGTGAATGAACTCCTTCAAGAAACTTGCTGATCCAAGTTACAGAATGTTATGGAATCAGCACCACACACAGGATCAATCTTTGTTGTGGTTTTCTATCAAATTAACGAGTTCTGCAATCATGTCTCACAGACATCAATTAGTCAGTCTGAGCATTTATTTGCAGCATCAGTAATATTTTTCATGAATGTGTGCATGGGGAATTATGGGATACAGTCCATGTCAATTTCCACCTATTCATCTGCTTTGATCAGTTTCTAGAAACATGTCACACATTGAAATACTCAAAACTACTTGAACATCTTCACACTTTCAATGGCAAATTTCCATTTCGAATGAAAACAGAAGGATTCAAAGGTTTCCGTGGTACTGGAGAGAGGCACTGGGCAGCAAATTTGACAGTATGGCATAGGTATCATAAGGTTATTGTTTCAATCAATGGAAGCTTACTCTATTTATCGAATGATTAGAGCAATGGTGCTTAAATTTTCCACTGAGGGCTCCATAATACATACTCAGTTGGGCATCGCTCTTATTCAACACCTAAGTAGGAATCTTCCTTTATTGTCAATGGAAGAGAAGCAAAAACTGAATCAAATGGCCCTCTAATGCTGGCCACTCCCACAATTATTCAGATAAAAATTGTTAGAGGTAGAACACTTTTAGGGCTCCACCTGAGATTAATATTTTGAGAATCCAGAAAGAAACTTGGAAAAGGATCTGCTAGCGGATCTTACAAACTTTTATTTTATACACGGGTCTGTCGCATTTTGGTATTTCATCCAGCAAGTCAAATCAATTCGACTGAAGTATTATATTCCGACAGCTATGTGCTTCTATCTTCCTCAGTTATCAAAGCTCACATCCCTTGATATGACGACCACGCGTTTTGATTTTTCCTCTTCTGAATACAAATCGGATTTTTAAAATGAAATAGCTGTTGAAGAGTCTTTCACCAATTTTCAATTGGAAAATTTCATGTAAAATGTAACGTAAGTATACCCCCCCCCCTTCACCCGACTCTGATTCTTCGATCATAGCTTCGGCCTCCTTCGAAATTTCAGATGGTACCACAGCCGTAAATTCATTTCAAGACCTCCGAAATGAGCTATAGTACTCACTACTTTGATAAACCAGATCCAAGTTACCCCAATTTTCCCGAGTGATTTTGCGAGAGTTCATCATAAGGGAGTGCAAACCTGCGAATTCCCCGCGACATCCTTTTAAATAGTGCAAGTCGGGGTATGCCGCTGGTTCAACTAACTATTTCTTCCATGGTTTGACGCGATAAACATGTATCAGATCGGTAAACTTGAACGCGAAAGGATGTAGCGAGGATTGAAACGAGACTTATTGGCTCTTAGTTTTTAGAGCTAAATCAACTCTTGCAATGCTGTGCATTTTTTCAAAATAAACGTCATCTTTTAAAAATAGCTCCTAAAGAATCTTTCTTTATTTGTTGAAACAGTTTTGAATTGAAAATATCAGGATGCCACTGATTTCATAAAAATCACGATAAATTAAATTTATTAGAATATTGTTCATTTGTTCAAATAGCTATCCCCGCCAATTTCACTATGCGTTCAGATGTCAGCTGGGTTGACAATTTCAATGAATTTTGAACGTGACACGATTAATAATTTTTAAAATTAACTAGCGCTTGACGTCATCAACCAGTCCTTATCAGGGTTTTTAACGAAATCCATTTTCAATCGCGTTGAATTTCGTTGAGTCTCATTCGATGACCCATTTCATGACGAAATCCCACTCAAAAAATCATAATCGTCACAATATGATAATTATGATTTTTAGAGTGGGATTTCGTTATGAAATGGGTCATCAAATAGGACTCAACGAAATTCAACAAAATTGAAATGGACTTCGTTAGAAATGCTGGTCCTTATTGCGATGTCACGTCCGATTTTTGGGCAAAGAAGAGTATATATGTCAAGAAAATCGTTCGTAACTATTGCTCAAACATCGATCCTATAGCTATCCATGTCTTTACGCATTTACTTATTATTAGTCGGTAGATCAAGACATAAGGGCCCTGGTATGAATATTGTGTTAAGATGTCAACGATTCATGTAAATATTTTTCACCTCGATCGCGGGGTACGGTCACATTTCCAAGCGCCTTCGTTTCTTTCCAGAAGAAATTTGTTTCGTATCAGGTAATTGGATTAGTAGTGCACGGTAGTGTATTGCATCCAAAAACTCGATAAGGCGACTTAATCAATGTTAAATCCAAATGGAGGAAGACTGGCTTAACTGAAAACCGAAACTGAATTGAAACTGAGTAGTACGTTGGTAATCAATTGAGGGGCTGCGTTAAAAAAAGGGCGTAATGGTGGGTACGCACTTTTTCCGCCCTGTCACTCTTCGATTCCTCTGAGGGATGTCCTAACCATCCATGAAACCCGTTTTGATAATAAGTATTCACGTACCTCGAGATCTTGAAAAGGGCGTAAACGCCATTATGCCTTTTCTGCGATTTGACAAAAGGGCGTAACCGCCTTTACGCCCCTTTGTTCATAGAATTATTGGTGTGTCGATGGCTAATCTAATTTCCTCAGAATGTCTTTTGCCAAAATTGATCTGGAGCAGTTGAACCGTAGAAAGGAAAGCAAGGATGAAATTCTTAGGGAAAGTGCCTGGAAACTGGAGGCTAACTCGACGATCCCCATTTGAATCCGTACGTCTCTGGTTCTACTGTATCGAATTGACTTAAACAAGTGGTCATTTTGAAGCTGGTTAACCTATCCATTCAAACTACTTTCAATAACCAAAATCCGTGAACATGCCTAGGAAGTTCACATCGGTGAGACGAAATTACAGAGAATTGAACTATAACTCGTTCCATGTGAATTTTCTGCGCTGGCCCCAAAATCAGTTTCTAATAGGTGGCCGATCCAGTTACCTCCAAGATCACCACTTGCTGGACTCGATTTGATACAGTAGAACCAGAGATGTACGCATCCAATTCCAAATGTTAAAGCGACTTTCGAGCTAGCCCTCAACTTATAATCTATCGGTTCTGTAGCAAAATCGAGGTCGGCACGCATTTTTTTGCAATCGATTCGTCTTGACTCGCTGATTACTAATATCTAATTTTCGGCCCGAAAATCCGGGTCAGTTTTTTTCATTAACAAAATACTACAATGAAAGCAAATATGCAGCCACTCGATTCATTATGTTATTTAAAATGAAAAAGTAGTCTAGATAATTTCCTCTAAATAACCCATTATTTCTTATTTTCATCAACAATTGCAGAAGAAATAATGGGTTTAGGGGAAAGTGTCTGGAACACTTTTTCAATTTAAATAACATAATAAACTGAGTGGCACATTTACTTGTAATAATTTGATTCATAATTCAAAGTTATGCCGAATTGTTATGAACGAAGTCGCTTTGTGCATCGGCAAATGTAGATTTACATACAAACGTAGATTTACATAATCCATCGCCGCATAAATCATGTAAACGATGTCAAATGCAACATTTTTTTTACGTGAAATTTTCCTCTCCGACCAGAGCTTCTCTACTTGTGCGCAAAAAACCATAAATTTTGCAGTATTTTGTTAATAAAAAAAAACTGACCATCAGGATTTTCGGGCCGAAAATTAGATATTTGAAATTAGCGAGTCAAGACGAATCGATTGCAAAAAACTGCGTGCCGACCTCGAATTTGCTACAGAACCTATATGGCTGGCTGATAGATTATATTACGAATTCTATAACTAGGAATTTTATTTTTCGTCCTACAGCTGCAATTCCAGCCCCATGCACTGCTCCGCATCAACTTCGGCAAGAGATATATGTTTTCCGCGAAAAGCAGACCAGCTACTGATTTAAAAAGTAATTTCAAAGTCGTAAGACATAGCGCATGTGCTATTTTTCACGTACCGTCAACCGGGGTAACTTTGGAACACGGGGGGTAACTTTGGAACAACCCATGAAAGAGTGGTTATCACGCACAGTTGGCTAGGCAAATGATCCTGAGGCCTTTTGCATTGGCGCGAGGGCCTTCATCAGGTATTAATCCGTTTGTAAGCTGACTTCTTCAGAAGTGCGTTTTCAACCCAACAAACAGTCTCTCGGAAAAAGTGGTGTGGTTCCGACTTTAGTAGGTCGAATTCGAAGTAGCTGCCCTGGGTAGCTGAGCTAGATTTCACTTGTCTGTACACATATCTGGACGAATCCAGTGTTACATTGGATTATTTTCACGAAGTTTCAGTTTTGTAGAGTAAAAACTGACAAGTATAATGTATTTTTTTTTTTTTCAGAAACCGGGGTAACTTTGGAACACTTGTTCATGTACTCTCAATTATTTCCCAAGATTCATATCATCCTCGAATCATATATACTCGAGTAGCCGTTGACGAGAGCTTCAAAATGAAACAAAGAACGTCTCATTTCGACCCATGGAAGCCAAGTTATGGCAGTTTTTGTCAGAAACCGACTGTGAAGGTATTTTCCTCCTCGAGAGTTAGCCGTGGTGCAGATAGTGAGGTATGCTGAAGGCGTCTATGCTCAATTATAGAGGTTCAATTCAACCAAATGGACTTTTACAACAGGTCAATGGAAAGCTAAGACACTCAGTTTTCGATTACTGATGGTGAAAATCGATTGTGTGACCTAGTTTATGAATTAATTGACGAATAAATAATGATAACAATTTCTGTTCCAAAGTTACCCCAGTCCGTGTCTAACTTTGGAACACGACTTTCAGCGCTCATAGCTCCAACCAGAGATGTCCAAATGGACCTTACAAGTCCCGCAATCGAAAGCTGAAACTGTAAGCTTTCGATTGACCACAGATACGATGCACTTCTGATGTAAGACGTACAAGTTTCGCGAGGTTGAAGAAAAAAAACGCGAATTTTGTTCCAAAGTTACCCCGGTTGACGGTATCTTCGTAATTAGCATCTTCTGCGAAAAGATGCTGATCACTGATACGAAATTTGCGTTTAAAACAACTTTATACGTGTATTTGAGCATTTATCAATCAAAATGATACTAAATAAAGTCGTTCCCGATGGATATGATCCTAGTGCAATTGCAAAGTTCTATATGAAGGAATTTTGTAAAGGAATAACGTCTTCTTCAAAGTTCCTTACGATTTTTCTGAGAATAAAAAGCCCCAAGGGCTCGAGGCGTAAGAATAGAGGCTGAAATTTCACATACAGGTGGCTCATCATCACCCAGATCGGAAAAGAAGGATAGAGAAATCAAATCATGCAACCAAGTATTCATAAGCAGATTTTGGATTTTTGAGTATTCCAGCCCGGAGGTGTTTAGAAAAGACGCGAATGGTTTCCACCAAAAGTTGGTCGATAGGTTTTCGAGCCACTCCTCAAATGATTTTGGTGAAATCAAAATCGGTCAAATCAGCAGTTCAAAGTTACGAACAAACTAGGGTAGCTCGGACTCAATCTCCGATTTTTAGGTGCAATTAATAAGAAACTCTATCTTTGACAATGCAAGAAAATTGTAGGAAATTCCTTATCTCAGTACACGGAAATAAAAAATTCGTTTGGAAACTTTTGAAAATTTACTTGGATGTACTGCATCATCAATTCCAAAAATTAATCTCAGGTGGAGCCCTAAAAGTGTTCTACCTCTAACAATTTTTATCTGAATAATTGTGGGAGTGGCCAGCATTAGAGGGCCATTTGATTCAGTTTTTGCTTCTCTTCCATTGACAATAAAGGAAGATTCCTACTTAGGTGTTGAATAAGAGCGATGCCCAACTGACAAGGGGAGGACCTGACCTTTGGATCACCAATCCTTTCCAAAATTTTTTTACAGTTTTGTGTCACCTAGAATATGAAGAATCCAGAGTAACTCCGTCAAATGGGCCTTCTGTCCAGAGCTACAAGCAGAAATGTTAGCGTTGCCAGTATATCTATATATATCACTTTTTAACATGGGCCTATATGGGCAATGTTAATGTCATGGGCTGTAACTTTGAACAGGAGGCCCATTTGACGGAGTAACTCTGGATTCTTCATATTCTAGGTACTACTAAACTGTAAAAAAAGTTTGGAAAGGATTGGTGATCCAAAGGTCAGGTCCTCCCCTTGTGAGTATGTATTATGGAGCCCTCAGTGGAAAATTTAAGCACCATTGCTCTAATCATTCGATAAATAGAGTAAGCTTCCATTGATTGAAACAATAACCTTATGATACCTATGCCATACTGTCAAATTTGCTGCCCAGTGCCTCTCTTCAGTACCACGGAAACCTTTGAATCCTTCTGTTTTCATTCGAAATGGAAATTTGCCATTGAAAGTGTGAAGATGTTCAAGTAGTTTTGAGTATTTCAATGTGTGACATGTTTCTAGAAACTGATCAAAGCAGATGAATAGGTGGAAATTGACATGGACTGTATCCCATAATTCCCCATGCATACATTCATGAAAAATATTACTGATGCTGCAAATAAATGCTCAGACTGACTAATTGATGTCTGTGAGACATGATTGCAGAACTCGTTAATTTGATAGAAAACCACAACAAAGATTGATCCTGTGTGTGGTGCTGATTCCATAACATTCTGTAACTTGGATCAGCAAGTTTCTTGAAGGAGTTCATTCACCCTTCGACAGTATTTCATCAATGAGGTAGTACGAAACTGACACGTGTAGTCAGAAACGACCAATTACAATTCCACGAAACACTGTTGCTCACTCATTGAGGAATCAAGCTTTTATATCAGCAGTGCACTCATGAGAGTAATAACTACATGAGTATTCTGTGGACTCAATAAAATGATCTCTAACTTTCTGACTAACTGAAAGTAACGAGAATGAATTGTCCTCTCCGCTGTTTGGTTTCTATCCAGTGCCAGTGTTTCCATTCTTCAGGGTGGAGTAATATATCCAGGAACTAGTCATGAATCGCATCTGAGAATTCTGAATGCATCAAACATGACAATTCAACGCACATCACGTGAAATTGAGCCTCACTGCAAGCGTACAAATTAGAGGTTATTTCCACAAATTTTGTTCTGCCACCGCTTCCTAGATATTGCCGTCGTCCCAGAGCCATCCCGAAACCTGGAGCACTACATTAAAGAAAACTTCTCTTTTGCGGTGCATCCCAGTGCATCCTGGTGCACACATGGGCGACCATAAATTCCACGTCGTCTGCAACGCACCTCTGAAATGCACCAAAATAAATTGTCAAGGCCCGGACGCCGATTCACTAAGTCGAGGCCGGGTCTCATTTCCTGGTGACCATCATCGGATCTTAACACCCTGGGTGAGCTGGTTGTGCCTCAAAACGCACACTGTTTATGAGTTTCAGACAAGTCACAAGCCCCTCTCCCGTAAAGTTGTCACATTCAAACATTCAAATTATTCGCGCCTTGTTGCGCACTTGACCTACGCCATCGCGTGTTTTCCGCTCAACGAGGGGTGGGGGTAATTGTCAATAAATCTTTGGTTTTTAGAATAAACAAATTGTTTGGTCCTCAAGTAGGGGTTGAGGAATTAGTTTTGGACTCTCAGGAATAATTTGAGCCGGAGATCGGACTTGGAGAGACCTCCCTCGAGCCTCGCCAGACATACCGCAACGGTACCTTCATTCACTGTTTTTGGAAAATTGAAGGTTGAGAAATTAAAATCAGTCATATCCCGAGACTGAGGAATTCATGCCCTATCGATTGATATGAACATTGTATGAATTAAACAAAATTTTTCTGCCCACTATACCATGGTCGCTTGCATATTTTATTGCATGCGTCAGCTGATATGCGCCCGTCTAAGTGTCTTCGTTGTAAAACTATATATCTAGTCAGAGTCGACATTAGTGGAGTGTGAGTACTTACCATTGGTATACGCAGTACGTGATGAGGTATCATCCTATAACATCCAGCCCTTATCCAACCAAGTAAACAATTCTGGTTTTCAACAAAAACATGAGCATTATCTCATCGGATGCACTCACGTGCCATGCACAGTCATAACACGAAGCAACACGAAGGGTGAGTGATGATTGACAAGTGCCAAAAAATGTAAGAACGACTCCATTTTCCTATCAACCTCATCGAAAGTCTCGCTATGTTTTGATGACTGCTAGGTATATGCATGCGCGCTGAGATTCGCGTGTGTGTTGTATTTGGTTTGCTTCTGCTATGGTCTGCTCCAATAATGCTTTCGGTGCATTATATACAGTCCATACAGTCTCGTTATCTCTGTCTTGTTCTCGAGCATTTCAAGGTATTTACATAACTTTTATTCACGGATTTTACAAGCTTCTCTTTTGGCGAGTAAAGATAATGTGAATGTTGTTCTAAATCTGTGTAAAAATATTCTTTGATTTTTGGATTTAATGAATGTCTGATGATGCTTCTTTGGCGATTTGGCAACTATATAGTCTGAGAGAACAGCAAGTGTCATGTCGCGGGTGAATGGGCGAATGTAAACATTACAATGAAGAGCGTCTGATGGGAACAGCTGGTGCATCGATCGCGTTATTTATAGATAGCGAGACAATAGTATGTAGGCTTCATTTTATTGACATTAGCAATTTCGGGAGAAACATTAGACTAGGTCAAATTACAGACGTTTTACTTAATTGGCTTGACCTATTTCTCTTTTCCTATCACTTTCCACTCACGTCGTCATCCAAAAATCATCGGCTCAGAAACCATTCCGCAAAGTTGCATATGTTCAAGTGTTTTGGTCCAATAATTAGAATGAATTTGAAGATTATTGTGCTTGTGAATCATGCCAATATTGAAGACTGATTCTATCTTGTAAGTGAGAATGATTTGTAGAGGAAAATTTCCTTTTAAATATCCCATCTCAGTTTCTATTGAATTGTATCACTCATCACAAATACATTCAATCCTGAATGCTGATGAATCATATTAGTTCATTGATTGAATGAATTTTGTTTCAGGTTCAAGAATGCTGTCAATCGATTCACTATAGAACCATCAGCGCTTTGTGAAAGAATCAGTCAACCAATGTGTATCTTGGACTGATAAAAATTCAAGTTGTTCAAATAATATCTCACCACAATGGGGGGTGCCTTCAGTAGTGGTCAAGACAATGATGAGCTTGTAGATAATCTGGTAGACTCTGGATATATCAGGTCAAAGAAGATTGAACAAGTTTTTAGAGCGGTAGACAGAGGAGACTACTTCCTCTCCTCTCACAGAGAAGATGCTTATAAAGATTTTGCTTGGAAACATGGAAATATTCATTTGTCGGCCCCGTGCATTTATTGTGAGGTCATGGAGGAGCTATCCTTGAAACCAGGCCTGAGCTTTCTCAATCTTGGATCTGGAACTGGCTACCTTAATACAATGGCAGGCTTGTTACTGAGTAAGTTTGTTTACTTGAGAAAGACTGTTCGAGAGACTTCCAAAATTTCTCTAAATCCATTATCAAAGACTATTTTTGGATATTTAGATGGACTGAATCTAATAGAATAATCAAGTGATATGATAGTCAACTCAAAATCTTTTTCCAGCTCAAACTGGTGTGAATCATGGTATTGAACTTCATGAAGATTGTGTTAAATACGCATATGACAGACTTGATGAATTCAAACAAAAATCTCTGGCCTTGGATGAATTCGATTTTTGTGAGCCAGTTTTTGTTCAAGGTTAGTGAGTCCCCTCTATAATTTTTAATCTGTTATGCATTGTACTGAAAATACTCCATTTATGACACTTCTAGGAAACTGCCTCAATATAGTACCAGGGAGAAGATATGACAGAGTTTATTGTGGAGCTACATGTCCTGAGACTCATGAAGCCCTAGTGAAGGAATTTGTTAAAGTTGGTGGTATCTTGGTCATGCCATACAGAGATCATTTAGTCAAGGCTAAGAGGGTCGATGAGAATACATGGGAGCAACAAACAATACTGCCAGTTTCATTTGCGAATTTGGTTGTACCAACTACTACAGATAAAGTTAGCTGTCTGCGTAAGTGTGATTGGTTTCTGTATCAGATATAAAATTTTTCTGATGCATTGCTTCTGACGCTGTATCAAGACATATCCATTCATGAGTATAAAATTATTATTACAGCCGACTGTGATCCACTTTCTTTGCAAGAGCTATGCCGTGGCAAAATACGTCGTCGTCTAAGGCACAACGTGTGGCACGAACACACAGATCTTGAAACACGTAAGCCTATCTGCCTAGAACGTCACAGACCAAGATCGCCTCATCGAACTCTGCGTCAATTTGTCGTACCCATATTTGAAGATTCTGACGAAAATGCTGCAAACGAGGAAGAAGATGTGTCTAATGTCCATAGGAATGTTCGTTTATTGCTTAATGTGGACGGACCACCTGGAGAAAATCTCCGGACGACTCTTCAGTTTGTGCGTGCGGTCATTCATCCAAATCCTAGTGACGAGGAAATCGACGATATCGACGATGACCGTGCCTCGATCGATTGGCCTGACGATGAAGGCGAGGATATATCTTTGCCAAGCACTGAGGATAATACTCACTGTGATACAAATTTTAGTAGTAGCGAACGCGAGAGGCGCGACTCAGAAAGTAGTTCCGACTCGGCCTGCGACAAATCCGCACCTGTGGAGGGTAATAGTGGCATTGATAGCTGCGAGGGAAGGCCTTCGATGAGTACTGGTAATATAACTTAATGAAGCCAGATGAGGATCTCAAACATTTTTGATCCTTAATTAATATTGTGACATTTTCTGATGCTCGAACTACCGTGGTAAACTTTTGGCATATAGCCCTAAAACTGTCTCCCTTTTGAAAATCTTTGGAGAAAATGTTATGAAAATCGGACATTTCGATACAAGGGTGTAGAAACTTTTTCCTCCGTCCGAGAGAAGGGTTTTCGGCCCGAGCCGTACGCGAGAGTCTGAATCATCACGAGGATGCGAGAAATCGTGTATGTATCAAACTGTGTTTGTTGACAAACCGTCAGAGAAAGTAGAGAATCAGTGCGAAAAAGGTACTTTCTCGCAGTGTGTCAAAAAATTATCTTCATGAACTTCACCTCATTGAGAATCAGTGCAAACATAATTAAACCGTGAAAAAATGCTCTGGTTCCTATGAAAAATTTTTGAAAAAATTACTTCGATCTTAGTTGTTTCCACCATTTTTGTGATATCATTACTTTTCTCTCAAAAGTCATGAGATCTCTGAGGGTGATGGATTCAATTTCTAAATTTAAAATTTTTTCCGATATTTCATTTGGTCTAATTTTTTACTCGCATGAAAGAATTTCGTAGTCCTGTTTGATACTCGGTATATTAGAAGTACTCTACTAACATTAATTTCAATCACCCAGGTCTCTGTGCATATTCTAATATGAGCGAAAGTGAAAGCTCGCAGGACGAGGAGGAGCAAAAATCCGATCAATCTAAGAAAGAGCAAGAACAGCCTCAGCAAGAATCAGCGAATCCACCAGATGAGCCTATGCAGTCTGAGCGATCTTGCCAGCCTGAGCAAGTTCAACCTCAGCCAGCTCAACTTCAACAAATTCAATCTCAGCTACGACAACGGCAACATTCTCCTCGAGCTCATCGAAGGAAACAACCAGCTAGTCGTAAAGAGACCGCTGATAGCGGTATTGTAGAAGACGTTGCTTGCACTGGTGATGAAGACGATCGTGAGGTGAGCGCAAGCTCAGATTCTGAATTGCCAAGTACGTGTGGCACTCCGGTGAAACATAAACGTAGCAGTTCTGCTGAACCGAGTCCAAAATGCGTACTTCGTAGCATCGAGCCTGCGCATACAGGTCACTACGTTGACACTAATGCTTTTTCGTCTTATATGAAGGAAAAGATACACCAGCTGCCCTTACCTTACTCACTTAAGATATATATGAACTATAACAGGAATCTCTAATAGTTATAGAGTTTCATAAGTGTGACGGAAGCTTGTAAAAAATATGTGAGCGCAAGTACGGTGCTAATAGTGCGATATAATAGAACTCGATTCTGCGTGGAGTGACTGTATGTACAGGTGTCTATTATAGTTCTAATCCAGTGTATGGTTATAGTGTAGAAGAGAAACACTAGTCTTACAAAGACCAAGTGATTAGTAAGATTTGTTATACCGGGAACTTGGTGAGATCAACAGTGAACCGGAGAATTGCGTTTTTTGATGGGATTTTTTCGTTAGTTGAGTAAAATGATTCAATCTGTTGAAGATGAAGATTGTTGTAATGACGTTACTTCAGACTATCTATTGATCTCTCACTTCACATAATATGAACGATTCTCATCATTTAGCTCACCATAAAAATTTGATTTTTTTTTGGTTCTCACTTCTTACGTCGAGGTTGATGGAACTTTTTGATTGAGAAATTATCAAATGCGATGCTTTTCAATTTTTTTGAATAGTTCACAACTCTGTTTATAGAGTTCAGCGTCAATGTTACTTGTTATTACTTGGATATTTTTTAGCATCTTTGTAATATGTAAATATTTTATTTTTTTGCATATTCCAATATAACATGGTTCTTGTGCCGATTGCTTTCTCTACATTGACTGACTCCATGGTCGAATGAAATTCCTACCCGGGAGTAGAATCTGCGCAAACACTGTCATGGGATCAGTTTTTAGGCGACGCGGTCACCGTGCACCGTGTACGCTGAAAGTTATCCGCACTTTTGTCCGATAAATTTGCGATTTGGACTAAATGACGAGGAGATGAATACTCAACATCATTTAACTTGAATTCGTCTTCTCGTCGTTTGGCTCAAATCGCAAGAGAACTGGAGAAAAGTGCGAATAACTTGAGCGCAGGCACCCCCTAAACTAAAATATAGGCTCTTTGTAATTCGCACTTTTACCCGATTCGCTTGCGATTTGGTCAAAACGACGAGAAGACGAACTCGAGTTAGATAATAATAAACACTCCTCTTCTTGTCGTTTCGCCCAAATCGCAAGAGCGTTGGATAAAAGTGCGAATAACTTTCAGAATGCACGGTGACCGCATCGCCTTGAAAACCTGTTGACCGGTTGTTGAATAAAAAAAAGTACCATTACACCGAACTCTTATCAATCTCTCTACAGTCACAGATATCAAAAAGTGTTTGTTCATGAATGAATATCTTAGTTTCCTCTTTATGCGACTCTTAGTCTTGTTTGTCAAGGAGCCTACACTTTTGTCACAAATTCTGCAGTATAAAATCAGATTATCTACGCTTCTCTCAATCACTGTTGATCACAAAGTTGTCGTCCAGCGAGGATCAACATTTTTCATGTCACTTCTGATGATATTTTGAAATTCAATGTGTGGGTAGTACTCACGGCAAAAGTGTTGATCTTCCTCATCTCACTCATATTCTAGCGAATCAAATATTTGAATGAAAAGAGTACATCGATCCTTTAAATTTTTTTTTCATATATAATCAATCAAAACACATGAATAGATCATACTTTCTTCAAAGGGATTCTTAGTTTATATATTTCTTCCCAATCTCACTTTGTTCTCGCGTCTTGTTTCTACACTGGCGAGATAAGGGTATTCCTCGATATTGAGTTCTTCTCAGTACAAAGAGGCAGGCGAGATTCGTAATTACCCGGTTGATGTTGTGATGCTAAGGTCCAGCTATGATGAAACGTCGCTTGAACTCGCTAAACACGCTAAAAATCAAACACAAAAACTCATTAAGACCGCGCTTTCAATAAAATTATTCTAATTTTCCACTGTGCGGGTTTCCTCACTGCATTAGATTTTTGAAAAACACAACATTCCTCTTTGTAATGTGTTTACAGATCCGGACAATTTTTTGACTTTACCCAGGCCCTGATGAACGGTATTATGAAAATGTTGAAAAGTGAAACTTAGGTTGAGTAGCTTGTGTTTAACTTTGGACTGTTTCCACGTACCGCAGTTCTGTTCGCGACATTAACTAAGGTTCAAAACCCATCAATCAGCTATCTACAAATCTCAAGAGCATATTTGGTTTCATCCAGTCTTACCATCACCGCTTATATAGAAGTAAAAACGTACCCACCCAGCTCCGCCCTGTCTATTTTCTGATCTCTTTACCCAATACTTCGTTTTGCTAATAAATTTGGCCTTCAGCGATATTTCAGAGTATATTTGATTCAGCAAATCACGAACAAAAATTACCGAAACAGTATTTTGCGCGCATCAAGCGCAAAACTGTGTACCCAGCTTACACCCACGTATGTGTATGACAGCCTTATTGCTGTACGGACGAGGAAGGTACGTTAGTTTTTCATAATGAAATTAATTGCGATATCTTCTCCCTGGTATATAGAAATTGAATGTTTCTGATCTCCTCAATATTCCAAATAATGTTGGAAATATTGTTTAAACCACTATGGTGAAAGGTAGAGGAAAAAAGAGAAAAGCATATAAGGACCCTGAAGGGCAACTTGAATGCACACTTGCGTTGGCCGCCTAGCGAGCCACCTATACGCTCCGTATTATGATGGTCGAACCGAGAATTTTCGCCATTGTTGGGAATGTAGCTCTGCACATCAGGGAATCGCTATGTCACTTGCTTGTGTGCAGGGAGCGCAAAACCTCACAAATTCCACCCGAATTGCTTTTTTTTTCATAATTATTGAATATGGCTCTCTGCGAGCTCAACGATTGCTCAGTCTTGAGATTCGCATATGAGTAATCTGGCGCGGAACATTCGAACTTGTTTGAGATTCTCCAGGTAACCGAGGCGTATCTATGACTTCAACCTTATACCTTATCTTCAACAAAAATCGGATTCTTAAGTAATTCAAAAGGATGCACTCGAGATGCGGCTTGTGCCATTCGAAGCTCTAGCGAAAGATATTGAAATCAACCATATAAAGTTGATTTTGAGGTTTATGGGCGGTTTCGTGAGTAGAAAAGTGAAACACAAGACAGAGCTGCTTCTGGGAGACAATTTTTTTCCTTTTGATAAAATATATTAGATGTATGATTTTGCGATTTCTCAATACAATTTTCTTCAACATTTTTTCGTGTTCTTAGGGATATTATTGTTTTTATTGCGAATTTGTAAGGTGACTGGGAATAGTCTGTCATCTGCACAAGGACATGAAGTCAGAACTCTTTACACCCTTATACTGATTTGATCAGAAAACCGAAAAAATTATCTTCAAGGGTGCACTTACCATGGACAATTCTACACATTTTTCTCAGAGCAACAACGTTTTGAAAACTTATGAATCTCTATTACTACCTAATGGACGGAAGCACCCTCCAAAGCGACATGAAAAAATCCTGTCCAATAAATCGCTATGAATATCTTTTAGCTGAGTACTTTTTCGCTTTTCGTAGAATGCTGACCCACGCCCCCAAGCCCTTTAGCGATCTCAGTTTGCCCGGGAGTCGTAGTCTCTGTTGAAGGCGCCAGACCACGGGTGAGCTTTCCAACCTCCAGATGAAGACTCCGTTCCTGAGTCGTGACTTCTTTCGGAGACGGTAGCCCATAGGGTACTCTCGTAATCTCTAGATGAACATTTTGACCCTGGGTCGTAGCCCGAGTCGTAGTCTCCAGCGGAGACATTGGCTTATGGGGGACTTTTCGAATCTCCAAATGAACATTTTGTCCCTGAGTTGTGGCCTTCTTTGGGGATGGTGGCTCACGTGGCGCTCTCTCAATCTCTACACGAACATTCTGACCCTGACTTGTGACCTTCGTCGCAGGTCGTGGCTGAAGAGGAACTTTTCCAATCTTTGAAGGAACATTTTGGCCCTGGGTCATGGTCTTCGTGGGAGGCAATGGCTTATGGGGAACCTTCCGTCCCTGAGCCGTGGCGTTCTTTGGAGGCAGTTGCTTTTCTGGATGAACATTCCGTTCCTGAGTTGTGGTCTTCATTGGTGGCCATGACTCCTGGGAAATTCCGCCAATCGCCGAATGAATATTCTGGCCCCGAGTCGTTGGCGTTGTCGGAGTGGTCAGTGGTAGTGGCTCGTGAAAAACTCTGCTAATCTCTCGATTGCTAGTCTGCCCTTGCACAAGCGCAGGTCTTAAATGATAATGGTGCAGCTTTGGATCCATGATCCAGTTCCTGTACCGAGGAATGAAAAAGTATACAGACACGATGGAACTGGCACTGTGAAGGAGAGTTTGCTCTGTGTAAGACTTTTCATCTAGCTCATTCTCCAAATCTTTCAATTTGAAAATAGACTTCTCGGTATAATCTGCCAAAAGCCCCACCAAATTGCCATTCACGACGAGTGCCGATTCTACGTAAGAATCTTGTTCCCTGCAAGGATCAGGGATCTCGAAGATGGACAGTGCACACTGCGCCTTCTAGCATCGGTTGCGAGTAATTGCGTGCCATCAGCCCTGACCATTTTTCCAACGACATCTTACATCTCTTATCGCTCATCAAAGTAACGTTATTATTGAGGATTGCATTTTTCAGATGCTCAGTTGTCCCGATCCGAACGAAGGCATTCAAGACTGTGCCATTATAACCTTCCAATCTCGGTAGGTTTTTGAAGCTCAATATATCAATTGGTTTTGTCCATTTATCAAAGCTGATGGGATCTTTCAACTTGTAAAGGACTATAGCATTGGAATAATTGTTCCTCCCAATCAAGAACGTGTGATTATCGTGTAATATAATTTCAGATTCGTGTGGACGTTTGTAGGAACCCCAAAGAGATCTACCAACTCCAACGGTGTAGTTACAGGTAACATCAGGATTCCATAAGACACCCAGTACGTAGTTATCCGAGATTATCACACCCGAATCTGTTAACAACCTCTGGTATAGGCCATTCTTCACATTCTTTTCGCATCTTGTTTCTATACTAGCAAGATAAGGGTATTCCTCGATGTCGATTTTTCTCCAACATGAGTAGGCAGGCCAAATTTGAAATTTTTCGGTTGATGTCGTGGTAGC
>JARUXH010000016.1:0-23698 GCA_029851415.1 Eretmocerus hayati | reverse complement strand
AATTTCATAGTTTTCCAGTTTTTTCAGAATGCAGAGCTTTTTTCCGAGCTTTTCGCCTCGCTTTTGTCAAATATCGGTAATGTCGCATGCAGCATCCAGGTGACCCAGTAATGGTTCGAGTCTCAGATAAATGCATCGGGTACGGCTAGTCATTTGCTTACAGCTGGACTGCCCACTGGACCGCTCCTAAACTTGACGCTTTACCGCAACTTTTTTTTACGCATTTTGTTATTTGAGATAACGTAAGCCTGAAAAAAATACGTACACGATATGTGAAGAAGAGCTAAAGCTGTTGGATGGATAGAAGCTTAAGAACCTGCTCTAGCACTGCTTTTCAATATGACGGAAATAGAGTGGTAAGTTGTGAACTATTTTGTTTTTCAAAAATCGAATGTGACTTTTGATTTTTGACCCCATTTATGATATTCAAGTCTTTCACGTTCAATGTTCGTTTCAGGATTAGCCGGAGATATGATTACCATATCAGCAAAAGTTGTAATCTAAAAGAAACAAATGATCATCCACTCAAACCTGTTTCAATAGCGGTATGAAAATTTAACCACCTGATCCAAATATTTCTTCCACTATGTCCCAAGCTCACGCTTGAAATGATTTTAGGTGGTCGATACCAGGAGTGCTATAAGGAGAACAAAATTACAAAGCACAATCAGCTCAGATGCATCTACAAGAACTCCAACCCCCACAAAATCCACAGTTCCTGTAAATATATCTTCAGTTGGAGATCCACTATCAGGTCATTCATCACTTGATGGTTTTGATCCTCTCACACAATTCATTCGAGAAGAAGTAGACCCGCTTACAAAAATTTCAACAGATGAGGTACTTATGAAAGAAATGAATTTGATTCCTTCAATTGGGTGGTTTTGTACATTTTGCTGTGATTGAATTTCAGTGGGACTATTCACCAAATGCAGCTGCTGCTGGTAAAAAAATTGGAAATGATATTGATGAACTGGTTGAACCATGGTCATCAAGGAGAGTCACAATACTCAACAAATATACCACTGTGGAGAAACTATCCATCATTACAAGCTTTCTACCTGGAGGAGAGAAAGGTTTGTAGATTTCTTTTGATCAATTTCTCAACATACTCATGCCATGTCCATATTGCAGTCACAATGAAAGTTCATCCAAGTGGAGCATTGGTAGATAAGGTCAAAACAAGATTAGAACAATTAGATGATTTTGAAGATGGTTCTGTCAGGCAAATGCATGGTTTGTCACAACAAGAATATATAAATAGGATAGAACAGTTGAATAATGAACTTGTTAATGCTTGGAATTCAGATCAGCGAGTGAAAGCTCTTAAAATTGCCATTCAAGTGAGTAGCTAAATCTATTCAATCATTCTTGTTGAATCTAGAATTCATTAACAATGTTATGTTTCAACTTTAGTGTGCAAAACTCCTAGCTGATACAGCAGCCATTCAATTTTATCCTAGTAAATTTGTACTTGTAACAGACATTTTAGATATATTTGGAAAGTTGGTGTATGGAAGGCTCAAAAGTAAAGCTGAATGCATCAAGTAAGTAACAAAATGTAACAAAAATGCTAAATTTGAGTAATTTGCATTGATTGCATATTCCAGACCAGGTAGCAAATCGGTCACGAGTTTACCTGACGAGTTCACGTCAGACATGGTTCCAGAATCTGCCAAAGAAACTTGTCAAAACTGGTTTTATAAAATAGCATCAATAAGGGAACTCGTTCCTCGGCTCTACGTAGAAATGGCGATAATAAAATCGTACAGTTTCCTGTCGACTTGGTAAGTATTTCTTTGCACAGATTTCTCTTAGAACCATCGAAAAAGACGAATATTAATTTAAACACATTTTTTAGCGATTTCGATACGATTTTGATGCGCTGCACTAGAATGATTCGGGGGATAGGTGATCCGTTAGTAGCAGTGTACGCCAGGTGCTACTTGTGCCGTGTAGGTTTTTCCCTAAAGTCAACCAATCTCGAATTTATCAGGGAAAATTTTTACGATTTTCTATTCACATATCGGCACTTATTCTCACCGGCTGTGAAAAGTATATTAAGTAGACAGAGTCTTAGTTTATACTCGTATTTAAATCTTTACAAACCAGCTTTAGACTGGATATTGCAAGTTCTTGGTGCAACAGCTTCTGAAACTATTTTGACAGAAGTCTTGACTAAATGTAAAGAACAGCAAAACAGGTGAATATATAATCCAGTTCCATTTCTGTGAATATGCTGAGTTTCAACGTGAATTAATAACCAACTTGAATCCTAGTGCTTTATTAGTGAATGTCGTCTTGACATCTTTCAAGCCAATGTATGTAGTACCTCGTGCCATGGAATTCGTTAATTTAATTGAAACATGTGAAGATAACGGTAAATAATTGCTAAATTTTTTTCTAAACACTAGTATATTATATGCTAACCATTGTCGTTTTACAGGATTCCCGCAGTACCATTTGTACAGGAGTTTAGGTGAGAGCTTTATAAAAGAATCACCGCCAAAAGAACATCGCAAATCTATTCTTGATACTGTTTGGAAATATATGAAGAATCTGAAAGATGCTACAAGATTCATGCTTGTAATGGAAGTATGGATTCAGTTTGCTGCTATTCATTTTTCTGTGAGCAAACGATATTATTATGTAATCCGATTACCGTAGTCGTGATGACTGTCTAACAAAGTTTTGATTATTCTTTATCAACAGACCGCGGAAATAGATCTTTTTTTGGGTGAAATCATAAGTCATTTAGGATCAAGTAGAGTGTTTGAAAATTTCTATCCTCAGCTACAAAGTATTGCTGAGAAAATTGTGATGCACACTCAAGATTTCGATTCCTTATTAGCAATGGTCAGTCTGCTATTCCTTTGTATTTATTGAAGATCAAATTTTCCGTTGTATAAAGTGTTTTTTTTTTTCAGGAAAATTTTCTACCATTTATAGATCTATTTCAAAAGGAAAATATTAGAGTAGAGGTTTGTAAGACTGTTATAGAAGGAATAAGTAAACAAAATAGCCCAATAGTGGATCCAATTGTGATAAATGCTCTCATGTTTATTATGAGAATAATGCACGACTCAGTCAGGTACAATTTCTTCTCACATCAATTACATTACAGTCCAATAACTGAATCATAAACAGTACACTATTATAACTAATACATTTTTCAGTGCCCTCACAGTAGAAGACGAGAAAAGACAAATCGGTCAGTTGATATGCGCTATCATCCAGAGAATAGACCATGGTCGAGATTTTGAGAAGCAATTGAATTTTTACGTTGAGACCCGAGGTGCTTTTCATAATCTTGACATTGTACACGTGCAGCTTGTACAGGTATACAGTAATCGTACATACTCTCCAAAATTTATATCCTATCCACCAATAATTTGAATTATTTGGTTCTTAGTGTGTAAATAGATTATCTGTGGATACCAGGAAAATTGTCCGAGGTCATCATACAAGAAGGACATCAGCTTTCGTCCGATCTTGCGCTGCTTTTTGTTTCATCACAATTCCATCTCTCACTCTAGTTCACACAAGACTCCAACTTTATTTATTGTCAGGGCAAGTAGCTCTCCTTAATCAATGTTATGGACAAGGTAAATTGTGTTCTTTCAAAGATCAATTTTTGTAAACATGAAATATATTTTCAACATTCAAATTACGATAAACGTTTATTCAACAGCTGATGCATGCTTCAAGGCAGCTTTGAGTTTAGTACCAGAGATGCCCAAATTTTTAGATATTGATGGACGTAACCGAAGTTCAGAGCCGTATTTACTCTCATACCTCTCGAATTTTCTCTCCACTCTTCTCGTCGTTCCGGTATGAAGCGTATTGATAGCGATATGTCATCCAAAATTCACATGTCATGAATGGATACTGAAATTTACTATATTTTCAATACAGGACAGTCCAGAACATGGGGTATTATATTTAATGAGGGGCCTTTTGAATGCAGTTCAACGATATTTTGATGACAATAATATGACTAAATCACAGTTGTACTTGAGGGTACTTGATCTTCTGTCCACAATGAATCGAGAAACGTACCCTTATCATATCGACAAGGTTGTTTAATTATTTTTCTGTGATGAAATTTCTATGCAGTCTTCTTGATTTGAATGAAATTTATCATAATTTATTATTTATAAAATAGGTCGATTCAAACGATAAACTGTACGGCTCCGATCAAAAGTTTATCAGTGAAGTTGACAAAATGTGCTCGAAAATTTTGGAGGAACTTTTGAGTCACTTGAAGAATTTGGGTGTAACTGGCCAACTGGAGAAGCAGTCTACGCTAGCTCTTGAATTGTTCATCCATATGATCATTAGAGCAGATCTTACAAAACCACCCTTGTCTCAGATGGCTATAAAATTATGGAATTTGTCTCAAAAACACAATGTTGCTGATACTAAACAAAGTGTAAGCATCACGATCATAACTTTGCATATTTTGTTTAAGATCTTGCTCCTACAAATTCCAAATAAATTTGCAGACGAAAGCTTTAGACTTTCTCGTCAGAAGAAGTGAACTGCCTGGATTTGAACATTTGTCTGATATGCTCAAAAAGATATCCAAGTAGAAGGATTACTTTATTTTGCTACCTAACGCTATTTTGGGAAGACTCGGAAGTGATGAAGGCTTTTCTAGAGGACCAGTATTACGTATGTACATCTATTGTAAAGCATTTATATTGTTTGTGCGGCATAGAGAGAGAGAGAGAGAGCTATACAGATATATTTGTTTGCCATGGGCACTTTTTATAAGCGTGAATTTAATTCTGCTGGATCAGCAGATTGTAAATGATATCTTTCTAAGAATACACATTGATTTTACAGAAATGAGAAGCTGAATTAATGCTAAATCCCTCTTTTAGAACTTGTCCCTACTCGGTTCTGGTATAATATTTTGGATCTTTCTCGGTACATTATTACATAGGAACATACAATTCAATGGAATGTTATAAGTAGTTCAAGGAATTTCGGAAAAATTTTCAGTCAAAACTCACCCTTTTGATCCAAACCATTAGCATACATAATTACGAGCATAATTATGGAATCATAAATTAACGAACTAAATATTTTTGCTTAAAGAAGCTATTAAGACTTCTAAAGAAAGTCTTGACAGGACTTGTATAGATCCGGAGAAATGAGAAAAATGAAAATCAACTTTGCAAAATTAATTGTGCAATTGCTAGCTTTGGGAATAAAATGACTTGAGAATGAAAGCCAACGGTACACTGAGTTTTTCAAAGCTCTTGTTTGGAACAAGCCTGCTTTTTTCAAATCATTATCAAATTAGAAAGCGTTTTAGCGATCTAGTGACTTTGAATCCATTGGCTTGCGCCAAGTAACACATGAGAATTATAATTTACATAAATTTCTATCAAACCTCATAACATACGTATTGCTGTACAAAAATAAAATCCAGTAAGTTTCAGTGAAATGTAAGCCTATTGTCGAAGATTTTTTCAAATATTTCTAAAATGGAAGACTTGATTTATTTTAATGCACTATTGATCCACGTCATCGGTGTTTATCCCTTCAAAACTGAGCGCAAGTTATCCAGGAATATGTCCGCGTGATGTTCCGTAAATGTCAAAGCCGGTCGTAGACGAACAGCATTATCGCCGCAACCACCTGCTTGAATACCTGTAATAAGATTTCATTGAATGTGAAGTAAAATATCATGCTGGGTAACAATTTTTATGTTTCATGTTTCACTCATCGAGAATTTTTCTGTAACCAATGGAAGTATAACTCAGGGAAGAACTTCTAAATTAATTATGGACGTGACTCAGAGTCCGACGTCTAAAGAACTGACCTTTCTTTAGAAGTTTTTTGATAACTGCATCTCTAAGCTCAGTCGTTGCACAGTTGAATGCAATGAAAGTTCCTCTGCCTCGAGATGAATTTATCGAGCTTGAAAATTCATTTTCCAATTTCAACAGTTGATTCAGCGTGTAATCTCCGACTCGAGTAACTCTGTCCAGCAGATTTTCTTCGAGTATAACGTCGACAACTGCTTCCAAAAGTATCAGTTTGCTAGGATCGCCCATCCATGTATTGAATACTCTATACGATTGTTTTGGCCTGAAAAGTCATGTCCAGTTCGGTTAATCTTCAAAATTCAGAGAAACGAGAAAACTGTTGATAAAAACATGAATAAGTTCGCAAGTCATATAACGTTCATCTATTAGGAATATAGTTCCTATCATTTGCTCTCTGGGAAATCTTTGTCAATATCAGAAAAAAATTATCAATATTTTGATCCCTACTCGATGATTTTGATACGTCATACGATTTTACAGTTCCTGAAGTGATTCAAAATATTTTAATTACTATGAGTGAATAATAATCTAATTACTTCATTTCTTCAAGATGATAATAGCCTCCCAACTGCATCTTTTTGCTAAAGGTGACGATATGTGGTGGGGTTTCAAAATTGAAATGCTCGTGACACCACATTTTTCCTGTCGGTCCACCACCAGTTTGAACTTCGTCAATTAGTAATGCTCCTCCGTTCTGGAAATTCGATGACCAGTTTTAAAATATTTGGGAGAATAATTCGTATTCCAAATGAGTTTTTCAAATTTCAGCAAACTAGATGCAATTCTCTGTGTAATATCAAAAATGTATTAGTACCTTTTTAGTAATTTTCTGAAGTTGTTGGAAGAAATAGGGAGATCCATGGTTATCTCCGCCTTCGGCTTGTATTGGTTCGACAATAACCCCTGCCACAGGAACTTTTTTCTCCTTTGCATACACCTCAAACAGTTCTTGGACCTGTAAACTTACTGTTTACTGAAGGGTCTTATTACTCCTCAATCTATTACGATTGCTCATTTCGTTCAAGTTATGATTGAATTCTTCAGGGCTATTAGTACAATGATAGAATGAATGCATTGAATCAGATGGATCAAAATTTTGTAGTCAAGATCTGAGAGACTCCTTGAATTTGTGGTGGAAGGCACATTCACGCTATTGTGAAAGACGCAAAGAAATTGGTGGAATTTTGAAATTTTCATACCTTAGCTAAACACCGATCGTCCTCTCGTTTATTCTCTGCTTCATTGCTCTCCAGTGGATACTTATAACGCGGAAATGGAGCAATAGGCCAATCGAAAGCTGGAACATCTATCTTATGGATGTATTTGCTGTGCGTAGTTGACAGTGAACCCAAAGTTCGGCCGTGGAAAGCTCCTACAGTCAGGATTAAAAAGGCATGTGAGTTTCGGTGCAGAATTGCATCAAGAAATTTTGATCCATACTCTTGTATGGTTGAGGCCTTCAGTATAGTCATCATATTCTTTACTTTTTTCCCAAATTCTCGTGTAACATGTATGTATTTCAAAATTTCTCCAAAAATTTTATATCGTATTGTGTACTGTTCGGCAAGGGTCTTGATCGCATCCCAGTTTTACAATACAAACAACAGTTCGATGAATACGAGCGACGAATGTATAATGTGAAAAATACTCAAAATGTTGTTGCACTCACGAATGCGTAATAATTTTTTTGGCTCCGATAGGACACGCCTCTTTGTTTTCAACTCATAGCTAATTGTTTTGATAAACGTTTTCAGATGTAATTAATCATATAGTTTGATCGAAAATCTGAATTGAAAAATCGTCAGATGGATTTCAATAGAATGGAGTAGTTCCACGCATAAAATCTTTAGAAAATTCTCTGTGAAAACTAATAAGACTTTCACTCAAAATTAGAACTTTTGAAAACAAAGATATGGAGAAAGTATCACCTTCAAACGACATTATTGAATATCGTGGAGATCCAGGAGTTTTATTGAACATGCACGACTCCTTCTCTTCCTGACTGAATGGGGCACCGTGCCTATGTTTCTCGGCATACCATATAAATATATTCTTGAATGAATTTTCATTCGAGCAGGAGCCACACATCATCGTCGTAATGTGCGAGAACCCAGGTGGAGCTACCTGTGAAAAAATGTTTCAATCGTTATTCACATTCTTCATTAACGAAAAAATTTTTTTTTAACGTGGAATACCTACTCCTTTTCGCAGCAAAACTTTTTTCAATTTCTCAGGCCAATCACGGTTTGGAAAGACTCCGAGAGCAGGCCGATTGGCAATCATTTTCTGGGAATAAGATATTTTCAATTAAATTGATGAACTTTTAAATTTTGTTACAACTACTGTAGTTAGGCAGGGCATTTTTACTTGATATTCATATTCAAGACTAAGAATTTTCTGAACAGATTGCTCGAATGAATCATAAGTAATTAAAATTCTTAATGTCATATTCTTCAAATCTGATATTTCAAAAAGTTGCCATGTGACACATCTCATGATATTCACTCTTTGTGCATGTTTTTAGTGATTTTTACCAAAAATTTATGAATCAGATAATCAAGCATCCAAACTTTCGGTAATGATTCAAGAAATTCGGTCTCAACACATAACGTTTTTCTATATTCGGATCAGATACAATTGAATTTTGTAGAATTTTGAGTTTGCCTGTGGATAACAGGCAACCCTTGGTTTCGAGCGAATTATTTCCAGATTGAGTTTCAGAAGAAAATTTTGATAAAAGGAACGTGTTTGTCGATAAATTCGAGACTCAAACCAAGTATATGTATTTTGTACTTTATAACACTGTGTTACAAGAAATAAAATGAACGTATTATTTCCTTATCGCAGCAATATAACGGATGAGTAGCGAGCTACCTTCGCAAGCTCAATTTCTGAAATTCAATCTCATTACTTGCGATACTTGTGAAGCTATGATCCCGTTGAATAGAACAGTATAACAATTTTTAACAAGTGAATGAATGCTTGGTATTGACCCAATGATTCTATGAAACGTGATATTAGATTGCTACTTATCAATCTGCAACTTCAACACATCAACGATACAAAATCTATTACAAGCTGCTTGAATGTGATCATGATCGTTCAACAAAATTTGTGATAACTTTTATTGAATACATGTTGAAAAGTATCTGAGAAAAATCAGATTCATTTCTGACGAATGATCGTTAAAAAATGAAACGAATCCGGAAATTCTTCATTTCATGAATTTGCCTTTTTATTGTCATTCTGCAACTAGGTAATTGAAGATTTTTTTTCTCGTTATACCAAAAAATAAGGTACATGTCAATTAGGCGGGTTATATGATAATGCAAGCACACCTGATTTCGTGGATCATCGAGAACGCGAAGCATAGCCGGATGATTATATCCCAATGGCATCGAAGATATCTGCATGTATACATCGAGAAGAAGGTTTCCGTCGACATCGGCCAAGTAGTTACCAGCCGATTTCTCATAATCAGCAAAAAGCTGAACCGAACCTGCCTGTTGCAAATCATTTAGCTCACGGAAGAGCTGCTGAGACATTGGGCCCGGTATTTCGCTCTGAACTAAAGGACCCCTGGGTTCCTCTAATTGAGGCTGTGCAGCGCTTGCAGACCATTGTCTTTTGACGCTGCTTTGTGCACCTGTTGCAAACAAAAGATATGTACATGGTTAATTGGATATGATTGTGATGTTGGCTATATCGGCGCAACTTGGGGATTGAAATTTTTTTCGTGCAGAGTTTATCATTCTTCTTCATTTAGGATACAAAATTCTTTATTCATCAGAATGAAAAAACAATGATTTGATTGAGTATGTGTTACCAGAATTTTGAGCCTTGATTAATATTAGAGTCAAACATTTCAAGCTCGTGAGTCAGGAATGAGTAGGGCTTGCAGGAAAAGCGCCTTATTTTGGTCTGGAATTTGCAATTCAAAAAGGCAGTTGGCGACAAACGAGCCAACGAATCTATAAAATCTACAGATGTACGTTATTTTTGAAACAGTTCTGAGGTGTCATTTGAGTCATTGTGTCAAAAGTGGGGTGCGATAATCGATTTTGAGTGTAAGGACAATCCTTTGCATATTCCCTCGATCCTCGTTGATTTCTAGTTACTCGTTTTCACAAAATTAAAGTGATGATCAAACTCATTCTCACGATTTGAATACATCATCTTAGTCAGATAATACAAAAAATCTATCATAGGTACTGAATTTTACTTGGCCAAAGAAACTGAATCGATCCATGTTTTCGGCAACATCATGAATGAGTTGACCACAAAATTGGCCTTTTTTTAAGTCGGAAGAAAGTGAAATGACTGGCATTTCATGTATGTTATACGGCATGGTCCTAATATAAAAACATCAATCTTTTCCTTATTATTGTGGGGACTTTGGGAGATGTTGATAAGCGGACACAGTGTGTTTCAATATCCATCTTTCAGATTTTAGATAAGAGCACAATTTTGGATAAGAATTCTCCGAGATATAACCAGTTTTTACTGGCACTGGTGGATCTACTATCTCTCCAAATATTTGACAGGATAGAATTAGCTATTTGTTCACCTTGTCAGGTATCGCGAAACAGTTAGCAAACCAAGATTACTGAATCAAGCTTCATGAAAATTAACGCGCGGCTGAATGTAGTTTGATGATTTGCGATTGAATTTTTTGTCAAATTAGTCACATAGTTCATCCTCCGTAATGTTTCATCTCATCAGTCGTGAATAGAGAGGACAAATTTTGTTTGATGACACGAGAACTACGATATCAGGTGACCTTGATTCAATCATGCGAGCATGGCGTTGAAACGAAGTATTTTGGAGCTTAGTTACAGCTGAATGCGTAATCAATTAGATGATTATTTTTCAAAAGCTTCAAAACAAAGCGAGAATCTATTTGTGCTGCTGAAAGGTGGGTTTCTACGTCTTGGCTGTAACCAAAATTTCCTTTCGTTGAGTATTTTTAAAAATAATGGTATGGGTGTCGATTTTTCCTCAACACTATTTCATTGATCTCCTACACTATTGTTCTATTGATTATTGTTAAGAGTATCTACGGTTCTTTATTTTCTCAATTTTCAGAAGATAGAAGTTCTGAACGAAAACAAGGAAATTTTCTCGTGTAGTTTTACTCAATCTTCGATGTACGCAGAGCAGAGATTTTAAATGAAGTGTCACAGTGTCCTCCAAGCATATATTGAGCCATTAGGCTTAACTGATACTAGTTAGTAGCAATTGGGCGAAGCATCGTCAGACACACGACCACGGCTTATATATGCATGCATGATCTTCGCAATAACAGCATCAACTTCAGCTCAATATCCTGACGATGATCCTAATATATCTCAATGAAAATATCTACTCTATCAATCCAAAATAGTATCAAGTTGAATCATTTGACCAAACGGGACAATGAAAGAAAAAATTTTTTCTCATGTTCTAAGTCATTTAAATTCTTTCGAGGAACTCGTACTGAAATTTCAATGAAAAATTGCACAAAATCTGTCAAAAATTGATGGGTATCTTACAATCATAGGCTCTGCAACGAATGATTGCCCATACCAGTTGTACTACAATATGTCAATGCAAAGCTGATGCTGACCATGTTTTGAATCCAGGGCTTGCTTTTGCGATAGTGTAAACATTATAATACTCCTGATCGTGCAACATGTGCAAATTGTATATGTATTCACTAATACTTTACGCAATGAGTGTTATAAGCCATCCCGGTCATTGAACCGATGCGGGACCATTGTGGGGCATCAAAACGAAAAAACTTTTCTCACACGTCAAGATACAAATACTAAAAATGTCCACATTTGCATCTGACCACGATTGAAAAATACCAAATTCATCACACCGTTTAAAGTCTGTCTTTTTGATGAAAACTATCCTCTACCGACACATAAAACATCCAAAGCCGCAAATTTTACATTCCAAATATTTGACGCTCTATTTGAAATTGGAAATCCCCACGTGTCAATAGCTTGAGCTCATCACGTAAAATCAGAAATCAAACAAGGCCATTACCAGTATAATGTAGTAAAACTCAGCTGAGTTCGGAAAAGTTTGAAAAAAGCTGTGGGAAAGGTCGAATCGCGCATCTTGTACACAAGGGATGCTGGAGCCAAGAAAATCGATCCTGAAATCAAGCTACATCACCACTGCATGCAAGCTTTGCGCAGCTGCGTTCCAAATACGTCTGGACCATTTATACACATGGGGATGAACATCTGATGGGTGGATGACTGTAAAATAAGTATACCTCGAAGCTTTAAATTTCCTAGAAGCCGGTGTCCGTGTACTACAGCCCTGCTCATCATGCTCCTAAAAATCGAACTTGTTATGACTTTTTTTAATTATCCCTTTTGCTTTTTCTCTCACTTCACCAACAAACAATTTCAGATTGGTGTGAATCCGGACCTTTTGAGTCGACGAGGTACGTGTTTCGGCAGTCACCGCGCAACTGCTTAGCTCCTGACAATGCTTGGTTTGACGATGAAGAGTAAAGTTATAGATATCGGGTGTGTATGCTGATAGTGCGCAAGCGGGTAATTCTTGCGCACGCAAGCTCCTCGCTATGGTATATTGAAAAAGTGTGGCTCGAATTTTGAAATTACAAGAATAATCACTTTCAAAGTTTTGATCAATGTAGAGCTACATAATATTTTCTTCTGCGAGATACGGCGAAAAAGAATTTTAAATGGTAAAAAGAGTTGGTTCCAAAATTTTTTTAGCACTAACGGGTTCTACGCACACGTGACATATTTGATAAATATCTTTATTCAAATATTTGAATGAATAAAAAGTTCAATCGCTCGCTTGGAGATCATTTTTCCCTAATAGGTTTGGTGACGAAGATGGAACAATTTTTGAAAGTGAACCGATGGTTTGGCAGAAATACTCCACCTCTATTAACCAATTAATTGTATTTCCTCAAGAAAACGAGACTTTCATCAATCGTCAATTTTCCCATATTTCTAAGGGCTTTTGAATGCGTACTAATAAAATGCGATCATATTGCATCTCTATATATCAATATGAGTTAGCTTAGTTTGAAAATCACCCAAAAAGCTTTTCAATCACCCAAATTGGATCTCACTGAGTAGTTACAAGGTGCGATAAGGTGACGAGCCTAATATAATTCACCCTTATCGTTCACATCTCATCCAGAAGGGATGAGGAATTTTACAGAATAATCTAAGCTGGATATATATATCTATATGGTGACTCGAAACTGAAATAAATAAATGAAACTCAAACGCAATATTTAGTATTGACTGTGGATCACTTCTCCGTGATCTTCGAAAGTTTATTATAGTAAGAATAATATAGAAGGATTCCAGTACATTCAATTTACAACATCGCGCGATTATTATACGCGCAGGATAAACATAACTATTACGCGCGAGAGAGAGATGCCGCAACTATGAGAGAGACTCACCATATCTCGCACACATGTCCATATTCTCGCGCGTGCCGGCGTCTCGCACCCGGGTCGACAAATCCCATCCTGGGCCCGGCCCGGTCGACGTCTCGGCCTACTCCTTGTCGTCGGTGCTCATTCCACACTCTCGCGGAAGGCCGTCGGTCGAGGCCATACGCGGGTCACTCACACCAACACATATCTCGCGTCGCGCGCCGTATAATATTATCCGACGGATCGCGGCTGCTCGCTTCCGCGGCTCGCGCCAAGCTGATCATCATCGACGACGACGACGATGACGACGCCGGTGATGACAGCTGATCCTTTTCTCTCTCTCTCTCTCTCTCTTTCTTCGCGCTCTTTCCACTATTTCGGCCGCTTCAATACTAATATATAATTTCAGCGCGTGTGGCGATTTGCCTCGTCACAGAGCCCCCCGCTAAGTTTTGAGCCCCGTGAAAAAACTGAAAACACTCGCGCTTGAATCTTTTTTAAATAAACTAACTGAATATAACCTCAAAATACAAAAATGAAAATTATGCTTCGCGTAAACAAGTAAACTCAAGCACACTATATCTTTGGAAAAAAAAACTTTTCCCTCAATAATCACGCATTTTAACGACTAAACATTTACCATAGTACTACTTTGTACTTCACTGCTACAAAATAATAATGTCCAATTTCTTCACTTGTAAATAACCTGTAAATAAGCCTTAATTTTTCTCATGTATAGAACCTGTAAATAATATGATATTATCTTGTAAATAGGAACTTCTTCTTTGTACATATGTTAATACTTATAACTATCAATACGAGTCTCTCTCTTGATTTATATTTAGTCTCTCTCTCGCTTGTGACGCAAAGTACTATATTACGCGTTGTAAATAACGCTTCTTTCTGAACCAAAAAAAATGATTGGATTTTCTTTCTAAAAAAAAAAACTCTACCTGAATCAAAATGAATCGAAAATTGACGAATGGCAAATTAACCATACTCTTGATCTTGCTGTTGTTGACTCGATGATGATGAACCTGCTGCTGTTGCTACTGCTTACTCTAAATCACGTTCTCCTGGCAGAAAATGTGCATCTGCCCACGCCTTGTTCATTCTTCTTTGCTCCTTTTTTCTGTTTTCGAAATAATCATTTACCTCCTGTGCTCGCCTTATCCGCTCTGCCTGTGTGATATAAACGCGTGCTTGCCGCTCAGCTGTTGTGCGATAGCCTCTGATTGGGCTCCAAGCTCTATTTACTACTTGTTGCTGCGGTGGCGGCTCAATACTTGGTTGTAGATTTTCTTGAATTTGCTGCCGCTGAGGCCCCTGAGGCTCATTATCCGGCAGTGGTGGTTCGTCTTCTACCTCTTCAATAATCACTTGATTTTGTAATTGCTGTTCTGGCGCGTAAAAATCAAAGTCAATTTGTAAATCTACAGATATACGACGCCGATGATTTTGTTTGCAAGGAGGTGGACCACGCTGCTGGTGTCTTGCGCGTGATCTCTCTTCTTGCAATCTTCTCACTAGCGCACGGTTTTCTGCTGCCCAACGATCAGCTGACCGTTGTATATGGTATTCTCGCGCGTGGATGTCTGCCTCGCGCTGCATTACTGCTTCTTCTCGGGCTTGCAGCATATCTTCACGATACTGCAACGATAAATGCAGCTGCTCCGCATTTTGTATTGCGCGTGGCAGATCCACTGCAAATCTATTCAGCACTTCTTGCCTTTCATAATTCATGCGCCTTTCAAATTCTCGCTCCCGCAACTGCAAGAAATGTGCACGTTGACGTTTCTGGAGCGCAACACTGCATTGCACCTCCAAACCCAAACGTGTATTTTTCACGGCCGCATCTAGCTCAGCCGCATAAGTTGCTGCATGAGCATCGGCGCGCGCTTTTCTTACGAGCTGCTGCTCTTCGAGGAATTCGGGCGTCGGTGTTGTTGTTATTGTTGCTATCGCGCGCGACTCTGCTTCGCGACGGCGCTTATCTTCCTCCTTCCATGGCTGTGCTATAGCTTTCAAACTTTGCATAAGAGCTGATTTCTCTCGCACTCGGCGACGTGCATGGAATTCAGCGATGTCATCTGCGCTAATTTCTTCTTGCTCTTGACGCACTGGTGGAACGATTGCGGGTACATTGGGGTTATTTTGTGCTGGCACTATAACCTCATTTACTATGGGGTTTTGAGCGTCCAAAAGCACATTCACCTCCACACTATCTACACTATCTACACTGTCTCTGTCCTGTACCACACTGTTATTCACGCGCGTATTAGAGTCATTATTTACACTTTCTTGTTCCTTCTTACTGTCTTTTTCTAGCCATTTTAACACTGCCTCTTTTATAGGTCCCATTTTAACACTTTTCTAGTCAATCTTCTAGTCACTAATTTTATACACTTAGCTTTAATTCACTCTAGTCACTTAGTTTTATACACACACTAGTCTGTTTATACACAATAGTCACTAGTTCATAAGTTTATAGATTTATAAGTTTTTATTACACCACTGCTTTATAACAATCTAGTCACCCGCTTTAGCCTTAGATCGCGTAACTGGACCTGTCGTGCGCGTGGGTTTTTGATTGAACTCGCGTGCGATGCGCTCACCTGTAGCTCCACGCGGCTTCTGCCGGCTCTTCTTCCGGGCGCGTGCTGCTGCTGCGGAGTGGGGAGGCTCGCCGGTACTTGAGGACGCCGAATTTTCTTTCTGCTGCTGATGTGATGATTGCTCGAGCGTATTATTTTTGCTCGTCTGATTTGATGCAACGCTTGCATATTTCAGATCCTTGGCGTGGACAGATGATTGTAACTCGGCTCCATCCTTCGATAATACGTAGACATTTTCTCCTAATTTCTTGCTGATTTCATATGGTCCGGTGAATTTTTCTGCCAACTTCGCTGTGAAATTCTTCTCCGCTGATGACAATGGTCGATTCTTCTTCAGTACCTTATCACCTATCTTAAATCTAACATCACGCTTTGATACATTATAATTCAATTTTTGTTTTTCGCTCGCTTTTTCAATCTTATTTATAGTAGAATCGTGTACCTCGGGTAACTTATTCATACGATCTGACCAATTTTTTACTGATTCCTGAGAAACAATAAAATCTGAATTGAACTTTTCGTGTTGAATAGTAAATTTCTCGGGCTCATCGACTCGCGAACGCTCATTTGATTGATTTGAACTCTGATTTTCTGATTCGCTTTCTACCTTATTTTCTGAATTTACTTTTGAATTGATTTCTGCTCCGTCTAAACCTTTTAATGACTCTATTAATTCGGTTTGGTTACCGTTTTTCATGAAATTTTTCAAGCTCTTCCCGAATATTTCCACGCGTCTTCTCCATAATTTTGGCGCTTTAATCTCGCGTCCATAAATCATGAACGCTGGTGATTTTCCGGTTGAACTTGAAAAATTCGAATTGTGACAAAATTGAAATTGTTGAATATGCTTATTCCACTCTTTGTGGTTATCAGCAAATATTGCTATCATGGTCTTAATATCTTTATTAACCCTCTCAACTGGATTCGCTTGGGGATGGAAACTAGGGGTGAATTCATGCTCTATACCGTTTTCCTCGCAGAATTTATTCATTAATTCGTTTTTGAACTCTAACCCATTATCGCTAATCAGAATTTCCGGTGTCCCATAATGTGTACATAATACATTTTCCAGTGCATTCTGAACCGCTTGCCCAGTCTTTTTACGTAATGGTACGCAGACTATATAACGGCTAAAAATACACTCAAAAATGAGTAAATATTCAAATTGTTCTCTCGATTTTGGGAATGGTCCCATTAAATCCATTGCTATAATTTTCATCGGTCTGTCGACTGTGCGCGTACCCATCATACCTATCTGACCGCGTTGATCTACCTTATATAACGCGCAACTATCGCAATTTTTCACGTAATTCGCGACGTCTAGGTAAATACCGGGCCAATAGTATGACTGCGCGACCTTTCTATATGTTTTTTCTTTTCCCATATGACCGGCTGATGGCTCGTCATGGCTTTCTTTAATTATTTTTACGCGGTTTTCTTCCGGAACTACTAATTTCCACGTATCTAAATCATCAATTATTTCATTTAATTCGTGATCTGGCCTGTATTTATAAATTCTACCATCCATAATTTTCCAATCTCTGTATCTCTTTGGATGTTTCAAAATTTGAAAAAATCTTTTGTTGTACCACTTATCTGATGTTTTCTCAAGAACTCCAACTGAACCGATATTCATCGTGTCGTCTTCAAACATTCTTGAGAGCGCATCAGGGACAACATTAAGCGTTCCTTTGCGGTGGATCACGCGGAACGAATAACTCGCGAGGTCATGGGCCCATCTGCCTACGCGTCCTACTGGATTTTTCTTGTTGAACAGCCACTGTAGCGCGCTGTGGTCTGTTACAACAGTAAATTTTTCTCCTTCAATATACGGCCTAAATTTTTCAATGCTCCATTTTATAGCCAGACATTCACGTTCTGTTACCGACCAGACTCTTTCTTGTTTTGAAAGTGATCGACTCGCGTAACAAACTACGCGTTCTTTGCCATCAACCTTCTGTGTAAGCATAGATCCTATCCCAGTGTCTGATGCATCAGTATGCAAGAACCATTCAGCGTCTGGTACCGGCATACTGAGCACGGGTGCAGATGCTAATGCTTCTTTTAGCGCACAAAACGCTTTTTCTTGTTCCTCTTTCCACTCAAATTTCGCGTCTTTTTTCAATAACCGATTTATTGGCTCTACAATCGTCGCATAATTTCTAATGAATTTACTGTGCCATGATGTCATACCTGTAAATCTCTTCACTTGTTTGACATTTTTAGGCCTCGGATAATTTTTAATTGCTTCTGTTTTCGCGGGATCGACTCTTAAACCGTGCTCGTCCACTATATATCCTAAAAATTTAACTTCTTGGCAACAAAATTTACTCTTTTCTCTGTTAATCGTTAGACCTGCCCCCACGATTCTGTTTAATAATTTCTCTAGTAGCTCCAAATGCTGTTCAAACGTCTCTGTCACCAGGACAATGTCGTCTAAATACCCATATGCAAAAGGCTCTAGGTCTCCGATAATTGAGTCAATTAGTCTTTGAAAGCAGGCTCCAGCGTTAGCTAAACCCATAGGTAATCTTTTGAATTGCCAGTGCCCTCTACCGGGAATTGTGAATGCGCAAATATTTCTCGAAATCTTTTTAAGCTTTATTTGATGGTAGGCCATGGATAAGTCCAAAGTAGTTATATATTTCGCGTTCTTCAATTTTCTCAAGATAGTGTCCATATACGGGGTCGGATACGCGTCTTTTTCAGCTAACGAATTTACTACCCGTAAATCTACTACCAATCTATGCCCTCCGTTCGCTTTTTTCACCAAAAATGCTGGGTTATTCCAAGGACTGTTTGATTTTTCAACTACATCTGCATCATATAATTTTTGAAATTCTGCATGCATTGTTTTCTCCATTTTATCTGACAACGGAAAATATCTTTGCTTTACTGGACGTGCACTTTTCAAGAGTCGAATCTCGTATTCGATTAAATCAGTTGCTTTCAAAAATTTCTCATTTCTATTCTGGTGAGGTAAACATTTATCTAAAACTCTTTTCAGCCTGTAAGCTTCATAATCACTCAACTTTTTCAAACCTTCACCTCTCGATTGTGGCTCTTGCGCGTTTTTTGACGCTTCAGATTTTGACTCAATTTTTTCTTCCGATGATGTTGGAATTTCAGACTCTAAATTCACTTGACTTGGTGCTTCAATTGAAAATAATTCAAATGCAAATTTCTGTTTGTCCTTAAGGTCTGCGAATGTATATTCGTCACTATCACCCAAAATATGCATCCCAAAGAAACGGATGAATTCAAGTCCCAAAATGAGATCTACAGGTAATGATGGCACGCTAAGAATCGGCATATTTTTGCTTATCCCAGCTATCTCCAGGGGAGTGATCAATTCCCCAGCTACCTCTTCTAATTCTCCGTTCGCCATTTGAGCGTACAAAAAATTAGAGGGTTGGAGCGTAATACCAATTTGCCCTGCGATGTCTCGATACTTTCTGCCTATCACGGACCGTGCGGCTCCCGAATCTAATAATCCCTTCAACTCTATTGGACCAATTTTTACGTTGATCCAATATCGAGGATAATCTGTCGGTTTTGTCGTATCAGGAACTTTGAAAATCCTAGTCGCGTCAACTTGAAAAGTATTCGCAGTTTCTTGAGATTGTGATTGACTGGCTTCGCAAACTTTTGAGACCTGTTCGGACGTAGCTAACGCAATGGTCTCATTTACGCCGCTGGTTTCGCGTTTCCCGCATCAACGGGTGGTTTCGTCGCGGACGCGTTTTCTTGTAAATTTACTGCATTAACCGGTGCATTTTGCTGTTGTATTGGTGGTGGCTGGCCCTGGTTCTGGTAATTATTATAATAGCCATTATTATAATAATTACCATATCCTCTACCACGATAACCTCCGCGATAGCCACCTCCTCGATTTCCTCTATAACCTCCTCTTGAATAATTATTTTGGTAATTATTATTATAATTGCCATTATAACCTCTATTCTGATTTTGATATTGATTATTTTGACTTTGATTTTGACCGTTGTTCGCGTAAAATTCGCGCGTCTGAAAATTTTGTTGTTGCGGATAATTATTTTGGAAATTCTGAGGTGGTGGCCCTGCTTGAGCACCCTGTTGCTGGCCATTGCCACCGTTGTTATTGATGTTATTATTGCCTCCCCGATCGCCTCGGTCTCTACGTCGACTTCTATTTCGACCTTGCCCGTTATTTTGATTTGAATTTTGCGCGTTATTGCTCTGACTCGCGTTTTGACCGTTCGGCTTCGGTAAGAGTTCTTCTCGTAATTTCTGAATTTGCATATTCATTAACTTTGCAACATCTGCCATAGTTGTTACCTCGACGGTTGCTAAATCTATCGTCTCTTTTTCAGATTCCGCTTTTTTCTCCTTATCTTGACTGGAAAGTTGAGTCTCTTTTGAATTTTGATTCGAATTTTTAGACTTTTGCGAACTCGATTTTTCCTCATCTTTCTTATTACCCTGAACGAGTGCTTGATTTTTGCCCGCATCAAAAGCTTTTCCAAGCTCGGTAGCTTGTCTGGAAAATTTCTCGATACCCGCGTGCAAATATCGACGCATCAGAGGGTGAAAATCTTTTCTCATATTATAGTAAATACGTTCAACCTGTTTCGATTCAGGTGGAGGTTCCGGCATTCTGTTGAAAATTAAACGCATCGCTGTGATATATTCATGAACTGGCTCATCGTCTTTTTGTAACCGTGCGCGTGCTTCGTCTGCTAACCGTTCTGAATATTTTTCGTCCTGGTAATGCGCGCGAAAACAAGTAACCGCATCTTTCCAAGATTGCCAGCTACTACCGCGTAATCTGTACAAATTCAACGCTGGGCCGCTCAATAACACTGCTACTGCGCGTAAAATATCATTTTCGGACATACCTGCCACCATTCTGTGTTCATCAACTTTAATCAAAAATTCTTCCAAACTCTGATTCGCTGAACCCGAAAATCTAAGGTTCCAAGATTTTACTGTACGCGTGAGATCTCTCGTCTCAGCTGTATTTCTATCGTTTCTATTTTGTGTATGTGCGTGAAAATCTGAACGCACTGCCTGTGTTGATTGTGTATCATTTGTCTGCGGTACCTGATTGACGTCCGCTGCCCAACTCACACGCGAATGCCCGCTGAGTCTTGGCAAAGAGGGTCTCGGATTTTCCCTTTGATTCTGACAAACTTCATTCTCACTATCGCTAGAAGAAATTCCCTCGTCATCCTCAATTTGCCCCGTTTCGTTGCCCTTATACGATTTATTTCTACCACCGCACGATTCATATTCCTCTTCTAATAATGCTTGCTGTAATTGCTCGCGTAAAATTTGACTCCGCCGTTTAGGTCTGTTTGAATCTGTCGTTGTGTGCGTGTTACTGTGTGGCTCGGCGCCTGGCTCTTTCGCTTGCTGTTGTGTGTTAGCTTGTAATGGCGCGCTTGATCTCGCACTATTCTGAAAACGCACCGTCTGATCTAAAATATTTTCACGGATGATTTGATTTTCAGCATTTTCACGGTCTGCCGAATTTTTCCAACTATCCGCGATTTGCATAGGAATTTCATACAACCTGCCATTCTCATCTCGCAATGTAATAAATTTAATTGGCGGTTCGTTAGCTTTTTGAATTTCTGGGCGCGCGTCATTTCGGACTAACGCTGATCGCCGTTGTGCATTCGCTTGCACATCCGCCAATTCATCGCGTAATGAGCTTCTTCGCACTCGGTGATTGCGCCTAGTCACGTTTTCATCGTTAATCTGGTTCGCAAAAATATCGTCTTCCTCATATCTATTGAGTATTGAACGCCTATCATGGGCCGTCTGTGTAGCCTTGCGTAAAAATCTTGGTAATGACTCCATTCGCGCGGCTTCTAATTCAGCCAGATCCATCAATAAATATTGATCGAAATCTGCCTCGTTATATTCCCCGCGAACGCGTCTACGCAACCGTTCTACTCGAGTCCTAAATGACCCTTCACGAGAGAGCAAGAGTTCACCCAAAGCCTCATCTAACGTTTCTTCATCAATATTGTTTATAAAATCGTCTAAGACGTGGCTATCCATGTGAGCTCCAGCCATTTTGTAAAAAAAAAATCTTTCTCACTTCTTAAAAATTCAGACGGGCCAGAAATCAGAAATATCTACTTTAACAATTCATCACTCCAATATCACGCGTGTGGGAATCACGCAATTACTCATTATTCTATCATGCAAAATATTCTCATATCATATTCTCATATCATTAAAAATTGGTCAGACGTAAGCGTGAAAACTGGTCGAGGCAAAATTTAAATGTTAACTCTATATCTGTATTTATTTCTATATGCTTGTTAAACTTGACACGCCTCTCTTCGGCTGTTGAAAATTCAAATAAATTTCATTCTCACTAACAGAAAAAAAAAACTGCCATCGACTTGTGTTGACGCCTACGGAGCTTGCTATATCTATATACGCATCGCGCGATCTTATATTTACGCGTGAGGTACTTGACTCTAACTTTTGCCGGCTAAACTTGGCCTTGGCGCGCTTTCTATCGATTTCATGTCTCTCAAATTTTTACACATATCCAAAAAATTTTTAATGATTTTAAATGAAAATTGGCTACTTTACTTCTTCTAAAATTTTTAGGCTCGATTTTGGGGTGGAATTTTAATTACTGCACTGATTTTCATTTCTCGTAACGCTTTTTCCGAATGAAATCGAGCTATTGCTCCAAAATTTGCGCGCGAAACGCGTTACATGAAATTTCAAAGTACAATAATTAAATAAACGTTGGGCGCCAATGCGATAAGGTGACGAGCCTAATATAATTCACCCTTATCGTTCACATCTCATCCAGAAGGGATGAGGAATTTTACAGAATAATCTAAGCTGGATATATATATCTATATGGTGACTCGAAACTGAAATAAATAAATGAAACTCAAACGCAATATTTAGTATTGACTGTGGATCACTTCTCCGTGATCTTCGAAAGTTTATTATAGTAAGAATAATATAGAAGGATTCCAGTACATTCAATTTACAACATCGCGCGATTATTATACGCGCAGGATAAACATAACTATTACGCGCGAGAGAGAGATGCCGCAACTATGAGAGAGACTCACCATATCTCGCACACATGTCCATATTCTCGCGCGTGCCGGCGTCTCGCACCCGGGTCGACAAATCCCATCCTGGGCCCGGCCCGGTCGACGTCTCGGCCTACTCCTTGTCGTCGGTGCTCATTCCACACTCTCGCGGAAGGCCGTCGGTCGAGGCCATACGCGGGTCACTCACACCAACACATATCTCGCGTCGCGCGCCGTATAATATTATCCGACGGATCGCGGCTGCTCGCTTCCGCGGCTCGCGCCAAGCTGATCATCATCGACGACGACGACGATGACGACGCCGGTGATGACAGCTGATCCTTTTCTCTCTCTCTCTCTCTCTCTTTCTTCGCGCTCTTTCCACTATTTCGGCCGCTTCAATACTAATATATAATTTCAGCGCGTGTGGCGATTTGCCTCGTCACAAAGGTTTAGTTATTTTTGTTGAGATCGAAAATATATTTTCTAAAAAAGGGAGTAGTTATGTGAGATACCCCAGTGCGTGCAAAAGATTGAGATGAGTCCAAATCGAGTTCTGTAAAGTGGAACTTCTTGGATCCTGGTGCATTTAAAAGGTTCCTATAAAACACCTGAAAAAATTTTTTCGTCCTGACTCTACATAGTAGCAACAAAAAGAATGTTGGTATTTTTGCCAGACCCTTCAGATAAGGCAAAGTGCTTCGGAATAATAACGAAAATGACCCACAAACAAGTCATATATTCGACCGCCATGAGATTTTA
>JARUXH010000010.1:0-35169 GCA_029851415.1 Eretmocerus hayati | reverse complement strand
TAAACTATTTGTTTATCGCAAGTTCGGATTCAGCATGAGTGAGCTAAAAGTCAATATCTTTCTGATTTTTTATCGGGCAAACTGCCCGAAATATTAGCTTCAAAATCCGTGAGTAGATGGATCTGTTCATGGGTGATATGGGTGAATTTTCTCATCTTATTCTCCCGAAAATGATCTTAATAACCCGGGGGGGTGCCAGAGTGAGGACGAGTGAATCTTGTGTCTATAAGATAACGATAGGGCTGTTTGATAAGAAGTGGGTGTTTTTATTGTCGATGGGGCTCTCTGTCAGTGACATGGACGAGTATGCAAAATTTGATCAAGATCGGTTGGTAAACTATTTGTTTATTGCAAATTAGATTGTTCATCAGATAACGATAGGGCTGTTTGATAAGAAGTGGGTGTTTTTATTGTCGATGGGGCTCTCTGTCAGTGACATGGACAAGTATGCAAAATTTGATCAAGATCGGGTTGGTAAACTATTTGTTTATTGCAAATTAGATTGTTCATCAGATAACGATAGGGCTGTTTGATAAGAAGTGGGTGTTTTTATTGTCGATGGGGCTCTCTGTCAGTGACATGGACGAGTATGCAAAATTTGATCAAGATCGGTTGGTAAACTATTTGTTTATCGCAAGTTAGATTGTTCATCAGATAACGATAGGGCTGTTTGATAAGAAGTGGGTGTTTTTATTGTCGATGGGGCTCTCTGTCAGTGACATGGACGAGTATGCAAAATTTGATCAAGATCGGTTGGTAAACTATTTGTTTATCGCAAGTTAGATTGTTCATCAGATAACGATAGGGCTGTTTGATAAGAAGTGGGTGTTTTTATTGTCGATGGGGCTCTCTGTCAGTGACATGGACGAGTATGCAAAATTTGATCAAGATCGGTTGGTAAACTATTTGTTTATCGCAAGTTCGGATTCAGCATGAGTGAGCTAAAAGTCAATATCTTTCTGATTTTTTATCGGGCAAACTGCCCGAAATATTAGCTTCAAAATCCGTGAGTAGATGGATCTGTTCATGGGTGATATGGGTGAATTTTCTCATCTTATTCTCCCGAAAATGATCTTAATAACCCGGGGGGGTGCCAGAGTGAGGACGAGTGAATCTTGTGTCTATAAGATAACGATAGGGCTGTTTGATAAGAAGTGGGTGTTTTTATTGTCGATGGGGCTCTCTGTCAGTGACATGGACGAGTATGCAAAATTTGATCAAGATCGGTTGGTAAACTATTTGTTTATTGCAAATTAGATTGTTCATCAGATAACGATAGGGCTGTTTGATAAGAAGTGGGTGTTTTTATTGTCGATGGGGCTCTCTGTCAGTGACATGGACAAGTATGCAAAATTTGATCAAGATCGGTTGGTAAACTATTTGTTTATTGCAAATTAGATTGTTCATCAGATAACGATAGGGCTGTTTGATAAGAAGTGGGTGTTTTTATTGTCGATGGGGCTCTCTGTCAGTGACATGGACGAGTATGCAAAATTTGATCAAGATCGGTTGGTAAACTATTTGTTTATCGCAAGTTAGATTGTTCATCAGATAACGATAGGGCTGTTTGATAAGAAGTGGGTGTTTTTATTGTCGATGGGGCTCTCTGTCAGTGACATGGACGAGTATGCAAAATTTGATCAAGATCGGTTGGTAAACTATTTGTTTATCGCAAGTTCGGATTCAGCATGAGTGAGCTAAAAGTCAATATCTTTCTGATTTTTTATCGGGCAAACTGCCCGAAATATTAGCTTCAAAATCCGTGAGTAGATGGATCTGTTCATGGGTGATATGGGTGAATTTTCTCATCTTATTCTCCCGAAAATGATCTTAATAACCCGGGGGGGTGCCAGAGTGAGGACGAGTGAATCTTGTGTCTATAAGATAACGATAGGGCTGTTTGATAAGAAGTGGGTGTTTTTATTGTCGATGGGGCTCTCTGTCAGTGACATGGACAAGTATGCAAAATTTGATCAAGATCGGTTGGTAAACTATTTGTTTATTGCAAATTAGATTGTTCATCAGATAACGATAGGGCTGTTTGATAAGAAGTGGGTGTTTTTATTGTCGATGGGGCTCTCTGTCAGTGACATGGACGAGTATGCAAAATTTGATCAAGATCGGTTGGTAAACTATTTGTTTATTGCAAATTAGATTGTTCATCAGATAACGATAGGGCTGTTTGATAAGAAGTGGGTGTTTTTATTGTCGATGGGGCTCTCTGTCAGTGACATGGACGAGTATGCAAAATTTGATCAAGATCGGTTGGTAAACTATTTGTTTATCGCAAGTTAGATTGTTCATCAGATAACGATAGGGCTGTTTGATAAGAAGTGGGTGTTTTTATTGTCGATGGGGCTCTCTGTCAGTGACATGGACGAGTATGCAAAATTTGATCAAGATCGGTTGGTAAACTATTTGTTTATCGCAAGTTAGATTGTTCATCAGATAACGATAGGGCTGTTTGATAAGAAGTGGGTGTTTTTATTGTCGATGGGGCTCTCTGTCAGTGACATGGACGAGTATGCAAAATTTGATCAAGATCGGTTGGTAAACTATTTGTTTATCGCAAGTTCGGATTCAGCATGAGTGAGCTAAAAGTCAATATCTTTCTGATTTTTTATCGGGCAAACTGCCCGAAATATTAGCTTCAAAATCCGTGAGTAGATGGATCTGTTCATGGGTGATATGGGTGAATTTTCTCATCTTATTCTCCCGAAAATGATCTTAATAACCCGGGGGGGTGCCAGAGTGAGGACGAGTGAATCTTGTGTCTATAAGATAACGATAGGGCTGTTTGATAAGAAGTGGGTGTTTTTATTGTCGATGGGGCTCTCTGTCAGTGACATGGACGAGTATGCAAAATTTGATCAAGATCGGTTGGTAAACTATTTGTTTATTGCAAATTAGATTGTTCATCAGATAACGATAGGGCTGTTTGATAAGAAGTGGGTGTTTTTATTGTCGATGGGGCTCTCTGTCAGTGACATGGACAAGTATGCAAAATTTGATCAAGATCGGTTGGTAAACTATTTGTTTATTGCAAATTAGATTGTTCATCAGATAACGATAGGGCTGTTTGATAAGAAGTGGGTGTTTTTATTGTCGATGGGGCTCTCTGTCAGTGACATGGACGAGTATGCAAAATTTGATCAAGATCGGTTGGTAAACTATTTGTTTATCGCAAGTTAGATTGTTCATCAGATAACGATAGGGCTGTTTGATAAGAAGTGGGTGTTTTTATTGTCGATGGGGCTCTCTGTCAGTGACATGGACGAGTATGCAAAATTTGATCAAGATCGGTTGGTAAACTATTTGTTTATCGCAAGTTCGGATTCAGCATGAGTGAGCTAAAAGTCAATATCTTTCTGATTTTTTATCGGGCAAACTGCCCGAAATATTAGCTTCAAAATCCGTGAGTAGATGGATCTGTTCATGGGTGATATGGGTGAATTTTCTCATCTTATTCTCCCGAAAATGATCTTAATAACCCGGGGGGGTGCCAGAGTGAGGACGAGTGAATCTTGTGTCTATAAGATAACGATAGGGCTGTTTGATAAGAAGTGGGTGTTTTTATTGTCGATGGGGCTCTCTGTCAGTGACATGGACAAGTATGCAAAATTTGATCAAGATCGGTTGGTAAACTATTTGTTTATTGCAAATTAGATTGTTCATCAGATAACGATAGGGCTGTTTGATAAGAAGTGGGTGTTTTTATTGTCGATGGGGCTCTCTGTCAGTGACATGGACGAGTATGCAAAATTTGATCAAGATCGGTTGGTAAACTATTTGTTTATTGCAAATTAGATTGTTCATCAGATAACGATAGGGCTGTTTGATAAGAAGTGGGTGTTTTTATTGTCGATGGGGCTCTCTGTCAGTGACATGGACGAGTATGCAAAATTTGATCAAGATCGGTTGGTAAACTATTTGTTTATCGCAAGTTAGATTGTTCATCAGATAACGATAGGGCTGTTTGATAAGAAGTGGGTGTTTTTATTGTCGATGGGGCTCTCTGTCAGTGACATGGACGAGTATGCAAAATTTGATCAAGATCGGTTGGTAAACTATTTGTTTATCGCAAGTTAGATTGTTCATCAGATAACGATAGGGCTGTTTGATAAGAAGTGGGTGTTTTTATTGTCGATGGGGCTCTCTGTCAGTGACATGGACGAGTATGCAAAATTTGATCAAGATCGGTTGGTAAACTATTTGTTTATCGCAAGTTCGGATTCAGCATGAGTGAGCTAAAAGTCAATATCTTTCTGATTTTTTATCGGGCAAACTGCCCGAAATATTAGCTTCAAAATCCGTGAGTAGATGGATCTGTTCATGGGTGATATGGGTGAATTTTCTCATCTTATTCTCCCGAAAATGATCTTAATAACCCGGGGGGGTGCCAGAGTGAGGACGAGTGAATCTTGTGTCTATAAGATAACGATAGGGCTGTTTGATAAGAAGTGGGTGTTTTTATTGTCGATGGGGCTCTCTGTCAGTGACATGGACGAGTATGCAAAATTTGATCAAGATCGGTTGGTAAACTATTTGTTTATTGCAAATTAGATTGTTCATCAGATAACGATAGGGCTGTTTGATAAGAAGTGGGTGTTTTTATTGTCGATGGGGCTCTCTGTCAGTGACATGGACAAGTATGCAAAATTTGATCAAGATCGGTTGGTAAACTATTTGTTTATTGCAAATTAGATTGTTCATCAGATAACGATAGGGCTGTTTGATAAGAAGTGGGTGTTTTTATTGTCGATGGGGCTCTCTGTCAGTGACATGGACGAGTATGCAAAATTTGATCAAGATCGGTTGGTAAACTATTTGTTTATCGCAAGTTAGATTGTTCATCAGATAACGATAGGGCTGTTTGATAAGAAGTGGGTGTTTTTATTGTCGATGGGGCTCTCTGTCAGTGACATGGACGAGTATGCAAAATTTGATCAAGATCGGTTGGTAAACTATTTGTTTATCGCAAGTTAGATTGTTCATCAGATAACGATAGGGCTGTTTGATAAGAAGTGGGTGTTTTTATTGTCGATGGGGCTCTCTGTCAGTGACATGGACGAGTATGCAAAATTTGATCAAGATCGGTTGGTAAACTATTTGTTTATCGCAAGTTCGGATTCAGCATGAGTGAGCTAAAAGTCAATATCTTTCTGATTTTTTATCGGGCAAACTGCCCGAAATATTAGCTTCAAAATCCGTGAGTAGATGGATCTGTTCATGGGTGATATGGGTGAATTTTCTCATCTTATTCTCCCGAAAATGATCTTAATAACCCGGGGGGGTGCCAGAGTGAGGACGAGTGAATCTTGTGTCTATAAGATAACGATAGGGCTGTTTGATAAGAAGTGGGTGTTTTTATTGTCGATGGGGCTCTCTGTCAGTGACATGGACGAGTATGCAAAATTTGATCAAGATCGGTTGGTAAACTATTTGTTTATTGCAAATTAGATTGTTCATCAGATAACGATAGGGCTGTTTGATAAGAAGTGGGTGTTTTTATTGTCGATGGGGCTCTCTGTCAGTGACATGGACAAGTATGCAAAATTTGATCAAGATCGGTTGGTAAACTATTTGTTTATTGCAAATTAGATTGTTCATCAGATAACGATAGGGCTGTTTGATAAGAAGTGGGTGTTTTTATTGTCGATGGGGCTCTCTGTCAGTGACATGGACGAGTATGCAAAATTTGATCAAGATCGGTTGGTAAACTATTTGTTTATCGCAAGTTAGATTGTTCATCAGATAACGATAGGGCTGTTTGATAAGAAGTGGGTGTTTTTATTGTCGATGGGGCTCTCTGTCAGTGACATGGACGAGTATGCAAAATTTGATCAAGATCGGTTGGTAAACTATTTGTTTATCGCAAGTTAGATTGTTCATCAGATAACGATAGGGCTGTTTGATAAGAAGTGGGTGTTTTTATTGTCGATGGGGCTCTCTGTCAGTGACATGGACGAGTATGCAAAATTTGATCAAGATCGGTTGGTAAACTATTTGTTTATCGCAAGTTAGATTGTTCATCAGATAACGATAGGGCTGTTTGATAAGAAGTGGGTGTTTTTATTGTCGATGGGGCTCTCTGTCAGTGACATGGACGAGTATGCAAAATTTGATCAAGATCGGTTGGTAAACTATTTGTTTATCGCAAGTTCGGATTCAGCATGAGTGAGCTAAAAGTCAATATCTTTCTGATTTTTTATCGGGCAAACTGCCCGAAATATTAGCTTCAAAATCCGTGAGTAGATGGATCTGTTCATGGGTGATATGGGTGAATTTTCTCATCTTATTCTCCCGAAAATGATCTTAATAACCCGGGGGGGTGCCAGAGTGAGGACGAGTGAATCTTGTGTCTATAAGATAACGATAGGGCTGTTTGATAAGAAGTGGGTGTTTTTATTGTCGATGGGGCTCTCTGTCAGTGACATGGACGAGTATGCAAAATTTGATCAAGATCGGTTGGTAAACTATTTGTTTATTGCAAATTAGATTGTTCATCAGATAACGATAGGGCTGTTTGATAAGAAGTGGGTGTTTTTATTGTCGATGGGGCTCTCTGTCAGTGACATGGACAAGTATGCAAAATTTGATCAAGATCGGTTGGTAAACTATTTGTTTATTGCAAATTAGATTGTTCATCAGATAACGATAGGGCTGTTTGATAAGAAGTGGGTGTTTTTATTGTCGATGGGGCTCTCTGTCAGTGACATGGACGAGTATGCAAAATTTGATCAAGATCGGTTGGTAAACTATTTGTTTATCGCAAGTTAGATTGTTCATCAGATAACGATAGGGCTGTTTGATAAGAAGTGGGTGTTTTTATTGTCGATGGGGCTCTCTGTCAGTGACATGGACGAGTATGCAAAATTTGATCAAGATCGGTTGGTAAACTATTTGTTTATCGCAAGTTAGATTGTTCATCAGATAACGATAGGGCTGTTTGATAAGAAGTGGGTGTTTTTATTGTCGATGGGGCTCTCTGTCAGTGACATGGACGAGTATGCAAAATTTGATCAAGATCGGTTGGTAAACTATTTGTTTATCGCAAGTTCGGATTCAGCATGAGTGAGCTAAAAGTCAATATCTTTCTGATTTTTTATCGGGCAAACTGCCCGAAATATTAGCTTCAAAATCCGTGAGTAGATGGATCTGTTCATGGGTGATATGGGTGAATTTTCTCATCTTATTCTCCCGAAAATGATCTTAATAACCCGGGGGGGTGCCAGAGTGAGGACGAGTGAATCTTGTGTCTATAAGATAACGATAGGGCTGTTTGATAAGAAGTGGGTGTTTTTATTGTCGATGGGGCTCTCTGTCAGTGACATGGACGAGTATGCAAAATTTGATCAAGATCGGTTGGTAAACTATTTGTTTATTGCAAATTAGATTGTTCATCAGATAACGATAGGGCTGTTTGATAAGAAGTGGGTGTTTTTATTGTCGATGGGGCTCTCTGTCAGTGACATGGACAAGTATGCAAAATTTGATCAAGATCGGTTGGTAAACTATTTGTTTATTGCAAATTAGATTGTTCATCAGATAACGATAGGGCTGTTTGATAAGAAGTGGGTGTTTTTATTGTCGATGGGGCTCTCTGTCAGTGACATGGACGAGTATGCAAAATTTGATCAAGATCGGTTGGTAAACTATTTGTTTATCGCAAGTTAGATTGTTCATCAGATAACGATAGGGCTGTTTGATAAGAAGTGGGTGTTTTTATTGTCGATGGGGCTCTCTGTCAGTGACATGGACGAGTATGCAAAATTTGATCAAGATCGGTTGGTAAACTATTTGTTTATCGCAAGTTAGATTGTTCATCAGATAACGATAGGGCTGTTTGATAAGAAGTGGGTGTTTTTATTGTCGATGGGGCTCTCTGTCAGTGACATGGACGAGTATGCAAAATTTGATCAAGATCGGTTGGTAAACTATTTGTTTATCGCAAGTTCGGATTCAGCATGAGTGAGCTAAAAGTCAATATCTTTCTGATTTTTTATCGGGCAAACTGCCCGAAATATTAGCTTCAAAATCCGTGAGTAGATGGATCTGTTCATGGGTGATATGGGTGAATTTTCTCATCTTATTCTCCCGAAAATGATCTTAATAACCCGGGGGGGTGCCAGAGTGAGGACGAGTGAATCTTGTGTCTATAAGATAACGATAGGGCTGTTTGATAAGAAGTGGGTGTTTTTATTGTCGATGGGGCTCTCTGTCAGTGACATGGACGAGTATGCAAAATTTGATCAAGATCGGTTGGTAAACTATTTGTTTATTGCAAATTAGATTGTTCATCAGATAACGATAGGGCTGTTTGATAAGAAGTGGGTGTTTTTATTGTCGATGGGGCTCTCTGTCAGTGACATGGACAAGTATGCAAAATTTGATCAAGATCGGTTGGTAAACTATTTGTTTATTGCAAATTAGATTGTTCATCAGATAACGATAGGGCTGTTTGATAAGAAGTGGGTGTTTTTATTGTCGATGGGGCTCTCTGTCAGTGACATGGACGAGTATGCAAAATTTGATCAAGATCGGTTGGTAAACTATTTGTTTATCGCAAGTTAGATTGTTCATCAGATAACGATAGGGCTGTTTGATAAGAAGTGGGTGTTTTTATTGTCGATGGGGCTCTCTGTCAGTGACATGGACGAGTATGCAAAATTTGATCAAGATCGGTTGGTAAACTATTTGTTTATCGCAAGTTCGGATTCAGCATGAGTGAGCTAAAAGTCAATATCTTTCTGATTTTTTATCGGGCAAACTGCCCGAAATATTAGCTTCAAAATCCGTGAGTAGATGGATCTGTTCATGGGTGATATGGGTGAATTTTCTCATCTTATTCTCCCGAAAATGATCTTAATAACCCGGGGGGGTGCCAGAGTGAGGACGAGTGAATCTTGTGTCTATAAGATAACGATAGGGCTGTTTGATAAGAAGTGGGTGTTTTTATTGTCGATGGGGCTCTCTGTCAGTGACATGGACAAGTATGCAAAATTTGATCAAGATCGGTTGGTAAACTATTTGTTTATTGCAAATTAGATTGTTCATCAGATAACGATAGGGCTGTTTGATAAGAAGTGGGTGTTTTTATTGTCGATGGGGCTCTCTGTCAGTGACATGGACGAGTATGCAAAATTTGATCAAGATCGGTTGGTAAACTATTTGTTTATTGCAAATTAGATTGTTCATCAGATAACGATAGGGCTGTTTGATAAGAAGTGGGTGTTTTTATTGTCGATGGGGCTCTCTGTCAGTGACATGGACGAGTATGCAAAATTTGATCAAGATCGGTTGGTAAACTATTTGTTTATCGCAAGTTAGATTGTTCATCAGATAACGATAGGGCTGTTTGATAAGAAGTGGGTGTTTTTATTGTCGATGGGGCTCTCTGTCAGTGACATGGACGAGTATGCAAAATTTGATCAAGATCGGTTGGTAAACTATTTGTTTATCGCAAGTTAGATTGTTCATCAGATAACGATAGGGCTGTTTGATAAGAAGTGGGTGTTTTTATTGTCGATGGGGCTCTCTGTCAGTGACATGGACGAGTATGCAAAATTTGATCAAGATCGGTTGGTAAACTATTTGTTTATCGCAAGTTCGGATTCAGCATGAGTGAGCTAAAAGTCAATATCTTTCTGATTTTTTATCGGGCAAACTGCCCGAAATATTAGCTTCAAAATCCGTGAGTAGATGGATCTGTTCATGGGTGATATGGGTGAATTTTCTCATCTTATTCTCCCGAAAATGATCTTAATAACCCGGGGGGGTGCCAGAGTGAGGACGAGTGAATCTTGTGTCTATAAGATAACGATAGGGCTGTTTGATAAGAAGTGGGTGTTTTTATTGTCGATGGGGCTCTCTGTCAGTGACATGGACGAGTATGCAAAATTTGATCAAGATCGGTTGGTAAACTATTTGTTTATTGCAAATTAGATTGTTCATCAGATAACGATAGGGCTGTTTGATAAGAAGTGGGTGTTTTTATTGTCGATGGGGCTCTCTGTCAGTGACATGGACAAGTATGCAAAATTTGATCAAGATCGGTTGGTAAACTATTTGTTTATTGCAAATTAGATTGTTCATCAGATAACGATAGGGCTGTTTGATAAGAAGTGGGTGTTTTTATTGTCGATGGGGCTCTCTGTCAGTGACATGGACGAGTATGCAAAATTTGATCAAGATCGGTTGGTAAACTATTTGTTTATCGCAAGTTAGATTGTTCATCAGATAACGATAGGGCTGTTTGATAAGAAGTGGGTGTTTTTATTGTCGATGGGGCTCTCTGTCAGTGACATGGACGAGTATGCAAAATTTGATCAAGATCGGTTGGTAAACTATTTGTTTATCGCAAGTTAGATTGTTCATCAGATAACGATAGGGCTGTTTGATAAGAAGTGGGTGTTTTTATTGTCGATGGGGCTCTCTGTCAGTGACATGGACGAGTATGCAAAATTTGATCAAGATCGGTTGGTAAACTATTTGTTTATCGCAAGTTCGGATTCAGCATGAGTGAGCTAAAAGTCAATATCTTTCTGATTTTTTATCGGGCAAACTGCCCGAAATATTAGCTTCAAAATCCGTGAGTAGATGGATCTGTTCATGGGTGATATGGGTGAATTTTCTCATCTTATTCTCCCGAAAATGATCTTAATAACCCGGGGGGGTGCCAGAGTGAGGACGAGTGAATCTTGTGTCTATAAGATAACGATAGGGCTGTTTGATAAGAAGTGGGTGTTTTTATTGTCGATGGGGCTCTCTGTCAGTGACATGGACGAGTATGCAAAATTTGATCAAGATCGGTTGGTAAACTATTTGTTTATTGCAAATTAGATTGTTCATCAGATAACGATAGGGCTGTTTGATAAGAAGTGGGTGTTTTTATTGTCGATGGGGCTCTCTGTCAGTGACATGGACAAGTATGCAAAATTTGATCAAGATCGGTTGGTAAACTATTTGTTTATTGCAAATTAGATTGTTCATCAGATAACGATAGGGCTGTTTGATAAGAAGTGGGTGTTTTTATTGTCGATGGGGCTCTCTGTCAGTGACATGGACGAGTATGCAAAATTTGATCAAGATCGGTTGGTAAACTATTTGTTTATCGCAAGTTAGATTGTTCATCAGATAACGATAGGGCTGTTTGATAAGAAGTGGGTGTTTTTATTGTCGATGGGGCTCTCTGTCAGTGACATGGACGAGTATGCAAAATTTGATCAAGATCGGTTGGTAAACTATTTGTTTATCGCAAGTTAGATTGTTCATCAGATAACGATAGGGCTGTTTGATAAGAAGTGGGTGTTTTTATTGTCGATGGGGCTCTCTGTCAGTGACATGGACGAGTATGCAAAATTTGATCAAGATCGGTTGGTAAACTATTTGTTTATCGCAAGTTCGGATTCAGCATGAGTGAGCTAAAAGTCAATATCTTTCTGATTTTTTATCGGGCAAACTGCCCGAAATATTAGCTTCAAAATCCGTGAGTAGATGGATCTGTTCATGGGTGATATGGGTGAATTTTCTCATCTTATTCTCCCGAAAATGATCTTAATAACCCGGGGGGGTGCCAGAGTGAGGACGAGTGAATCTTGTGTCTATAAGATAACGATAGGGCTGTTTGATAAGAAGTGGGTGTTTTTATTGTCGATGGGGCTCTCTGTCAGTGACATGGACGAGTATGCAAAATTTGATCAAGATCGGTTGGTAAACTATTTGTTTATTGCAAATTAGATTGTTCATCAGATAACGATAGGGCTGTTTGATAAGAAGTGGGTGTTTTTATTGTCGATGGGGCTCTCTGTCAGTGACATGGACAAGTATGCAAAATTTGATCAAGATCGGTTGGTAAACTATTTGTTTATTGCAAATTAGATTGTTCATCAGATAACGATAGGGCTGTTTGATAAGAAGTGGGTGTTTTTATTGTCGATGGGGCTCTCTGTCAGTGACATGGACGAGTATGCAAAATTTGATCAAGATCGGTTGGTAAACTATTTGTTTATCGCAAGTTAGATTGTTCATCAGATAACGATAGGGCTGTTTGATAAGAAGTGGGTGTTTTTATTGTCGATGGGGCTCTCTGTCAGTGACATGGACGAGTATGCAAAATTTGATCAAGATCGGTTGGTAAACTATTTGTTTATCGCAAGTTCGGATTCAGCATGAGTGAGCTAAAAGTCAATATCTTTCTGATTTTTTATCGGGCAAACTGCCCGAAATATTAGCTTCAAAATCCGTGAGTAGATGGATCTGTTCATGGGTGATATGGGTGAATTTTCTCATCTTATTCTCCCGAAAATGATCTTAATAACCCGGGGGGGTGCCAGAGTGAGGACGAGTGAATCTTGTGTCTATAAGATAACGATAGGGCTGTTTGATAAGAAGTGGGTGTTTTTATTGTCGATGGGGCTCTCTGTCAGTGACATGGACAAGTATGCAAAATTTGATCAAGATCGGTTGGTAAACTATTTGTTTATTGCAAATTAGATTGTTCATCAGATAACGATAGGGCTGTTTGATAAGAAGTGGGTGTTTTTATTGTCGATGGGGCTCTCTGTCAGTGACATGGACGAGTATGCAAAATTTGATCAAGATCGGTTGGTAAACTATTTGTTTATTGCAAATTAGATTGTTCATCAGATAACGATAGGGCTGTTTGATAAGAAGTGGGTGTTTTTATTGTCGATGGGGCTCTCTGTCAGTGACATGGACGAGTATGCAAAATTTGATCAAGATCGGTTGGTAAACTATTTGTTTATCGCAAGTTAGATTGTTCATCAGATAACGATAGGGCTGTTTGATAAGAAGTGGGTGTTTTTATTGTCGATGGGGCTCTCTGTCAGTGACATGGACGAGTATGCAAAATTTGATCAAGATCGGTTGGTAAACTATTTGTTTATCGCAAGTTAGATTGTTCATCAGATAACGATAGGGCTGTTTGATAAGAAGTGGGTGTTTTTATTGTCGATGGGGCTCTCTGTCAGTGACATGGACGAGTATGCAAAATTTGATCAAGATCGGTTGGTAAACTATTTGTTTATCGCAAGTTCGGATTCAGCATGAGTGAGCTAAAAGTCAATATCTTTCTGATTTTTTATCGGGCAAACTGCCCGAAATATTAGCTTCAAAATCCGTGAGTAGATGGATCTGTTCATGGGTGATATGGGTGAATTTTCTCATCTTATTCTCCCGAAAATGATCTTAATAACCCGGGGGGGTGCCAGAGTGAGGACGAGTGAATCTTGTGTCTATAAGATAACGATAGGGCTGTTTGATAAGAAGTGGGTGTTTTTATTGTCGATGGGGCTCTCTGTCAGTGACATGGACGAGTATGCAAAATTTGATCAAGATCGGTTGGTAAACTATTTGTTTATTGCAAATTAGATTGTTCATCAGATAACGATAGGGCTGTTTGATAAGAAGTGGGTGTTTTTATTGTCGATGGGGCTCTCTGTCAGTGACATGGACAAGTATGCAAAATTTGATCAAGATCGGTTGGTAAACTATTTGTTTATTGCAAATTAGATTGTTCATCAGATAACGATAGGGCTGTTTGATAAGAAGTGGGTGTTTTTATTGTCGATGGGGCTCTCTGTCAGTGACATGGACGAGTATGCAAAATTTGATCAAGATCGGTTGGTAAACTATTTGTTTATCGCAAGTTAGATTGTTCATCAGATAACGATAGGGCTGTTTGATAAGAAGTGGGTGTTTTTATTGTCGATGGGGCTCTCTGTCAGTGACATGGACGAGTATGCAAAATTTGATCAAGATCGGTTGGTAAACTATTTGTTTATCGCAAGTTCGGATTCAGCATGAGTGAGCTAAAAGTCAATATCTTTCTGATTTTTTATCGGGCAAACTGCCCGAAATATTAGCTTCAAAATCCGTGAGTAGATGGATCTGTTCATGGGTGATATGGGTGAATTTTCTCATCTTATTCTCCCGAAAATGATCTTAATAACCCGGGGGGGTGCCAGAGTGAGGACGAGTGAATCTTGTGTCTATAAGATAACGATAGGGCTGTTTGATAAGAAGTGGGTGTTTTTATTGTCGATGGGGCTCTCTGTCAGTGACATGGACAAGTATGCAAAATTTGATCAAGATCGGTTGGTAAACTATTTGTTTATTGCAAATTAGATTGTTCATCAGATAACGATAGGGCTGTTTGATAAGAAGTGGGTGTTTTTATTGTCGATGGGGCTCTCTGTCAGTGACATGGACGAGTATGCAAAATTTGATCAAGATCGGTTGGTAAACTATTTGTTTATTGCAAATTAGATTGTTCATCAGATAACGATAGGGCTGTTTGATAAGAAGTGGGTGTTTTTATTGTCGATGGGGCTCTCTGTCAGTGACATGGACGAGTATGCAAAATTTGATCAAGATCGGTTGGTAAACTATTTGTTTATCGCAAGTTAGATTGTTCATCAGATAACGATAGGGCTGTTTGATAAGAAGTGGGTGTTTTTATTGTCGATGGGGCTCTCTGTCAGTGACATGGACGAGTATGCAAAATTTGATCAAGATCGGTTGGTAAACTATTTGTTTATCGCAAGTTAGATTGTTCATCAGATAACGATAGGGCTGTTTGATAAGAAGTGGGTGTTTTTATTGTCGATGGGGCTCTCTGTCAGTGACATGGACGAGTATGCAAAATTTGATCAAGATCGGTTGGTAAACTATTTGTTTATCGCAAGTTCGGATTCAGCATGAGTGAGCTAAAAGTCAATATCTTTCTGATTTTTTATCGGGCAAACTGCCCGAAATATTAGCTTCAAAATCCGTGAGTAGATGGATCTGTTCATGGGTGATATGGGTGAATTTTCTCATCTTATTCTCCCGAAAATGATCTTAATAACCCGGGGGGGTGCCAGAGTGAGGACGAGTGAATCTTGTGTCTATAAGATAACGATAGGGCTGTTTGATAAGAAGTGGGTGTTTTTATTGTCGATGGGGCTCTCTGTCAGTGACATGGACGAGTATGCAAAATTTGATCAAGATCGGTTGGTAAACTATTTGTTTATTGCAAATTAGATTGTTCATCAGATAACGATAGGGCTGTTTGATAAGAAGTGGGTGTTTTTATTGTCGATGGGGCTCTCTGTCAGTGACATGGACAAGTATGCAAAATTTGATCAAGATCGGTTGGTAAACTATTTGTTTATTGCAAATTAGATTGTTCATCAGATAACGATAGGGCTGTTTGATAAGAAGTGGGTGTTTTTATTGTCGATGGGGCTCTCTGTCAGTGACATGGACGAGTATGCAAAATTTGATCAAGATCGGTTGGTAAACTATTTGTTTATCGCAAGTTAGATTGTTCATCAGATAACGATAGGGCTGTTTGATAAGAAGTGGGTGTTTTTATTGTCGATGGGGCTCTCTGTCAGTGACATGGACGAGTATGCAAAATTTGATCAAGATCGGTTGGTAAACTATTTGTTTATCGCAAGTTAGATTGTTCATCAGATAACGATAGGGCTGTTTGATAAGAAGTGGGTGTTTTTATTGTCGATGGGGCTCTCTGTCAGTGACATGGACGAGTATGCAAAATTTGATCAAGATCGGTTGGTAAACTATTTGTTTATCGCAAGTTCGGATTCAGCATGAGTGAGCTAAAAGTCAATATCTTTCTGATTTTTTATCGGACAAACTGCCCGAAATATTAGCTTCAAAATCCGTGAGTAGATGGATCTGTTCATGGGTGATATGGGTGAATTTTCTCATCTTATTCTCCCGAAAATGATCTTAATAACCCGGGGGGGTGCCAGAGTGAGGACGAGTGAATCTTGTGTCTATAAGATAACGATAGGGCTGTTTGATAAGAAGTGGGTGTTTTTATTGTCGATGGGGCTCTCTGTCAGTGACATGGACGAGTATGCAAAATTTGATCAAGATCGGTTGGTAAACTATTTGTTTATTGCAAATTAGATTGTTCATCAGATAACGATAGGGCTGTTTGATAAGAAGTGGGTGTTTTTATTGTCGATGGGGCTCTCTGTCAGTGACATGGACAAGTATGCAAAATTTGATCAAGATCGGTTGGTAAACTATTTGTTTATTGCAAATTAGATTGTTCATCAGATAACGATAGGGCTGTTTGATAAGAAGTGGGTGTTTTTATTGTCGATGGGGCTCTCTGTCAGTGACATGGACGAGTATGCAAAATTTGATCAAGATCGGTTGGTAAACTATTTGTTTATCGCAAGTTAGATTGTTCATCAGATAACGATAGGGCTGTTTGATAAGAAGTGGGTGTTTTTATTGTCGATGGGGCTCTCTGTCAGTGACATGGACGAGTATGCAAAATTTGATCAAGATCGGTTGGTAAACTATTTGTTTATCGCAAGTTAGATTGTTCATCAGATAACGATAGGGCTGTTTGATAAGAAGTGGGTGTTTTTATTGTCGATGGGGCTCTCTGTCAGTGACATGGACGAGTATGCAAAATTTGATCAAGATCGGTTGGTAAACTATTTGTTTATCGCAAGTTAGATTGTTCATCAGATAACGATAGGGCTGTTTGATAAGAAGTGGGTGTTTTTATTGTCGATGGGGCTCTCTGTCAGTGACATGGACGAGTATGCAAAATTTGATCAAGATCGGTTGGTAAACTATTTGTTTATCGCAAGTTCGGATTCAGCATGAGTGAGCTAAAAGTCAATATCTTTCTGATTTTTTATCGGGCAAACTGCCCGAAATATTAGCTTCAAAATCCGTGAGTAGATGGATCTGTTCATGGGTGATATGGGTGAATTTTCTCATCTTATTCTCCCGAAAATGATCTTAATAACCCGGGGGGGTGCCAGAGTGAGGACGAGTGAATCTTGTGTCTATAAGATAACGATAGGGCTGTTTGATAAGAAGTGGGTGTTTTTATTGTCGATGGGGCTCTCTGTCAGTGACATGGACGAGTATGCAAAATTTGATCAAGATCGGTTGGTAAACTATTTGTTTATTGCAAATTAGATTGTTCATCAGATAACGATAGGGCTGTTTGATAAGAAGTGGGTGTTTTTATTGTCGATGGGGCTCTCTGTCAGTGACATGGACAAGTATGCAAAATTTGATCAAGATCGGTTGGTAAACTATTTGTTTATTGCAAATTAGATTGTTCATCAGATAACGATAGGGCTGTTTGATAAGAAGTGGGTGTTTTTATTGTCGATGGGGCTCTCTGTCAGTGACATGGACGAGTATGCAAAATTTGATCAAGATCGGTTGGTAAACTATTTGTTTATCGCAAGTTAGATTGTTCATCAGATAACGATAGGGCTGTTTGATAAGAAGTGGGTGTTTTTATTGTCGATGGGGCTCTCTGTCAGTGACATGGACGAGTATGCAAAATTTGATCAAGATCGGTTGGTAAACTATTTGTTTATCGCAAGTTAGATTGTTCATCAGATAACGATAGGGCTGTTTGATAAGAAGTGGGTGTTTTTATTGTCGATGGGGCTCTCTGTCAGTGACATGGACGAGTATGCAAAATTTGATCAAGATCGGTTGGTAAACTATTTGTTTATCGCAAGTTCGGATTCAGCATGAGTGAGCTAAAAGTCAATATCTTTCTGATTTTTTATCGGGCAAACTGCCCGAAATATTAGCTTCAAAATCCGTGAGTAGATGGATCTGTTCATGGGTGATATGGGTGAATTTTCTCATCTTATTCTCCCGAAAATGATCTTAATAACCCGGGGGGGTGCCAGAGTGAGGACGAGTGAATCTTGTGTCTATAAGATAACGATAGGGCTGTTTGATAAGAAGTGGGTGTTTTTATTGTCGATGGGGCTCTCTGTCAGTGACATGGACGAGTATGCAAAATTTGATCAAGATCGGTTGGTAAACTATTTGTTTATTGCAAATTAGATTGTTCATCAGATAACGATAGGGCTGTTTGATAAGAAGTGGGTGTTTTTATTGTCGATGGGGCTCTCTGTCAGTGACATGGACAAGTATGCAAAATTTGATCAAGATCGGTTGGTAAACTATTTGTTTATTGCAAATTAGATTGTTCATCAGATAACGATAGGGCTGTTTGATAAGAAGTGGGTGTTTTTATTGTCGATGGGGCTCTCTGTCAGTGACATGGACGAGTATGCAAAATTTGATCAAGATCGGTTGGTAAACTATTTGTTTATCGCAAGTTAGATTGTTCATCAGATAACGATAGGGCTGTTTGATAAGAAGTGGGTGTTTTTATTGTCGATGGGGCTCTCTGTCAGTGACATGGACGAGTATGCAAAATTTGATCAAGATCGGTTGGTAAACTATTTGTTTATCGCAAGTTAGATTGTTCATCAGATAACGATAGGGCTGTTTGATAAGAAGTGGGTGTTTTTATTGTCGATGGGGCTCTCTGTCAGTGACATGGACGAGTATGCAAAATTTGATCAAGATCGGTTGGTAAACTATTTGTTTATCGCAAGTTCGGATTCAGCATGAGTGAGCTAAAAGTCAATATCTTTCTGATTTTTTATCGGGCAAACTGCCCGAAATATTAGCTTCAAAATCCGTGAGTAGATGGATCTGTTCATGGGTGATATGGGTGAATTTTCTCATCTTATTCTCCCGAAAATGATCTTAATAACCCGGGGGGGTGCCAGAGTGAGGACGAGTGAATCTTGTGTCTATAAGATAACGATAGGGCTGTTTGATAAGAAGTGGGTGTTTTTATTGTCGATGGGGCTCTCTGTCAGTGACATGGACGAGTATGCAAAATTTGATCAAGATCGGTTGGTAAACTATTTGTTTATTGCAAATTAGATTGTTCATCAGATAACGATAGGGCTGTTTGATAAGAAGTGGGTGTTTTTATTGTCGATGGGGCTCTCTGTCAGTGACATGGACAAGTATGCAAAATTTGATCAAGATCGGTTGGTAAACTATTTGTTTATTGCAAATTAGATTGTTCATCAGATAACGATAGGGCTGTTTGATAAGAAGTGGGTGTTTTTATTGTCGATGGGGCTCTCTGTCAGTGACATGGACGAGTATGCAAAATTTGATCAAGATCGGTTGGTAAACTATTTGTTTATCGCAAGTTAGATTGTTCATCAGATAACGATAGGGCTGTTTGATAAGAAGTGGGTGTTTTTATTGTCGATGGGGCTCTCTGTCAGTGACATGGACGAGTATGCAAAATTTGATCAAGATCGGTTGGTAAACTATTTGTTTATCGCAAGTTCGGATTCAGCATGAGTGAGCTAAAAGTCAATATCTTTCTGATTTTTTATCGGGCAAACTGCCCGAAATATTAGCTTCAAAATCCGTGAGTAGATGGATCTGTTCATGGGTGATATGGGTGAATTTTCTCATCTTATTCTCCCGAAAATGATCTTAATAACCCGGGGGGGTGCCAGAGTGAGGACGAGTGAATCTTGTGTCTATAAGATAACGATAGGGCTGTTTGATAAGAAGTGGGTGTTTTTATTGTCGATGGGGCTCTCTGTCAGTGACATGGACAAGTATGCAAAATTTGATCAAGATCGGTTGGTAAACTATTTGTTTATTGCAAATTAGATTGTTCATCAGATAACGATAGGGCTGTTTGATAAGAAGTGGGTGTTTTTATTGTCGATGGGGCTCTCTGTCAGTGACATGGACGAGTATGCAAAATTTGATCAAGATCGGTTGGTAAACTATTTGTTTATTGCAAATTAGATTGTTCATCAGATAACGATAGGGCTGTTTGATAAGAAGTGGGTGTTTTTATTGTCGATGGGGCTCTCTGTCAGTGACATGGACGAGTATGCAAAATTTGATCAAGATCGGTTGGTAAACTATTTGTTTATCGCAAGTTAGATTGTTCATCAGATAACGATAGGGCTGTTTGATAAGAAGTGGGTGTTTTTATTGTCGATGGGGCTCTCTGTCAGTGACATGGACGAGTATGCAAAATTTGATCAAGATCGGTTGGTAAACTATTTGTTTATCGCAAGTTAGATTGTTCATCAGATAACGATAGGGCTGTTTGATAAGAAGTGGGTGTTTTTATTGTCGATGGGGCTCTCTGTCAGTGACATGGACGAGTATGCAAAATTTGATCAAGATCGGTTGGTAAACTATTTGTTTATCGCAAGTTCGGATTCAGCATGAGTGAGCTAAAAGTCAATATCTTTCTGATTTTTTATCGGGCAAACTGCCCGAAATATTAGCTTCAAAATCCGTGAGTAGATGGATCTGTTCATGGGTGATATGGGTGAATTTTCTCATCTTATTCTCCCGAAAATGATCTTAATAACCCGGGGGGGTGCCAGAGTGAGGACGAGTGAATCTTGTGTCTATAAGATAACGATAGGGCTGTTTGATAAGAAGTGGGTGTTTTTATTGTCGATGGGGCTCTCTGTCAGTGACATGGACGAGTATGCAAAATTTGATCAAGATCGGTTGGTAAACTATTTGTTTATTGCAAATTAGATTGTTCATCAGATAACGATAGGGCTGTTTGATAAGAAGTGGGTGTTTTTATTGTCGATGGGGCTCTCTGTCAGTGACATGGACAAGTATGCAAAATTTGATCAAGATCGGTTGGTAAACTATTTGTTTATTGCAAATTAGATTGTTCATCAGATAACGATAGGGCTGTTTGATAAGAAGTGGGTGTTTTTATTGTCGATGGGGCTCTCTGTCAGTGACATGGACGAGTATGCAAAATTTGATCAAGATCGGTTGGTAAACTATTTGTTTATCGCAAGTTAGATTGTTCATCAGATAACGATAGGGCTGTTTGATAAGAAGTGGGTGTTTTTATTGTCGATGGGGCTCTCTGTCAGTGACATGGACGAGTATGCAAAATTTGATCAAGATCGGTTGGTAAACTATTTGTTTATCGCAAGTTAGATTGTTCATCAGATAACGATAGGGCTGTTTGATAAGAAGTGGGTGTTTTTATTGTCGATGGGGCTCTCTGTCAGTGACATGGACGAGTATGCAAAATTTGATCAAGATCGGTTGGTAAACTATTTGTTTATCGCAAGTTCGGATTCAGCATGAGTGAGCTAAAAGTCAATATCTTTCTGATTTTTTATCGGGCAAACTGCCCGAAATATTAGCTTCAAAATCCGTGAGTAGATGGATCTGTTCATGGGTGATATGGGTGAATTTTCTCATCTTATTCTCCCGAAAATGATCTTAATAACCCGGGGGGGTGCCAGAGTGAGGACGAGTGAATCTTGTGTCTATAAGATAACGATAGGGCTGTTTGATAAGAAGTGGGTGTTTTTATTGTCGATGGGGCTCTCTGTCAGTGACATGGACGAGTATGCAAAATTTGATCAAGATCGGTTGGTAAACTATTTGTTTATTGCAAATTAGATTGTTCATCAGATAACGATAGGGCTGTTTGATAAGAAGTGGGTGTTTTTATTGTCGATGGGGCTCTCTGTCAGTGACATGGACAAGTATGCAAAATTTGATCAAGATCGGTTGGTAAACTATTTGTTTATTGCAAATTAGATTGTTCATCAGATAACGATAGGGCTGTTTGATAAGAAGTGGGTGTTTTTATTGTCGATGGGGCTCTCTGTCAGTGACATGGACGAGTATGCAAAATTTGATCAAGATCGGTTGGTAAACTATTTGTTTATCGCAAGTTAGATTGTTCATCAGATAACGATAGGGCTGTTTGATAAGAAGTGGGTGTTTTTATTGTCGATGGGGCTCTCTGTCAGTGACATGGACGAGTATGCAAAATTTGATCAAGATCGGTTGGTAAACTATTTGTTTATCGCAAGTTAGATTGTTCATCAGATAACGATAGGGCTGTTTGATAAGAAGTGGGTGTTTTTATTGTCGATGGGGCTCTCTGTCAGTGACATGGACGAGTATGCAAAATTTGATCAAGATCGGTTGGTAAACTATTTGTTTATCGCAAGTTCGGATTCAGCATGAGTGAGCTAAAAGTCAATATCTTTCTGATTTTTTATCGGGCAAACTGCCCGAAATATTAGCTTCAAAATCCGTGAGTAGATGGATCTGTTCATGGGTGATATGGGTGAATTTTCTCATCTTATTCTCCCGAAAATGATCTTAATAACCCGGGGGGGTGCCAGAGTGAGGACGAGTGAATCTTGTGTCTATAAGATAACGATAGGGCTGTTTGATAAGAAGTGGGTGTTTTTATTGTCGATGGGGCTCTCTGTCAGTGACATGGACGAGTATGCAAAATTTGATCAAGATCGGTTGGTAAACTATTTGTTTATTGCAAATTAGATTGTTCATCAGATAACGATAGGGCTGTTTGATAAGAAGTGGGTGTTTTTATTGTCGATGGGGCTCTCTGTCAGTGACATGGACAAGTATGCAAAATTTGATCAAGATCGGTTGGTAAACTATTTGTTTATTGCAAATTAGATTGTTCATCAGATAACGATAGGGCTGTTTGATAAGAAGTGGGTGTTTTTATTGTCGATGGGGCTCTCTGTCAGTGACATGGACGAGTATGCAAAATTTGATCAAGATCGGTTGGTAAACTATTTGTTTATCGCAAGTTAGATTGTTCATCAGATAACGATAGGGCTGTTTGATAAGAAGTGGGTGTTTTTATTGTCGATGGGGCTCTCTGTCAGTGACATGGACGAGTATGCAAAATTTGATCAAGATCGGTTGGTAAACTATTTGTTTATCGCAAGTTCGGATTCAGCATGAGTGAGCTAAAAGTCAATATCTTTCTGATTTTTTATCGGGCAAACTGCCCGAAATATTAGCTTCAAAATCCGTGAGTAGATGGATCTGTTCATGGGTGATATGGGTGAATTTTCTCATCTTATTCTCCCGAAAATGATCTTAATAACCCGGGGGGGTGCCAGAGTGAGGACGAGTGAATCTTGTGTCTATAAGATAACGATAGGGCTGTTTGATAAGAAGTGGGTGTTTTTATTGTCGATGGGGCTCTCTGTCAGTGACATGGACAAGTATGCAAAATTTGATCAAGATCGGTTGGTAAACTATTTGTTTATTGCAAATTAGATTGTTCATCAGATAACGATAGGGCTGTTTGATAAGAAGTGGGTGTTTTTATTGTCGATGGGGCTCTCTGTCAGTGACATGGACGAGTATGCAAAATTTGATCAAGATCGGTTGGTAAACTATTTGTTTATCGCAAGTTAGATTGTTCATCAGATAACGATAGGGCTGTTTGATAAGAAGTGGGTGTTTTTATTGTCGATGGGGCTCTCTGTCAGTGACATGGACGAGTATGCAAAATTTGATCAAGATCGGTTGGTAAACTATTTGTTTATCGCAAGTTCGGATTCAGCATGAGTGAGCTAAAAGTCAATATCTTTCTGATTTTTTATCGGGCAAACTGCCCGAAATATTAGCTTCAAAATCCGTGAGTAGATGGATCTGTTCATGGGTGATATGGGTGAATTTTCTCATCTTATTCTCCCGAAAATGATCTTAATAACCCGGGGGGGTGCCAGAGTGAGGACGAGTGAATCTTGTGTCTATAAGATAACGATAGGGCTGTTTGATAAGAAGTGGGTGTTTTTATTGTCGATGGGGCTCTCTGTCAGTGACATGGACGAGTATGCAAAATTTGATCAAGATCGGTTGGTAAACTATTTGTTTATTGCAAATTAGATTGTTCATCAGATAACGATAGGGCTGTTTGATAAGAAGTGGGTGTTTTTATTGTCGATGGGGCTCTCTGTCAGTGACATGGACAAGTATGCAAAATTTGATCAAGATCGGTTGGTAAACTATTTGTTTATTGCAAATTAGATTGTTCATCAGATAACGATAGGGCTGTTTGATAAGAAGTGGGTGTTTTTATTGTCGATGGGGCTCTCTGTCAGTGACATGGACGAGTATGCAAAATTTGATCAAGATCGGTTGGTAAACTATTTGTTTATCGCAAGTTAGATTGTTCATCAGATAACGATAGGGCTGTTTGATAAGAAGTGGGTGTTTTTATTGTCGATGGGGCTCTCTGTCAGTGACATGGACGAGTATGCAAAATTTGATCAAGATCGGTTGGTAAACTATTTGTTTATCGCAAGTTAGATTGTTCATCAGATAACGATAGGGCTGTTTGATAAGAAGTGGGTGTTTTTATTGTCGATGGGGCTCTCTGTCAGTGACATGGACGAGTATGCAAAATTTGATCAAGATCGGTTGGTAAACTATTTGTTTATCGCAAGTTCGGATTCAGCATGAGTGAGCTAAAAGTCAATATCTTTCTGATTTTTTATCGGGCAAACTGCCCGAAATATTAGCTTCAAAATCCGTGAGTAGATGGATCTGTTCATGGGTGATATGGGTGAATTTTCTCATCTTATTCTCCCGAAAATGATCTTAATAACCCGGGGGGGTGCCAGAGTGAGGACGAGTGAATCTTGTGTCTATAAGATAACGATAGGGCTGTTTGATAAGAAGTGGGTGTTTTTATTGTCGATGGGGCTCTCTGTCAGTGACATGGACGAGTATGCAAAATTTGATCAAGATCGGTTGGTAAACTATTTGTTTATTGCAAATTAGATTGTTCATCAGATAACGATAGGGCTGTTTGATAAGAAGTGGGTGTTTTTATTGTCGATGGGGCTCTCTGTCAGTGACATGGACAAGTATGCAAAATTTGATCAAGATCGGTTGGTAAACTATTTGTTTATTGCAAATTAGATTGTTCATCAGATAACGATAGGGCTGTTTGATAAGAAGTGGGTGTTTTTATTGTCGATGGGGCTCTCTGTCAGTGACATGGACGAGTATGCAAAATTTGATCAAGATCGGTTGGTAAACTATTTGTTTATCGCAAGTTAGATTGTTCATCAGATAACGATAGGGCTGTTTGATAAGAAGTGGGTGTTTTTATTGTCGATGGGGCTCTCTGTCAGTGACATGGACGAGTATGCAAAATTTGATCAAGATCGGTTGGTAAACTATTTGTTTATCGCAAGTTAGATTGTTCATCAGATAACGATAGGGCTGTTTGATAAGAAGTGGGTGTTTTTATTGTCGATGGGGCTCTCTGTCAGTGACATGGACGAGTATGCAAAATTTGATCAAGATCGGTTGGTAAACTATTTGTTTATCGCAAGTTCGGATTCAGCATGAGTGAGCTAAAAGTCAATATCTTTCTGATTTTTTATCGGGCAAACTGCCCGAAATATTAGCTTCAAAATCCGTGAGTAGATGGATCTGTTCATGGGTGATATGGGTGAATTTTCTCATCTTATTCTCCCGAAAATGATCTTAATAACCCGGGGGGGTGCCAGAGTGAGGACGAGTGAATCTTGTGTCTATAAGATAACGATAGGGCTGTTTGATAAGAAGTGGGTGTTTTTATTGTCGATGGGGCTCTCTGTCAGTGACATGGACGAGTATGCAAAATTTGATCAAGATCGGTTGGTAAACTATTTGTTTATTGCAAATTAGATTGTTCATCAGATAACGATAGGGCTGTTTGATAAGAAGTGGGTGTTTTTATTGTCGATGGGGCTCTCTGTCAGTGACATGGACAAGTATGCAAAATTTGATCAAGATCGGTTGGTAAACTATTTGTTTATTGCAAATTAGATTGTTCATCAGATAACGATAGGGCTGTTTGATAAGAAGTGGGTGTTTTTATTGTCGATGGGGCTCTCTGTCAGTGACATGGACGAGTATGCAAAATTTGATCAAGATCGGTTGGTAAACTATTTGTTTATCGCAAGTTAGATTGTTCATCAGATAACGATAGGGCTGTTTGATAAGAAGTGGGTGTTTTTATTGTCGATGGGGCTCTCTGTCAGTGACATGGACGAGTATGCAAAATTTGATCAAGATCGGTTGGTAAACTATTTGTTTATCGCAAGTTCGGATTCAGCATGAGTGAGCTAAAAGTCAATATCTTTCTGATTTTTTATCGGGCAAACTGCCCGAAATATTAGCTTCAAAATCCGTGAGTAGATGGATCTGTTCATGGGTGATATGGGTGAATTTTCTCATCTTATTCTCCCGAAAATGATCTTAATAACCCGGGGGGGTGCCAGAGTGAGGACGAGTGAATCTTGTGTCTATAAGATAACGATAGGGCTGTTTGATAAGAAGTGGGTGTTTTTATTGTCGATGGGGCTCTCTGTCAGTGACATGGACAAGTATGCAAAATTTGATCAAGATCGGTTGGTAAACTATTTGTTTATTGCAAATTAGATTGTTCATCAGATAACGATAGGGCTGTTTGATAAGAAGTGGGTGTTTTTATTGTCGATGGGGCTCTCTGTCAGTGACATGGACGAGTATGCAAAATTTGATCAAGATCGGTTGGTAAACTATTTGTTTATCGCAAGTTAGATTGTTCATCAGATAACGATAGGGCTGTTTGATAAGAAGTGGGTGTTTTTATTGTCGATGGGGCTCTCTGTCAGTGACATGGACGAGTATGCAAAATTTGATCAAGATCGGTTGGTAAACTATTTGTTTATCGCAAGTTCGGATTCAGCATGAGTGAGCTAAAAGTCAATATCTTTCTGATTTTTTATCGGGCAAACTGCCCGAAATATTAGCTTCAAAATCCGTGAGTAGATGGATCTGTTCATGGGTGATATGGGTGAATTTTCTCATCTTATTCTCCCGAAAATGATCTTAATAACCCGGGGGGGTGCCAGAGTGAGGACGAGTGAATCTTGTGTCTATAAGATAACGATAGGGCTGTTTGATAAGAAGTGGGTGTTTTTATTGTCGATGGGGCTCTCTGTCAGTGACATGGACGAGTATGCAAAATTTGATCAAGATCGGTTGGTAAACTATTTGTTTATTGCAAATTAGATTGTTCATCAGATAACGATAGGGCTGTTTGATAAGAAGTGGGTGTTTTTATTGTCGATGGGGCTCTCTGTCAGTGACATGGACAAGTATGCAAAATTTGATCAAGATCGGTTGGTAAACTATTTGTTTATTGCAAATTAGATTGTTCATCAGATAACGATAGGGCTGTTTGATAAGAAGTGGGTGTTTTTATTGTCGATGGGGCTCTCTGTCAGTGACATGGACGAGTATGCAAAATTTGATCAAGATCGGTTGGTAAACTATTTGTTTATCGCAAGTTAGATTGTTCATCAGATAACGATAGGGCTGTTTGATAAGAAGTGGGTGTTTTTATTGTCGATGGGGCTCTCTGTCAGTGACATGGACGAGTATGCAAAATTTGATCAAGATCGGTTGGTAAACTATTTGTTTATCGCAAGTTAGATTGTTCATCAGATAACGATAGGGCTGTTTGATAAGAAGTGGGTGTTTTTATTGTCGATGGGGCTCTCTGTCAGTGACATGGACGAGTATGCAAAATTTGATCAAGATCGGTTGGTAAACTATTTGTTTATCGCAAGTTAGATTGTTCATCAGATAACGATAGGGCTGTTTGATAAGAAGTGGGTGTTTTTATTGTCGATGGGGCTCTCTGTCAGTGACATGGACGAGTATGCAAAATTTGATCAAGATCGGTTGGTAAACTATTTGTTTATCGCAAGTTCGGATTCAGCATGAGTGAGCTAAAAGTCAATATCTTTCTGATTTTTTATCGGGCAAACTGCCCGAAATATTAGCTTCAAAATCCGTGAGTAGATGGATCTGTTCATGGGTGATATGGGTGAATTTTCTCATCTTATTCTCCCGAAAATGATCTTAATAACCCGGGGGGGTGCCAGAGTGAGGACGAGTGAATCTTGTGTCTATAAGATAACGATAGGGCTGTTTGATAAGAAGTGGGTGTTTTTATTGTCGATGGGGCTCTCTGTCAGTGACATGGACGAGTATGCAAAATTTGATCAAGATCGGTTGGTAAACTATTTGTTTATTGCAAATTAGATTGTTCATCAGATAACGATAGGGCTGTTTGATAAGAAGTGGGTGTTTTTATTGTCGATGGGGCTCTCTGTCAGTGACATGGACAAGTATGCAAAATTTGATCAAGATCGGTTGGTAAACTATTTGTTTATTGCAAATTAGATTGTTCATCAGATAACGATAGGGCTGTTTGATAAGAAGTGGGTGTTTTTATTGTCGATGGGGCTCTCTGTCAGTGACATGGACGAGTATGCAAAATTTGATCAAGATCGGTTGGTAAACTATTTGTTTATCGCAAGTTAGATTGTTCATCAGATAACGATAGGGCTGTTTGATAAGAAGTGGGTGTTTTTATTGTCGATGGGGCTCTCTGTCAGTGACATGGACGAGTATGCAAAATTTGATCAAGATCGGTTGGTAAACTATTTGTTTATCGCAAGTTAGATTGTTCATCAGATAACGATAGGGCTGTTTGATAAGAAGTGGGTGTTTTTATTGTCGATGGGGCTCTCTGTCAGTGACATGGACGAGTATGCAAAATTTGATCAAGATCGGTTGGTAAACTATTTGTTTATCGCAAGTTCGGATTCAGCATGAGTGAGCTAAAAGTCAATATCTTTCTGATTTTTTATCGGGCAAACTGCCCGAAATATTAGCTTCAAAATCCGTGAGTAGATGGATCTGTTCATGGGTGATATGGGTGAATTTTCTCATCTTATTCTCCCGAAAATGATCTTAATAACCCGGGGGGGTGCCAGAGTGAGGACGAGTGAATCTTGTGTCTATAAGATAACGATAGGGCTGTTTGATAAGAAGTGGGTGTTTTTATTGTCGATGGGGCTCTCTGTCAGTGACATGGACGAGTATGCAAAATTTGATCAAGATCGGTTGGTAAACTATTTGTTTATTGCAAATTAGATTGTTCATCAGATAACGATAGGGCTGTTTGATAAGAAGTGGGTGTTTTTATTGTCGATGGGGCTCTCTGTCAGTGACATGGACAAGTATGCAAAATTTGATCAAGATCGGTTGGTAAACTATTTGTTTATTGCAAATTAGATTGTTCATCAGATAACGATAGGGCTGTTTGATAAGAAGTGGGTGTTTTTATTGTCGATGGGGCTCTCTGTCAGTGACATGGACGAGTATGCAAAATTTGATCAAGATCGGTTGGTAAACTATTTGTTTATCGCAAGTTAGATTGTTCATCAGATAACGATAGGGCTGTTTGATAAGAAGTGGGTGTTTTTATTGTCGATGGGGCTCTCTGTCAGTGACATGGACGAGTATGCAAAATTTGATCAAGATCGGTTGGTAAACTATTTGTTTATCGCAAGTTCGGATTCAGCATGAGTGAGCTAAAAGTCAATATCTTTCTGATTTTTTATCGGGCAAACTGCCCGAAATATTAGCTTCAAAATCCGTGAGTAGATGGATCTGTTCATGGGTGATATGGGTGAATTTTCTCATCTTATTCTCCCGAAAATGATCTTAATAACCCGGGGGGGTGCCAGAGTGAGGACGAGTGAATCTTGTGTCTATAAGATAACGATAGGGCTGTTTGATAAGAAGTGGGTGTTTTTATTGTCGATGGGGCTCTCTGTCAGTGACATGGACAAGTATGCAAAATTTGATCAAGATCGGTTGGTAAACTATTTGTTTATTGCAAATTAGATTGTTCATCAGATAACGATAGGGCTGTTTGATAAGAAGTGGGTGTTTTTATTGTCGATGGGGCTCTCTGTCAGTGACATGGACGAGTATGCAAAATTTGATCAAGATCGGTTGGTAAACTATTTGTTTATCGCAAGTTAGATTGTTCATCAGATAACGATAGGGCTGTTTGATAAGAAGTGGGTGTTTTTATTGTCGATGGGGCTCTCTGTCAGTGACATGGACGAGTATGCAAAATTTGATCAAGATCGGTTGGTAAACTATTTGTTTATCGCAAGTTCGGATTCAGCATGAGTGAGCTAAAAGTCAATATCTTTCTGATTTTTTATCGGGCAAACTGCCCGAAATATTAGCTTCAAAATCCGTGAGTAGATGGATCTGTTCATGGGTGATATGGGTGAATTTTCTCATCTTATTCTCCCGAAAATGATCTTAATAACCCGGGGGGGGTGCCAGAGTGAGGACGAGTGAATCTTGTGTCTATAAGATAACGATAGGGCTGTTTGATAAGAAGTGGGTGTTTTTATTGTCGATGGGGCTCTCTGTCAGTGACATGGACGAGTATGCAAAATTTGATCAAGATCGGTTGGTAAACTATTTGTTTATTGCAAATTAGATTGTTCATCAGATAACGATAGGGCTGTTTGATAAGAAGTGGGTGTTTTTATTGTCGATGGGGCTCTCTGTCAGTGACATGGACAAGTATGCAAAATTTGATCAAGATCGGTTGGTAAACTATTTGTTTATTGCAAATTAGATTGTTCATCAGATAACGATAGGGCTGTTTGATAAGAAGTGGGTGTTTTTATTGTCGATGGGGCTCTCTGTCAGTGACATGGACGAGTATGCAAAATTTGATCAAGATCGGTTGGTAAACTATTTGTTTATCGCAAGTTAGATTGTTCATCAGATAACGATAGGGCTGTTTGATAAGAAGTGGGTGTTTTTATTGTCGATGGGGCTCTCTGTCAGTGACATGGACGAGTATGCAAAATTTGATCAAGATCGGTTGGTAAACTATTTGTTTATCGCAAGTTCGGATTCAGCATGAGTGAGCTAAAAGTCAATATCTTTCTGATTTTTTATCGGGCAAACTGCCCGAAATATTAGCTTCAAAATCCGTGAGTAGATGGATCTGTTCATGGGTGATATGGGTGAATTTTCTCATCTTATTCTCCCGAAAATGATCTTAATAACCCGGGGGGGTGCCAGAGTGAGGACGAGTGAATCTTGTGTCTATAAGATAACGATAGGGCTGTTTGATAAGAAGTGGGTGTTTTTATTGTCGATGGGGCTCTCTGTCAGTGACATGGACGAGTATGCAAAATTTGATCAAGATCGGTTGGTAAACTATTTGTTTATTGCAAATTAGATTGTTCATCAGATAACGATAGGGCTGTTTTGATAAGAAGTGGGTGTTTTATTGTCGATGGGGCTCTCTGTCAGTGACATGGACAAGTATGCAAAATTTGATCAAGATCGGTTGGTAAACTATTTGTTTATTGCAAATTAGATTGTTCATCAGATAACGATAGGGCTGTTTGATAAGAAGTGGGTGTTTTTATTGTCGATGGGCTCTCTGTCAGTGACATGGACGAGTATGCAAAATTTGATCAAGATCGGTTGGTAAACTATTTGTTTATCGCAAGTTAGATTGTTCATCAGATAACGATAGGGCTGTTTGATAAGAAGTGGGTGTTTTTATTGTCGATGGGGCTCTCTGTCAGTGACATGGACGAGTATGCAAAATTTGATCAAGATCGGTTGGTAAACTATTTGTTTATCGCAAGTTAGATTGTTCATCAGATAACGATAGGGCTGTTTGATAAGAAGTGGGTGTTTTTATTGTCGATGGGGCTCTCTGTCAGTGACATGGACGAGTATGCAAAATTTGATCAAGATCGGTTGGTAAACTATTTGTTTATCGCAAGTTAGATTGTTCATCAGATAACGATAGGGCTGTTTGATAAGAAGTGGGTGTTTTTATTGTCGATGGGGCTCTCTGTCAGTGACATGGACGAGTATGCAAAATTTGATCAAGATCGGTTGGTAAACTATTTGTTTATCGCAAGTTCGGATTCAGCATGAGTGAGCTAAAAGTCAATATCTTTCTGATTTTTTATCGGGCAAACTGCCCGAAATATTAGCTTCAAAATCCGTGAGTAGATGGATCTGTTCATGGGTGATATGGGTGAATTTTCTCATCTTATTCTCCCGAAAATGATCTTAATAACCCGGGGGGGTGCCAGAGTGAGGACGAGTGAATCTTGTGTCTATAAGATAACGATAGGGCTGTTTGATAAGAAGTGGGTGTTTTTATTGTCGATGGGGCTCTCTGTCAGTGACATGGACGAGTATGCAAAATTTGATCAAGATCGGTTGGTAAACTATTTGTTTATTGCAAATTAGATTGTTCATCAGATAACGATAGGGCTGTTTGATAAGAAGTGGGTGTTTTTATTGTCGATGGGGCTCTCTGTCAGTGACATGGACAAGTATGCAAAATTTGATCAAGATCGGTTGGTAAACTATTTGTTTATTGCAAATTAGATTGTTCATCAGATAACGATAGGGCTGTTTGATAAGAAGTGGGTGTTTTTATTGTCGATGGGGCTCTCTGTCAGTGACATGGACGAGTATGCAAAATTTGATCAAGATCGGTTGGTAAAACTATTTGTTTATCGCAAGTTAGATTGTTCATCAGATAACGATAGGGCTGTTTGATAAGAAGTGGGTGTTTTTATTGTCGATGGGGCTCTCTGTCAGTGACATGGACGAGTATGCAAAATTTGATCAAGATCGGTTGGTAAACTATTTGTTTATCGCAAGTTCGGATTCAGCATGAGTGAGCTAAAAGTCAATATCTTTCTGATTTTTTATCGGGCAAACTGCCCGAAAATATTAGCTTCAAAATCCGTGAGTAGATGGATCTGTTCATGGGTGATATGGGTGAATTTTCTCATCTTATTCTCCGAAAATGATCTTAATAACCCGGGGGGGTGCCAGAGTGAGGACGAGTGAATCTTGTGTCTATAAGATAACGATAGGGCTGTTTGATAAGAAGTGGGTGTTTTTATTGTCGATGGGGCTCTCTGTCAGTGACATGGACAAGTATGCAAAATTTGATCAAGATCGGTTGGTAAACTATTTGTTTATTGCAAATTAGATTGTTCATCAGATAACGATAGGGCTGTTTGATAAGAAGTGGGGTGTTTTTATTGTCGATGGGGCTCTCTGTCAGTGACATGGACGAGTATGCAAAATTGATCAAGATCGGTTGGTAAACTATTTGTTTATCGCAAGTTAGATTGTTCATCAGATAACGATAGGGGCTGTTTGATAAGAAGTGGGTGTTTTTATTGTCGATGGGGCTCTCTGTCAGTGACATGGACGAGTATGCAAAATTTGATCAAGATCGGTTGGTAAACTATTTGTTTATCGCAAGTTCGGATTCAGCATGAGTGAGCTAAAAGTCAATATCTTTCTGATTTTTTATCGGGCAAACTGCCCGAATATTAGCTTCAAAATCCGTGAGTAGATGGATCTGTTCATGGGTGATATGGGTGAATTTTCTCATCTTATTCTCCCGAAAATGATCTTAATAACCCGGGGGGGTGCCAGAGTGAGGACGAGTGAATCTTGTGTCTATAAGATAACGATAGGGCTGTTTGATAAGAAGTGGGTGTTTTTATTGTCGATGGGGCTCTCTGTCAGTGACATGGACGAGTATGCAAAATTTGATCAAGATCGGTTGGTAAACTATTTGTTTATTGCAAATTAGATTGTTCATCAGATAACGATAGGGCTGTTTGATAAGAAGTGGGTGTTTTTATTGTCGATGGGGGCTCTCTGTCAGTGACATGGACAAGTATGCAAAATTTGATCAAGATCGGTTGGTAAACTATTTGTTTATTGGCAAATTAGATTGTTCATCAGATAACGATAGGGCTGTTTGATAAGAAGTGGGTGTTTTTATTGTCGATGGGGCTCTCTGTCAGTGACATGGACGAGTATGCAAAATTTGATCAAGATCGGTTGGTAAACTATTTGTTTATCGCAAGTTAGATTGTTCATCAGATAACGATAGGGCTGTTTGATAAGAAGTGGGTGTTTTTATTGTCGATGGGGCTCTCTGTCAGTGACATGGACGAGTATGCAAAATTTGATCAAGATCGGTTGGTAAACTATTTGTTTATCGCAAGTTCGGATTCAGCATGAGTGAGCTAAAAGTCAATATCTTTCTGATTTTTTATCGGGCAAACTGCCCGAAATATTAGCTTCAAAATCCGTGAGTAGATGGATCTGTTCATGGGTGATATGGGTGAATTTTCTCATCTTATTCTCCCGAAAATGATCTTAATAACCCGGGGGGGGTGCCAGAGTGAGGACGAGTGAATCTTGTGTCTATAAGATAACGATAGGGCTGTTTTGATAAGAAGTGGGTGTTTTTATTGTCGATGGGGCTCTCTGTCAGTGACATGGACGAGTATGCAAAATTTGATCAAGATCGGTTGGTAAACTATTTGTTTATTGCAAATTAGATTGTTCATCAGATAACGATAGGGCTGTTTGATAAGAAGTGGGTGTTTTTATTGTCGATGGGGCTCTCTGTCAGTGACATGGACAAGTATGCAAAATTTGATCAAGATCGGTTGGTAAACTATTTGTTTATTGCAAATTAGATTGTTCATCAGATAACGATAGGGCTGTTTGATAAGAAGTGGGTGTTTTTATTGTCGATGGGGCTCTCTGTCAGTGACATGGACGAGTATGCAAAATTTGATCAAGATCGGTGGTAAACTATTTGTTTATCGCAAGTTAGATTGTTCATCAGATAACGATAGGGCTGTTTGATAAGAAGTGGGTGTTTTTATTGTCGATGGGGCTCTCTGTCAGTGACATGGACGAGTATGCAAAATTTGATCAAGATCGGTTGGTAAACTATTTGTTTATCGCAAGTTAGATTGTTCATCAGATAACGATAGGGCTGTTTGATAAGAAGTGGGTGTTTTTATTGTCGATGGGGCTCTCTGTCAGTGACATGGACGAGTATGCAAAATTTGATCAAGATCGGTTGGTAAACTATTTGTTTATCGCAAGTTAGATTGTTCATCAGATAACGATAGGGCTGTTTGATAAGAAGTGGGTGTTTTTATTGTCGATGGGGCTCTCTGTCAGTGACATGGACGAGTATGCAAAATTTGATCAAGATCGGTTGGTAAACTATTTGTTTATCGCAAGTTCGGATTCAGCATGAGTGAGCTAAAAGTCAATATCTTTCTGATTTTTTATCGGGCAAACTGCCCGAAATATTAGCTTCAAAATCCGTGAGTAGATGGATCTGTTCATGGGTGATATGGGTGAATTTTCTCATCTTATTCTCCCGAAAATGATCTTAATAACCCGGGGGGGTGCCAGAGTGAGGACGAGTGAATCTTGTGTCTATAAGATAACGATAGGGGCTGTTTGATAAGAAGTGGGTGTTTTTATTGTCGATGGGGCTCTCTGTCAGTGACATGGACGAGTATGCAAAATTTGATCAAGATCGGTTGGTAAACTATTTGTTTATTGCAAATTAGATTGTTCATCAGATAACGATAGGGCTGTTTGATAAGAAGTGGGTGTTTTTATTGTCGATGGGGCTCTCTGTCAGGTGACATGGACAAGTATGCAAAATTTGATCAAGATCGGTTGGTAAACTATTTGTTTATTGCAAATTAG
>JARUXH010000006.1:0-56598 GCA_029851415.1 Eretmocerus hayati | reverse complement strand
TGTTTTTATTGTCGATGGGGCTCTCTGTCAGTGACATGGACGAGTATGCAAAATTTGATCAAGATCGGTTGGTAAACTATTTGTTTATCGCAAGTTCGGATTCAGCATGAGTGAGCTAAAAGTCAATATCTTTCTGATTTTTTATCGGGCAAACTGCCCGAAATATTAGCTTCAAAATCCGTGAGTAGATGGATCTGTTCATGGGTGATATGGGTGAATTTTCTCATCTTATTCTCCCGAAAATGATCTTAATAACCCGGGGGGGTGCCAGAGTGAGGACGAGTGAATCTTGTGTCTATAAGATAACGATAGGGCTGTTTGATAAGAAGTGGTGTTTTTATTGTCGATGGGGCTCTCTGTCAGTGACATGGACGAGTATGCAAAATTGATCAAGATCGGTTGGTAAACTATTTGTTTATTGCAAATTAGATTGTTCATCAGATAACGATAGGGCTGTTTGATAAGAAGTGGGTGTTTTTATTGTCGATGGGGGCTCTCTGTCAGTGACATGGACAAGTATGCAAAATTTGATCAAGATCGGTTGGTAAACTATTTGTTTATTGCAAATTAGATTGTTCATCAGATAACGATAGGGCTGTTTGATAAGAAGTGGGTGTTTTTATTGTCGATGGGGCTCTCTGTCAGTGACATGGACGAGTATGCAAAATTTGATCAAGATCGGTTGGTAAACTATTTGTTTATCGCAAGTTAGATTGTTCATCAGATAACGATAGGGCTGTTTGATAAGAAGTGGGTGTTTTTATTGTCGATGGGGCTCTCTGTCAGTGACATGGACGAGTATGCAAAATTTGATCAAGATCGGTTGGTAAACTATTTGTTTATCGCAAGTTCGGATTCAGCATGAGTGAGCTAAAAGTCAATATCTTTCTGATTTTTTATCGGGCAAACTGCCCGAAATATTAGCTTCAAAATCCGTGAGTAGATGGATCTGTTCATGGGTGATATGGGTGAATTTTCTCATCTTATTCTCCCGAAAATGATCTTAATAACCCGGGGGGGTGCCAGAGTGAGGACGAGTGAATCTTGTGTCTATAAGATAACGATAGGGCTGTTTGATAAGAAGTGGGTGTTTTTATTGTCGATGGGGCTCTCTGTCAGTGACATGGACGAGTATGCAAAATTTGATCAAGATCGGTTGGTAAACTATTTGTTTATTGCAAATTAGATTGTTCATCAGATAACGATAGGGCTGTTTGATAAGAAGTGGGTGTTTTTATTGTCGATGGGGCTCTCTGTCAGTGACATGGACAAGTATGCAAAATTTGATCAAGATCGGTTGGTAAACTATTTGTTTATTGCAAATTAGATTGTTCATCAGATAACGATAGGGCTGTTTGATAAGAAGTGGGTGTTTTTATTGTCGATGGGGCTCTCTGTCAGTGACATGGACGAGTATGCAAAATTTGATCAAGATCGGTTGGTAAACTATTTGTTTATCGCAAGTTAGATTGTTCATCAGATAACGATAGGGCTGTTTGATAAGAAGTGGGTGTTTTTATTGTCGATGGGGCTCTCTGTCAGTGACATGGACGAGTATGCAAAATTTGATCAAGATCGGTTGGTAAACTATTTGTTTATCGCAAGTTCGGATTCAGCATGAGTGAGCTAAAAGTCAATATCTTTCTGATTTTTTTATCGGGCAAACTGCCCGAAATATTAGCTTCAAATCCGTGAGTAGATGGATCTGTTCATGGGTGATATGGGTGAATTTTCTCATCTTATTCTCCCGAAAATGATCTTAATAACCCGGGGGGGTGCCAGAGTGAGGACGAGTGAATCTTGTGTCTATAAGATAACGATAGGGCTGTTTGATAAGAAGTGGGTGTTTTTATTGTCGATGGGGCTCTCTGTCAGTGACATGGACGAGTATGCAAAATTTGATCAAGATCGGTGGTAAACTATTTGTTTATTGCAAATTAGATTGTTCATCAGATAACGATAGGGCTGTTTGATAAGAAGTGGGTGTTTTTATTGTCGATGGGGCTCTCTGTCAGTGACATGGACAAGTATGCAAAATTTGATCAAGATCGGTTGGTAAACTATTTGTTTATTGCAAATTAGATTGTTCATCAGATAACGATAGGGCTGTTTGATAAGAAGTGGGTGTTTTTATTGTCGATGGGGCTCTCTGTCAGTGACATGGACGAGTATGCAAAATTTGATCAAGATCGGTTGGTAAACTATTTGTTTATCGCAAGTTAGATTGTTCATCAGATAACGATAGGGCTGTTTGATAAGAAGTGGGTGTTTTTATTGTCGATGGGGCTCTCTGTCAGTGACATGGACGAGTATGCAAAATTTGATCAAGATCGGTTGGTAAACTATTTGTTTATCGCAAGTTCGGATTCAGCATGAGTGAGCTAAAAGTCAATATCTTTCTGATTTTTTATCGGGCAAACTGCCCGAAATATTAGCTTCAAAATCCGTGAGTAGATGGATCTGTTCATGGGTGATATGGGTGAATTTTCTCATCTTATTCTCCCGAAAATGATCTTAATAACCCGGGGGGGTGCCAGAGTGAGGACGAGTGAATCTTGTGTCTATAAGATAACGATAGGGCTGTTTGATAAGAAGTGGGTGTTTTTATTGTCGATGGGGCTCTCTGTCAGTGACATGGACGAGTATGCAAAATTTGATCAAGATCGGTTGGTAAACTATTTGTTTATTGCAAATTAGATTGTTCATCAGATAACGATAGGGCTGTTTGATAAGAAGTGGGTGTTTTTATTGTCGATGGGGCTCTCTGTCAGTGACATGGACGAGTATGCAAAATTTGATCAAGATCGGTTGGTAAACTATTTGTTTATCGCAAGTTAGATTGTTCATCAGATAACGATAGGGCTGTTTGATAAGAAGTGGGTGTTTTTATTGTCGATGGGGCTCTCTGTCAGTGACATGGACGAGTATGCAAAATTTGATCAAGATCGGTTGGTAAACTATTTGTTTATCGCAAGTTAGATTGTTCATCAGATAACGATAGGGCTGTTTGATAAGAAGTGGGTGTTTTTATTGTCGATGGGGCTCTCTGTCAGTGACATGGACGAGTATGCAAAATTTGATCAAGATCGGTTGGTAAACTATTTGTTTATCGCAAGTTCGGATTCAGCATGAGTGAGCTAAAAGTCAATATCTTTCTGATTTTTTATCGGGCAAACTGCCCGAAATATTAGCTTCAAAATCCGTGAGTAGATGGATCTGTTCATGGGTGATATGGGTGAATTTTCTCATCTTATTCTCCCGAAAATGATCTTAATAACCCGGGGGGGGTGCCAGAGTGAGGACGAGTGAATCTTGTGTCTATAAGATAACGATAGGGCTGTTTGATAAGAAGTGGGTGTTTTTATTGTCGATGGGGCTCTCTGTCAGTGACATGGACGAGTATGCAAAATTTGATCAAGATCGGTTGGTAAACTATTTGTTTATTGCAAATTAGATTGTTCATCAGATAACGATAGGGCTGTTTGATAAGAAGTGGGTGTTTTTATTGTCGATGGGGCTCTCTGTCAGTGACATGGACAAGTATGCAAAATTTGATCAAGATCGGTTGGTAAACTATTTGTTTATTGCAAATTAGATTGTTCATCAGATAACGATAGGGCTGTTTGATAAGAAGTGGGTGTTTTTATTGTCGATGGGGCTCTCTGTCAGTGACATGGACGAGTATGCAAAATTTGATCAAGATCGGTTGGTAAACTATTTGTTTATCGCAAGTTAGATTGTTCATCAGATAACGATAGGGCTGTTTGATAAGAAGTGGGTGTTTTTATTGTCGATGGGGCTCTCTGTCAGTGACATGGACGAGTATGCAAAATTTGATCAAGATCGGTTGGTAAACTATTTGTTTATCGCAAGTTCGGATTCAGCATGAGTGAGCTAAAAGTCAATATCTTTCTGATTTTTTATCGGGCAAACTGCCCGAAATATTAGCTTCAAAATCCGTGAGTAGATGGATCTGTTCATGGGTGATATGGGTGAATTTTCTCATCTTATTCTCCCGAAAATGATCTTAATAACCCGGGGGGGTGCCAGAGTGAGGACGAGTGAATCTTGTGTCTATAAGATAACGATAGGGCTGTTTGATAAGAAGTGGGTGTTTTTATTGTCGATGGGGCTCTCTGTCAGTGACATGGACGAGTATGCAAAATTTGATCAAGATCGGTTGGTAAACTATTTGTTTATTGCAAATTAGATTGTTCATCAGATAACGATAGGGCTGTTTGATAAGAAGTGGGTGTTTTTATTGTCGATGGGGCTCTCTGTCAGTGACATGGACAAGTATGCAAAATTTGATCAAGATCGGTTGGTAAACTATTTGTTTATTGCAAATTAGATTGTTCATCAGATAACGATAGGGCTGTTTGATAAGAAGTGGGTGTTTTTATTGTCGATGGGCTCTCTGTCAGTGACATGGACGAGTATGCAAAATTTGATCAAGATCGGTTGGTAAACTATTTGTTTATCGCAAGTTAGATTGTTCATCAGATAACGATAGGGCTGTTTGATAAGAAGTGGGTGTTTTTATTGTCGATGGGGCTCTCTGTCAGTGACATGGACGAGTATGCAAAATTTGATCAAGATCGGTTGGTAAACTATTTGTTTATCGCAAGTTAGATTGTTCATCAGATAACGATAGGGCTGTTTGATAAGAAGTGGGTGTTTTTATTGTCGATGGGGCTCTCTGTCAGTGACATGGACGAGTATGCAAAATTTGATCAAGATCGGTTGGTAAACTATTTGTTTATCGCAAGTTAGATTGTTCATCAGATAACGATAGGGCTGTTTGATAAGAAGTGGGTGTTTTTATTGTCGATGGGGCTCTCTGTCAGTGACATGGACGAGTATGCAAAATTTGATCAAGATCGGTTGGTAAACTATTTGTTTATCGCAAGTTCGGATTCAGCATGAGTGAGCTAAAAGTCAATATCTTTCTGATTTTTTATCGGGCAAACTGCCCGAAATATTAGCTTCAAAATCCGTGAGTAGATGGATCTGTTCATGGGTGATATGGGTGAATTTTCTCATCTTATTCTCCCGAAAATGATCTTAATAACCCGGGGGGGTGCCAGAGTGAGGACGAGTGAATCTTGTGTCTATAAGATAACGATAGGGCTGTTTGATAAGAAGTGGGTGTTTTTATTGTCGATGGGGCTCTCTGTCAGTGACATGGACGAGTATGCAAAATTTGATCAAGATCGGTTGGTAAACTATTTGTTTATTGCAAATTAGATTGTTCATCAGATAACGATAGGGCTGTTTGATAAGAAGTGGGTGTTTTTATTGTCGATGGGGCTCTCTGTCAGTGACATGGACAAGTATGCAAAATTTGATCAAGATCGGTTGGTAAACTATTTGTTTATTGCAAATTAGATTGTTCATCAGATAACGATAGGGCTGTTTGATAAGAAGTGGGTGTTTTTATTGTCGATGGGGCTCTCTGTCAGTGACATGGACGAGTATGCAAAATTTGATCAAGATCGGTTGGTAAACTATTTGTTTATCGCAAGTTAGATTGTTCATCAGATAACGATAGGGCTGTTTGATAAGAAGTGGGTGTTTTTATTGTCGATGGGGCTCTCTGTCAGTGACATGGACGAGTATGCAAAATTTGATCAAGATCGGTTGGTAAACTATTTGTTTATCGCAAGTTCGGATTCAGCATGAGTGAGCTAAAAGTCAATATCTTTCTGATTTTTTATCGGGCAAACTGCCCGAAATATTAGCTTCAAAATCCGTGAGTAGATGGATCTGTTCATGGGTGATATGGGTGAATTTTCTCATCTTATTCTCCCGAAAATGATCTTAATAACCCGGGGGGGTGCCAGAGTGAGGACGAGTGAATCTTGTGTCTATAAGATAACGATAGGGCTGTTTGATAAGAAGTGGGTGTTTTTATTGTCGATGGGGCTCTCTGTCAGTGACATGGACGAGTATGCAAAATTTGATCAAGATCGGTTGGTAAACTATTTGTTTATTGCAAATTAGATTGTTCATCAGATAACGATAGGGCTGTTTGATAAGAAGTGGGTGTTTTTATTGTCGATGGGGCTCTCTGTCAGTGACATGGACAAGTATGCAAAATTTGATCAAGATCGGTTGGTAAACTATTTGTTTATTGCAAATTAGATTGTTCATCAGATAACGATAGGGCTGTTTGATAAGAAGTGGGTGTTTTTATTGTCGATGGGGCTCTCTGTCAGTGACATGGACGAGTATGCAAAATTTGATCAAGATCGGTTGGTAAACTATTTGTTTATCGCAAGTTAGATTGTTCATCAGATAACGATAGGGCTGTTTGATAAGAAGTGGGTGTTTTTATTGTCGATGGGGCTCTCTGTCAGTGACATGGACGAGTATGCAAAATTTGATCAAGATCGGTTGGTAAACTATTTGTTTATCGCAAGTTCGGATTCAGCATGAGTGAGCTAAAAGTCAATATCTTTCTGATTTTTTATCGGGCAAACTGCCCGAAATATTAGCTTCAAAATCCGTGAGTAGATGGATCTGTTCATGGGTGATATGGGTGAATTTTCTCATCTTATTCTCCCGAAAATGATCTTAATAACCCGGGGGGGTGCCAGAGTGAGGACGAGTGAATCTTGTGTCTATAAGATAACGATAGGGCTGTTTGATAAGAAGTGGGTGTTTTTATTGTCGATGGGGCTCTCTGTCAGTGACATGGACGAGTATGCAAAATTTGATCAAGATCGGTTGGTAAACTATTTGTTTATTGCAAATTAGATTGTTCATCAGATAACGATAGGGCTGTTTGATAAGAAGTGGGTGTTTTTATTGTCGATGGGGCTCTCTGTCAGTGACATGGACAAGTATGCAAAATTTGATCAAGATCGGTTGGTAAACTATTTGTTTATTGCAAATTAGATTGTTCATCAGATAACGATAGGGCTGTTTGATAAGAAGTGGGTGTTTTTATTGTCGATGGGGCTCTCTGTCAGTGACATGGACGAGTATGCAAAATTTGATCAAGATCGGTTGGTAAACTATTTGTTTATCGCAAGTTAGATTGTTCATCAGATAACGATAGGGCTGTTTGATAAGAAGTGGGTGTTTTTATTGTCGATGGGGCTCTCTGTCAGTGACATGGACGAGTATGCAAAATTTGATCAAGATCGGTTGGTAAACTATTTGTTTATCGCAAGTTAGATTGTTCATCAGATAACGATAGGGCTGTTTGATAAGAAGTGGGTGTTTTTATTGTCGATGGGGCTCTCTGTCAGTGACATGGACGAGTATGCAAAATTTGATCAAGATCGGTTGGTAAACTATTTGTTTATCGCAAGTTAGATTGTTCATCAGATAACGATAGGGCTGTTTGATAAGAAGTGGGTGTTTTTATTGTCGATGGGGCTCTCTGTCAGTGACATGGACGAGTATGCAAAATTTGATCAAGATCGGTTGGTAAACTATTTGTTTATCGCAAGTTCGGATTCAGCATGAGTGAGCTAAAAGTCAATATCTTTCTGATTTTTTATCGGGCAAACTGCCCGAAATATTAGCTTCAAAATCCGTGAGTAGATGGATCTGTTCATGGGTGATATGGGTGAATTTTCTCATCTTATTCTCCCGAAAATGATCTTAATAACCCGGGGGGGTGCCAGAGTGAGGACGAGTGAATCTTGTGTCTATAAGATAACGATAGGGCTGTTTGATAAGAAGTGGGTGTTTTTATTGTCGATGGGGCTCTCTGTCAGTGACATGGACGAGTATGCAAAATTTGATCAAGATCGGTTGGTAAACTATTTGTTTATTGCAAATTAGATTGTTCATCAGATAACGATAGGGCTGTTTGATAAGAAGTGGGTGTTTTTATTGTCGATGGGGCTCTCTGTCAGTGACATGGACAAGTATGCAAAATTTGATCAAGATCGGTTGGTAAACTATTTGTTTATTGCAAATTAGATTGTTCATCAGATAACGATAGGGCTGTTTGATAAGAAGTGGGTGTTTTTATTGTCGATGGGGCTCTCTGTCAGTGACATGGACGAGTATGCAAAATTTGATCAAGATCGGTTGGTAAACTATTTGTTTATCGCAAGTTAGATTGTTCATCAGATAACGATAGGGCTGTTTGATAAGAAGTGGGTGTTTTTATTGTCGATGGGGCTCTCTGTCAGTGACATGGACGAGTATGCAAAATTTGATCAAGATCGGTTGGTAAACTATTTGTTTATCGCAAGTTCGGATTCAGCATGAGTGAGCTAAAAGTCAATATCTTTCTGATTTTTTATCGGGCAAACTGCCCGAAATATTAGCTTCAAAATCCGTGAGTAGATGGATCTGTTCATGGGTGATATGGGTGAATTTTCTCATCTTATTCTCCCGAAAATGATCTTAATAACCCGGGGGGGTGCCAGAGTGAGGACGAGTGAATCTTGTGTCTATAAGATAACGATAGGGCTGTTTGATAAGAAGTGGGTGTTTTTATTGTCGATGGGGCTCTCTGTCAGTGACATGGACGAGTATGCAAAATTTGATCAAGATCGGTTGGTAAACTATTTGTTTATTGCAAATTAGATTGTTCATCAGATAACGATAGGGCTGTTTGATAAGAAGTGGGTGTTTTTATTGTCGATGGGGCTCTCTGTCAGTGACATGGACAAGTATGCAAAATTTGATCAAGATCGGTTGGTAAACTATTTGTTTATTGCAAATTAGATTGTTCATCAGATAACGATAGGGCTGTTTGATAAGAAGTGGGTGTTTTTATTGTCGATGGGGCTCTCTGTCAGTGACATGGACGAGTATGCAAAATTTGATCAAGATCGGTTGGTAAACTATTTGTTTATCGCAAGTTAGATTGTTCATCAGATAACGATAGGGCTGTTTGATAAGAAGTGGGTGTTTTTATTGTCGATGGGGCTCTCTGTCAGTGACATGGACGAGTATGCAAAATTTGATCAAGATCGGTTGGTAAACTATTTGTTTATCGCAAGTTCGGATTCAGCATGAGTGAGCTAAAAGTCAATATCTTTCTGATTTTTTATCGGGCAAACTGCCCGAAATATTAGCTTCAAAATCCGTGAGTAGATGGATCTGTTCATGGGTGATATGGGTGAATTTTCTCATCTTATTCTCCCGAAAATGATCTTAATAACCCGGGGGGGTGCCAGAGTGAGGACGAGTGAATCTTGTGTCTATAAGATAACGATAGGGCTGTTTGATAAGAAGTGGGTGTTTTTATTGTCGATGGGGCTCTCTGTCAGTGACATGGACGAGTATGCAAAATTTGATCAAGATCGGTTGGTAAACTATTTGTTTATTGCAAATTAGATTGTTCATCAGATAACGATAGGGCTGTTTGATAAGAAGTGGGTGTTTTTATTGTCGATGGGGCTCTCTGTCAGTGACATGGACAAGTATGCAAAATTTGATCAAGATCGGTTGGTAAACTATTTGTTTATTGCAAATTAGATTGTTCATCAGATAACGATAGGGCTGTTTGATAAGAAGTGGGTGTTTTTATTGTCGATGGGGCTCTCTGTCAGTGACATGGACGAGTATGCAAAATTTGATCAAGATCGGTTGGTAAACTATTTGTTTATCGCAAGTTAGATTGTTCATCAGATAACGATAGGGCTGTTTGATAAGAAGTGGGTGTTTTTATTGTCGATGGGGCTCTCTGTCAGTGACATGGACGAGTATGCAAAATTTGATCAAGATCGGTTGGTAAACTATTTGTTTATCGCAAGTTCGGATTCAGCATGAGTGAGCTAAAAGTCAATATCTTTCTGATTTTTTATCGGGCAAACTGCCCGAAATATTAGCTTCAAAATCCGTGAGTAGATGGATCTGTTCATGGGTGATATGGGTGAATTTTCTCATCTTATTCTCCCGAAAATGATCTTAATAACCCGGGGGGGTGCCAGAGTGAGGACGAGTGAATCTTGTGTCTATAAGATAACGATAGGGCTGTTTGATAAGAAGTGGGTGTTTTTATTGTCGATGGGGCTCTCTGTCAGTGACATGGACGAGTATGCAAAATTTGATCAAGATCGGTTGGTAAACTATTTGTTTATTGCAAATTAGATTGTTCATCAGATAACGATAGGGCTGTTTGATAAGAAGTGGGTGTTTTTATTGTCGATGGGGCTCTCTGTCAGTGACATGGACAAGTATGCAAAATTTGATCAAGATCGGTTGGTAAACTATTTGTTTATTGCAAATTAGATTGTTCATCAGATAACGATAGGGCTGTTTGATAAGAAGTGGGTGTTTTTATTGTCGATGGGGCTCTCTGTCAGTGACATGGACGAGTATGCAAAATTTGATCAAGATCGGTTGGTAAACTATTTGTTTATCGCAAGTTAGATTGTTCATCAGATAACGATAGGGCTGTTTGATAAGAAGTGGGTGTTTTTATTGTCGATGGGGCTCTCTGTCAGTGACATGGACGAGTATGCAAAATTTGATCAAGATCGGTTGGTAAACTATTTGTTTATCGCAAGTTCGGATTCAGCATGAGTGAGCTAAAAGTCAATATCTTTCTGATTTTTTATCGGGCAAACTGCCCGAAATATTAGCTTCAAAATCCGTGAGTAGATGGATCTGTTCATGGGTGATATGGGTGAATTTTCTCATCTTATTCTCCCGAAAATGATCTTAATAACCCGGGGGGGTGCCAGAGTGAGGACGAGTGGATCTTGTGTCTATAAGATAACGATAGGGCTGTTTGATAAGAAGTGGGTGTTTTTATTGTCGATGGGGCTCTCTGTCAGTGACATGGACGAGTATGCAAAATTTGATCAAGATCGGTTGGTAAACTATTTGTTTATTGCAAATTAGATTGTTCATCAGATAACGATAGGGCTGTTTGATAAGAAGTGGGTGTTTTTATTGTCGATGGGGCTCTCTGTCAGTGACATGGACGAGTATGCAAAATTTGATCAAGATCGGTTGGTAAACTATTTGTTTATCGCAAGTTAGATTGTTCATCAGATAACGATAGGGCTGTTTGATAAGAAGTGGGTGTTTTTATTGTCGATGGGGCTCTCTGTCAGTGACATGGACGAGTATGCAAAATTTGATCAAGATCGGTTGGTAAACTATTTGTTTATCGCAAGTTAGATTGTTCATCAGATAACGATAGGGCTGTTTGATAAGAAGTGGGTGTTTTTATTGTCGATGGGGCTCTCTGTCAGTGACATGGACGAGTATGCAAAATTTGATCAAGATCGGTTGGTAAACTATTTGTTTATCGCAAGTTCGGATTCAGCATGAGTGAGCTAAAAGTCAATATCTTTCTGATTTTTTATCGGGCAAACTGCCCGAAATATTAGCTTCAAAATCCGTGAGTAGATGGATCTGTTCATGGGTGATATGGGTGAATTTTCTCATCTTATTCTCCCGAAAATGATCTTAATAACCCGGGGGGGTGCCAGAGTGAGGACGAGTGAATCTTGTGTCTATAAGATAACGATAGGGCTGTTTGATAAGAAGTGGGTGTTTTTATTGTCGATGGGGCTCTCTGTCAGTGACATGGACGAGTATGCAAAATTTGATCAAGATCGGTTGGTAAACTATTTGTTTATTGCAAATTAGATTGTTCATCAGATAACGATAGGGCTGTTTGATAAGAAGTGGGTGTTTTTATTGTCGATGGGGCTCTCTGTCAGTGACATGGACAAGTATGCAAAATTTGATCAAGATCGGTTGGTAAACTATTTGTTTATTGCAAATTAGATTGTTCATCAGATAACGATAGGGCTGTTTGATAAGAAGTGGGTGTTTTTATTGTCGATGGGGCTCTCTGTCAGTGACATGGACGAGTATGCAAAATTTGATCAAGATCGGTTGGTAAACTATTTGTTTATCGCAAGTTAGATTGTTCATCAGATAACGATAGGGCTGTTTGATAAGAAGTGGGTGTTTTTATTGTCGATGGGGCTCTCTGTCAGTGACATGGACGAGTATGCAAAATTTGATCAAGATCGGTTGGTAAACTATTTGTTTATCGCAAGTTCGGATTCAGCATGAGTGAGCTAAAAGTCAATATCTTTCTGATTTTTTATCGGGCAAACTGCCCGAAATATTAGCTTCAAAATCCGTGAGTAGATGGATCTGTTCATGGGTGATATGGGTGAATTTTCTCATCTTATTCTCCCGAAAATGATCTTAATAACCCGGGGGGGTGCCAGAGTGAGGACGAGTGAATCTTGTGTCTATAAGATAACGATAGGGCTGTTTGATAAGAAGTGGGTGTTTTTATTGTCGATGGGGCTCTCTGTCAGTGACATGGACGAGTATGCAAAATTTGATCAAGATCGGTTGGTAAACTATTTGTTTATTGCAAATTAGATTGTTCATCAGATAACGATAGGGCTGTTTGATAAGAAGTGGGTGTTTTTATTGTCGATGGGGCTCTCTGTCAGTGACATGGACAAGTATGCAAAATTTGATCAAGATCGGTTGGTAAACTATTTGTTTATTGCAAATTAGATTGTTCATCAGATAACGATAGGGCTGTTTGATAAGAAGTGGGTGTTTTTATTGTCGATGGGGCTCTCTGTCAGTGACATGGACGAGTATGCAAAATTTGATCAAGATCGGTTGGTAAACTATTTGTTTATCGCAAGTTAGATTGTTCATCAGATAACGATAGGGCTGTTTGATAAGAAGTGGGTGTTTTTATTGTCGATGGGGCTCTCTGTCAGTGACATGGACGAGTATGCAAAATTTGATCAAGATCGGTTGGTAAACTATTTGTTTATCGCAAGTTAGATTGTTCATCAGATAACGATAGGGCTGTTTGATAAGAAGTGGGTGTTTTTATTGTCGATGGGGCTCTCTGTCAGTGACATGGACGAGTATGCAAAATTTGATCAAGATCGGTTGGTAAACTATTTGTTTATCGCAAGTTAGATTGTTCATCAGATAACGATAGGGCTGTTTGATAAGAAGTGGGTGTTTTTATTGTCGATGGGGCTCTCTGTCAGTGACATGGACGAGTATGCAAAATTTGATCAAGATCGGTTGGTAAACTATTTGTTTATCGCAAGTTCGGATTCAGCATGAGTGAGCTAAAAGTCAATATCTTTCTGATTTTTTATCGGGCAAACTGCCCGAAATATTAGCTTCAAAATCCGTGAGTAGATGGATCTGTTCATGGGTGATATGGGTGAATTTTCTCATCTTATTCTCCCGAAAATGATCTTAATAACCCGGGGGGGTGCCAGAGTGAGGACGAGTGAATCTTGTGTCTATAAGATAACGATAGGGCTGTTTGATAAGAAGTGGGTGTTTTTATTGTCGATGGGGCTCTCTGTCAGTGACATGGACGAGTATGCAAAATTTGATCAAGATCGGTTGGTAAACTATTTGTTTATTGCAAATTAGATTGTTCATCAGATAACGATAGGGCTGTTTGATAAGAAGTGGGTGTTTTTATTGTCGATGGGGCTCTCTGTCAGTGACATGGACAAGTATGCAAAATTTGATCAAGATCGGTTGGTAAACTATTTGTTTATTGCAAATTAGATTGTTCATCAGATAACGATAGGGCTGTTTGATAAGAAGTGGGTGTTTTTATTGTCGATGGGGCTCTCTGTCAGTGACATGGACGAGTATGCAAAATTTGATCAAGATCGGTTGGTAAACTATTTGTTTATCGCAAGTTAGATTGTTCATCAGATAACGATAGGGCTGTTTGATAAGAAGTGGGTGTTTTTATTGTCGATGGGGCTCTCTGTCAGTGACATGGACGAGTATGCAAAATTTGATCAAGATCGGTTGGTAAACTATTTGTTTATCGCAAGTTCGGATTCAGCATGAGTGAGCTAAAAGTCAATATCTTTCTGATTTTTTATCGGGCAAACTGCCCGAAATATTAGCTTCAAAATCCGTGAGTAGATGGATCTGTTCATGGGTGATATGGGTGAATTTTCTCATCTTATTCTCCCGAAAATGATCTTAATAACCCGGGGGGGTGCCAGAGTGAGGACGAGTGAATCTTGTGTCTATAAGATAACGATAGGGCTGTTTGATAAGAAGTGGGTGTTTTTATTGTCGATGGGGCTCTCTGTCAGTGACATGGACGAGTATGCAAAATTTGATCAAGATCGGTTGGTAAACTATTTGTTTATTGCAAATTAGATTGTTCATCAGATAACGATAGGGCTGTTTGATAAGAAGTGGGTGTTTTTATTGTCGATGGGGCTCTCTGTCAGTGACATGGACAAGTATGCAAAATTTGATCAAGATCGGTTGGTAAACTATTTGTTTATTGCAAATTAGATTGTTCATCAGATAACGATAGGGCTGTTTGATAAGAAGTGGGTGTTTTTATTGTCGATGGGGCTCTCTGTCAGTGACATGGACGAGTATGCAAAATTTGATCAAGATCGGTTGGTAAACTATTTGTTTATCGCAAGTTAGATTGTTCATCAGATAACGATAGGGCTGTTTGATAAGAAGTGGGTGTTTTTATTGTCGATGGGGCTCTCTGTCAGTGACATGGACGAGTATGCAAAATTTGATCAAGATCGGTTGGTAAACTATTTGTTTATCGCAAGTTCGGATTCAGCATGAGTGAGCTAAAAGTCAATATCTTTCTGATTTTTTATCGGGCAAACTGCCCGAAATATTAGCTTCAAAATCCGTGAGTAGATGGATCTGTTCATGGGTGATATGGGTGAATTTTCTCATCTTATTCTCCCGAAAATGATCTTAATAACCCGGGGGGGTGCCAGAGTGAGGACGAGTGAATCTTGTGTCTATAAGATAACGATAGGGCTGTTTGATAAGAAGTGGGTGTTTTTATTGTCGATGGGGCTCTCTGTCAGTGACATGGACGAGTATGCAAAATTTGATCAAGATCGGTTGGTAAACTATTTGTTTATTGCAAATTAGATTGTTCATCAGATAACGATAGGGCTGTTTGATAAGAAGTGGGTGTTTTTATTGTCGATGGGGCTCTCTGTCAGTGACATGGACAAGTATGCAAAATTTGATCAAGATCGGTTGGTAAACTATTTGTTTATTGCAAATTAGATTGTTCATCAGATAACGATAGGGCTGTTTGATAAGAAGTGGGTGTTTTTATTGTCGATGGGGCTCTCTGTCAGTGACATGGACGAGTATGCAAAATTTGATCAAGATCGGTTGGTAAACTATTTGTTTATCGCAAGTTAGATTGTTCATCAGATAACGATAGGGCTGTTTGATAAGAAGTGGGTGTTTTTATTGTCGATGGGGCTCTCTGTCAGTGACATGGACGAGTATGCAAAATTTGATCAAGATCGGTTGGTAAACTATTTGTTTATCGCAAGTTCGGATTCAGCATGAGTGAGCTAAAAGTCAATATCTTTCTGATTTTTTATCGGGCAAACTGCCCGAAATATTAGCTTCAAAATCCGTGAGTAGATGGATCTGTTCATGGGTGATATGGGTGAATTTTCTCATCTTATTCTCCCGAAAATGATCTTAATAACCCGGGGGGGTGCCAGAGTGAGGACGAGTGAATCTTGTGTCTATAAGATAACGATAGGGCTGTTTGATAAGAAGTGGGTGTTTTTATTGTCGATGGGGCTCTCTGTCAGTGACATGGACGAGTATGCAAAATTTGATCAAGATCGGTTGGTAAACTATTTGTTTATTGCAAATTAGATTGTTCATCAGATAACGATAGGGCTGTTTGATAAGAAGTGGGTGTTTTTATTGTCGATGGGGCTCTCTGTCAGTGACATGGACAAGTATGCAAAATTTGATCAAGATCGGTTGGTAAACTATTTGTTTATTGCAAATTAGATTGTTCATCAGATAACGATAGGGCTGTTTGATAAGAAGTGGGTGTTTTTATTGTCGATGGGGCTCTCTGTCAGTGACATGGACGAGTATGCAAAATTTGATCAAGATCGGTTGGTAAACTATTTGTTTATCGCAAGTTAGATTGTTCATCAGATAACGATAGGGCTGTTTGATAAGAAGTGGGTGTTTTTATTGTCGATGGGGCTCTCTGTCAGTGACATGGACGAGTATGCAAAATTTGATCAAGATCGGTTGGTAAACTATTTGTTTATCGCAAGTTCGGATTCAGCATGAGTGAGCTAAAAGTCAATATCTTTCTGATTTTTTATCGGGCAAACTGCCCGAAATATTAGCTTCAAAATCCGTGAGTAGATGGATCTGTTCATGGGTGATATGGGTGAATTTTCTCATCTTATTCTCCCGAAAATGATCTTAATAACCCGGGGGGGTGCCAGAGTGAGGACGAGTGAATCTTGTGTCTATAAGATAACGATAGGGCTGTTTGATAAGAAGTGGGTGTTTTTATTGTCGATGGGGCTCTCTGTCAGTGACATGGACGAGTATGCAAAATTTGATCAAGATCGGTTGGTAAACTATTTGTTTATTGCAAATTAGATTGTTCATCAGATAACGATAGGGCTGTTTGATAAGAAGTGGGTGTTTTTATTGTCGATGGGGCTCTCTGTCAGTGACATGGACGAGTATGCAAAATTTGATCAAGATCGGTTGGTAAACTATTTGTTTATCGCAAGTTAGATTGTTCATCAGATAACGATAGGGCTGTTTGATAAGAAGTGGGTGTTTTTATTGTCGATGGGGCTCTCTGTCAGTGACATGGACGAGTATGCAAAATTTGATCAAGATCGGTTGGTAAACTATTTGTTTATCGCAAGTTAGATTGTTCATCAGATAACGATAGGGCTGTTTGATAAGAAGTGGGTGTTTTTATTGTCGATGGGGCTCTCTGTCAGTGACATGGACGAGTATGCAAAATTTGATCAAGATCGGTTGGTAAACTATTTGTTTATCGCAAGTTCGGATTCAGCATGAGTGAGCTAAAAGTCAATATCTTTCTGATTTTTTATCGGGCAAACTGCCCGAAATATTAGCTTCAAAATCCGTGAGTAGATGGATCTGTTCATGGGTGATATGGGTGAATTTTCTCATCTTATTCTCCCGAAAATGATCTTAATAACCCGGGGGGGTGCCAGAGTGAGGACGAGTGAATCTTGTGTCTATAAGATAACGATAGGGCTGTTTGATAAGAAGTGGGTGTTTTTATTGTCGATGGGGCTCTCTGTCAGTGACATGGACGAGTATGCAAAATTTGATCAAGATCGGTTGGTAAACTATTTGTTTATTGCAAATTAGATTGTTCATCAGATAACGATAGGGCTGTTTGATAAGAAGTGGGTGTTTTTATTGTCGATGGGGCTCTCTGTCAGTGACATGGACAAGTATGCAAAATTTGATCAAGATCGGTTGGTAAACTATTTGTTTATTGCAAATTAGATTGTTCATCAGATAACGATAGGGCTGTTTGATAAGAAGTGGGTGTTTTTATTGTCGATGGGGCTCTCTGTCAGTGACATGGACGAGTATGCAAAATTTGATCAAGATCGGTTGGTAAACTATTTGTTTATCGCAAGTTAGATTGTTCATCAGATAACGATAGGGCTGTTTGATAAGAAGTGGGTGTTTTTATTGTCGATGGGGCTCTCTGTCAGTGACATGGACGAGTATGCAAAATTTGATCAAGATCGGTTGGTAAACTATTTGTTTATCGCAAGTTCGGATTCAGCATGAGTGAGCTAAAAGTCAATATCTTTCTGATTTTTTATCGGGCAAACTGCCCGAAATATTAGCTTCAAAATCCGTGAGTAGATGGATCTGTTCATGGGTGATATGGGTGAATTTTCTCATCTTATTCTCCCGAAAATGATCTTAATAACCCGGGGGGGTGCCAGAGTGAGGACGAGTGAATCTTGTGTCTATAAGATAACGATAGGGCTGTTTGATAAGAAGTGGGTGTTTTTATTGTCGATGGGGCTCTCTGTCAGTGACATGGACGAGTATGCAAAATTTGATCAAGATCGGTTGGTAAACTATTTGTTTATTGCAAATTAGATTGTTCATCAGATAACGATAGGGCTGTTTGATAAGAAGTGGGTGTTTTTATTGTCGATGGGGCTCTCTGTCAGTGACATGGACAAGTATGCAAAATTTGATCAAGATCGGTTGGTAAACTATTTGTTTATTGCAAATTAGATTGTTCATCAGATAACGATAGGGCTGTTTGATAAGAAGTGGGTGTTTTTATTGTCGATGGGGCTCTCTGTCAGTGACATGGACGAGTATGCAAAATTTGATCAAGATCGGTTGGTAAACTATTTGTTTATCGCAAGTTAGATTGTTCATCAGATAACGATAGGGCTGTTTGATAAGAAGTGGGTGTTTTTATTGTCGATGGGGCTCTCTGTCAGTGACATGGACGAGTATGCAAAATTTGATCAAGATCGGTTGGTAAACTATTTGTTTATCGCAAGTTCGGATTCAGCATGAGTGAGCTAAAAGTCAATATCTTTCTGATTTTTTATCGGGCAAACTGCCCGAAATATTAGCTTCAAAATCCGTGAGTAGATGGATCTGTTCATGGGTGATATGGGTGAATTTTCTCATCTTATTCTCCCGAAAATGATCTTAATAACCCGGGGGGGTGCCAGAGTGAGGACGAGTGAATCTTGTGTCTATAAGATAACGATAGGGCTGTTTGATAAGAAGTGGGTGTTTTTATTGTCGATGGGGCTCTCTGTCAGTGACATGGACGAGTATGCAAAATTTGATCAAGATCGGTTGGTAAACTATTTGTTTATTGCAAATTAGATTGTTCATCAGATAACGATAGGGCTGTTTGATAAGAAGTGGGTGTTTTTATTGTCGATGGGGCTCTCTGTCAGTGACATGGACAAGTATGCAAAATTTGATCAAGATCGGTTGGTAAACTATTTGTTTATTGCAAATTAGATTGTTCATCAGATAACGATAGGGCTGTTTGATAAGAAGTGGGTGTTTTTATTGTCGATGGGGCTCTCTGTCAGTGACATGGACGAGTATGCAAAATTTGATCAAGATCGGTTGGTAAACTATTTGTTTATCGCAAGTTAGATTGTTCATCAGATAACGATAGGGCTGTTTGATAAGAAGTGGGTGTTTTTATTGTCGATGGGGCTCTCTGTCAGTGACATGGACGAGTATGCAAAATTTGATCAAGATCGGTTGGTAAACTATTTGTTTATCGCAAGTTCGGATTCAGCATGAGTGAGCTAAAAGTCAATATCTTTCTGATTTTTTATCGGGCAAACTGCCCGAAATATTAGCTTCAAAATCCGTGAGTAGATGGATCTGTTCATGGGTGATATGGGTGAATTTTCTCATCTTATTCTCCCGAAAATGATCTTAATAACCCGGGGGGGTGCCAGAGTGAGGACGAGTGAATCTTGTGTCTATAAGATAACGATAGGGCTGTTTGATAAGAAGTGGGTGTTTTTATTGTCGATGGGGCTCTCTGTCAGTGACATGGACGAGTATGCAAAATTTGATCAAGATCGGTTGGTAAACTATTTGTTTATTGCAAATTAGATTGTTCATCAGATAACGATAGGGCTGTTTGATAAGAAGTGGGTGTTTTTATTGTCGATGGGGCTCTCTGTCAGTGACATGGACAAGTATGCAAAATTTGATCAAGATCGGTTGGTAAACTATTTGTTTATTGCAAATTAGATTGTTCATCAGATAACGATAGGGCTGTTTGATAAGAAGTGGGTGTTTTTATTGTCGATGGGGCTCTCTGTCAGTGACATGGACGAGTATGCAAAATTTGATCAAGATCGGTTGGTAAACTATTTGTTTATCGCAAGTTAGATTGTTCATCAGATAACGATAGGGCTGTTTGATAAGAAGTGGGTGTTTTTATTGTCGATGGGGCTCTCTGTCAGTGACATGGACGAGTATGCAAAATTTGATCAAGATCGGTTGGTAAACTATTTGTTTATCGCAAGTTCGGATTCAGCATGAGTGAGCTAAAAGTCAATATCTTTCTGATTTTTTATCGGGCAAACTGCCCGAAATATTAGCTTCAAAATCCGTGAGTAGATGGATCTGTTCATGGGTGATATGGGTGAATTTTCTCATCTTATTCTCCCGAAAATGATCTTAATAACCCGGGGGGGTGCCAGAGTGAGGACGAGTGAATCTTGTGTCTATAAGATAACGATAGGGCTGTTTGATAAGAAGTGGGTGTTTTTATTGTCGATGGGGCTCTCTGTCAGTGACATGGACGAGTATGCAAAATTTGATCAAGATCGGTTGGTAAACTATTTGTTTATTGCAAATTAGATTGTTCATCAGATAACGATAGGGCTGTTTGATAAGAAGTGGGTGTTTTTATTGTCGATGGGGCTCTCTGTCAGTGACATGGACGAGTATGCAAAATTTGATCAAGATCGGTTGGTAAACTATTTGTTTATCGCAAGTTAGATTGTTCATCAGATAACGATAGGGCTGTTTGATAAGAAGTGGGTGTTTTTATTGTCGATGGGGCTCTCTGTCAGTGACATGGACGAGTATGCAAAATTTGATCAAGATCGGTTGGTAAACTATTTGTTTATCGCAAGTTAGATTGTTCATCAGATAACGATAGGGCTGTTTGATAAGAAGTGGGTGTTTTTATTGTCGATGGGGCTCTCTGTCAGTGACATGGACGAGTATGCAAAATTTGATCAAGATCGGTTGGTAAACTATTTGTTTATCGCAAGTTCGGATTCAGCATGAGTGAGCTAAAAGTCAATATCTTTCTGATTTTTTATCGGGCAAACTGCCCGAAATATTAGCTTCAAAATCCGTGAGTAGATGGATCTGTTCATGGGTGATATGGGTGAATTTTCTCATCTTATTCTCCCGAAAATGATCTTAATAACCCGGGGGGGTGCCAGAGTGAGGACGAGTGAATCTTGTGTCTATAAGATAACGATAGGGCTGTTTGATAAGAAGTGGGTGTTTTTATTGTCGATGGGGCTCTCTGTCAGTGACATGGACGAGTATGCAAAATTTGATCAAGATCGGTTGGTAAACTATTTGTTTATTGCAAATTAGATTGTTCATCAGATAACGATAGGGCTGTTTGATAAGAAGTGGGTGTTTTTATTGTCGATGGGGCTCTCTGTCAGTGACATGGACAAGTATGCAAAATTTGATCAAGATCGGTTGGTAAACTATTTGTTTATTGCAAATTAGATTGTTCATCAGATAACGATAGGGCTGTTTGATAAGAAGTGGGTGTTTTTATTGTCGATGGGGCTCTCTGTCAGTGACATGGACGAGTATGCAAAATTTGATCAAGATCGGTTGGTAAACTATTTGTTTATCGCGAGTTAGATTGTTCATCAGATAACGATAGGGCTGTTTGATAAGAAGTGGGTGTTTTTATTGTCGATGGGGCTCTCTGTCAGTGACATGGACGAGTATGCAAAATTTGATCAAGATCGGTTGGTAAACTATTTGTTTATCGCAAGTTCGGATTCAGCATGAGTGAGCTAAAAGTCAATATCTTTCTGATTTTTTATCGGGCAAACTGCCCGAAATATTAGCTTCAAAATCCGTGAGTAGATGGATCTGTTCATGGGTGATATGGGTGAATTTTCTCATCTTATTCTCCCGAAAATGATCTTAATAACCCGGGGGGGTGCCAGAGTGAGGACGAGTGAATCTTGTGTCTATAAGATAACGATAGGGCTGTTTGATAAGAAGTGGGTGTTTTTATTGTCGATGGGGCTCTCTGTCAGTGACATGGACGAGTATGCAAAATTTGATCAAGATCGGTTGGTAAACTATTTGTTTATTGCAAATTAGATTGTTCATCAGATAACGATAGGGCTGTTTGATAAGAAGTGGGTGTTTTTATTGTCGATGGGGCTCTCTGTCAGTGACATGGACAAGTATGCAAAATTTGATCAAGATCGGTTGGTAAACTATTTGTTTATTGCAAATTAGATTGTTCATCAGATAACGATAGGGCTGTTTGATAAGAAGTGGGTGTTTTTATTGTCGATGGGGCTCTCTGTCAGTGACATGGACGAGTATGCAAAATTTGATCAAGATCGGTTGGTAAACTATTTGTTTATCGCAAGTTAGATTGTTCATCAGATAACGATAGGGCTGTTTGATAAGAAGTGGGTGTTTTTATTGTCGATGGGGCTCTCTGTCAGTGACATGGACGAGTATGCAAAATTTGATCAAGATCGGTTGGTAAACTATTTGTTTATCGCAAGTTAGATTGTTCATCAGATAACGATAGGGCTGTTTGATAAGAAGTGGGTGTTTTTATTGTCGATGGGGCTCTCTGTCAATGACATGGACGAGTATGCAAAATTTGATCAAGATCGGTTGGTAAACTATTTGTTTATCGCAAGTTAGATTGTTCATCAGATAACGATAGGGCTGTTTGATAAGAAGTGGGTGTTTTTATTGTCGATGGGGCTCTCTGTCAGTGACATGGACGAGTATGCAAAATTTGATCAAGATCGGTTGGTAAACTATTTGTTTATCGCAAGTTCGGATTCAGCATGAGTGAGCTAAAAGTCAATATCTTTCTGATTTTTTATCGGGCAAACTGCCCGAAATATTAGCTTCAAAATCCGTGAGTAGATGGATCTGTTCATGGGTGATATGGGTGAATTTTCTCATCTTATTCTCCCGAAAATGATCTTAATAACCCGGGGGGGTGCCAGAGTGAGGACGAGTGAATCTTGTGTCTATAAGATAACGATAGGGCTGTTTGATAAGAAGTGGGTGTTTTTATTGTCGATGGGGCTCTCTGTCAGTGACATGGACGAGTATGCAAAATTTGATCAAGATCGGTTGGTAAACTATTTGTTTATTGCAAATTAGATTGTTCATCAGATAACGATAGGGCTGTTTGATAAGAAGTGGGTGTTTTTATTGTCGATGGGGCTCTCTGTCAGTGACATGGACAAGTATGCAAAATTTGATCAAGATCGGTTGGTAAACTATTTGTTTATTGCAAATTAGATTGTTCATCAGATAACGATAGGGCTGTTTGATAAGAAGTGGGTGTTTTTATTGTCGATGGGGCTCTCTGTCAGTGACATGGACGAGTATGCAAAATTTGATCAAGATCGGTTGGTAAACTATTTGTTTATCGCAAGTTAGATTGTTCATCAGATAACGATAGGGCTGTTTGATAAGAAGTGGGTGTTTTTATTGTCGATGGGGCTCTCTGTCAGTGACATGGACGAGTATGCAAAATTTGATCAAGATCGGTTGGTAAACTATTTGTTTATCGCAAGTTCGGATTCAGCATGAGTGAGCTAAAAGTCAATATCTTTCTGATTTTTTATCGGGCAAACTGCCCGAAATATTAGCTTCAAAATCCGTGAGTAGATGGATCTGTTCATGGGTGATATGGGTGAATTTTCTCATCTTATTCTCCCGAAAATGATCTTAATAACCCGGGGGGGTGCCAGAGTGAGGACGAGTGAATCTTGTGTCTATAAGATAACGATAGGGCTGTTTGATAAGAAGTGGGTGTTTTTATTGTCGATGGGGCTCTCTGTCAGTGACATGGACGAGTATGCAAAATTTGATCAAGATCGGTTGGTAAACTATTTGTTTATTGCAAATTAGATTGTTCATCAGATAACGATAGGGCTGTTTGATAAGAAGTGGGTGTTTTTATTGTCGATGGGGCTCTCTGTCAGTGACATGGACAAGTATGCAAAATTTGATCAAGATCGGTTGGTAAACTATTTGTTTATTGCAAATTAGATTGTTCATCAGATAACGATAGGGCTGTTTGATAAGAAGTGGGTGTTTTTATTGTCGATGGGGCTCTCTGTCAGTGACATGGACGAGTATGCAAAATTTGATCAAGATCGGTTGGTAAACTATTTGTTTATCGCAAGTTAGATTGTTCATCAGATAACGATAGGGCTGTTTGATAAGAAGTGGGTGTTTTTATTGTCGATGGGGCTCTCTGTCAGTGACATGGACGAGTATGCAAAATTTGATCAAGATCGGTTGGTAAACTATTTGTTTATCGCAAGTTCGGATTCAGCATGAGTGAGCTAAAAGTCAATATCTTTCTGATTTTTTATCGGGCAAACTGCCCGAAATATTAGCTTCAAAATCCGTGAGTAGATGGATCTGTTCATGGGTGATATGGGTGAATTTTCTCATCTTATTCTCCCGAAAATGATCTTAATAACCCGGGGGGGTGCCAGAGTGAGGACGAGTGAATCTTGTGTCTATAAGATAACGATAGGGCTGTTTGATAAGAAGTGGGTGTTTTTATTGTCGATGGGGCTCTCTGTCAGTGACATGGACGAGTATGCAAAATTTGATCAAGATCGGTTGGTAAACTATTTGTTTATTGCAAATTAGATTGTTCATCAGATAACGATAGGGCTGTTTGATAAGAAGTGGGTGTTTTTATTGTCGATGGGGCTCTCTGTCAGTGACATGGACAAGTATGCAAAATTTGATCAAGATCGGTTGGTAAACTATTTGTTTATTGCAAATTAGATTGTTCATCAGATAACGATAGGGCTGTTTGATAAGAAGTGGGTGTTTTTATTGTCGATGGGGCTCTCTGTCAGTGACATGGACGAGTATGCAAAATTTGATCAAGATCGGTTGGTAAACTATTTGTTTATCGCAAGTTAGATTGTTCATCAGATAACGATAGGGCTGTTTGATAAGAAGTGGGTGTTTTTATTGTCGATGGGGCTCTCTGTCAGTGACATGGACGAGTATGCAAAATTTGATCAAGATCGGTTGGTAAACTATTTGTTTATCGCAAGTTCGGATTCAGCATGAGTGAGCTAAAAGTCAATATCTTTCTGATTTTTTATCGGGCAAACTGCCCGAAATATTAGCTTCAAAATCCGTGAGTAGATGGATCTGTTCATGGGTGATATGGGTGAATTTTCTCATCTTATTCTCCCGAAAATGATCTTAATAACCCGGGGGGGTGCCAGAGTGAGGACGAGTGAATCTTGTGTCTATAAGATAACGATAGGGCTGTTTGATAAGAAGTGGGTGTTTTTATTGTCGATGGGGCTCTCTGTCAGTGACATGGACGAGTATGCAAAATTTGATCAAGATCGGTTGGTAAACTATTTGTTTATTGCAAATTAGATTGTTCATCAGATAACGATAGGGCTGTTTGATAAGAAGTGGGTGTTTTTATTGTCGATGGGGCTCTCTGTCAGTGACATGGACAAGTATGCAAAATTTGATCAAGATCGGTTGGTAAACTATTTGTTTATTGCAAATTAGATTGTTCATCAGATAACGATAGGGCTGTTTGATAAGAAGTGGGTGTTTTTATTGTCGATGGGGCTCTCTGTCAGTGACATGGACGAGTATGCAAAATTTGATCAAGATCGGTTGGTAAACTATTTGTTTATCGCAAGTTAGATTGTTCATCAGATAACGATAGGGCTGTTTGATAAGAAGTGGGTGTTTTTATTGTCGATGGGGCTCTCTGTCAGTGACATGGACGAGTATGCAAAATTTGATCAAGATCGGTTGGTAAACTATTTGTTTATCGCAAGTTCGGATTCAGCATGAGTGAGCTAAAAGTCAATATCTTTCTGATTTTTTATCGGGCAAACTGCCCGAAATATTAGCTTCAAAATCCGTGAGTAGATGGATCTGTTCATGGGTGATATGGGTGAATTTTCTCATCTTATTCTCCCGAAAATGATCTTAATAACCCGGGGGGGTGCCAGAGTGAGGACGAGTGAATCTTGTGTCTATAAGATAACGATAGGGCTGTTTGATAAGAAGTGGGTGTTTTTATTGTCGATGGGGCTCTCTGTCAGTGACATGGACGAGTATGCAAAATTTGATCAAGATCGGTTGGTAAACTATTTGTTTATTGCAAATTAGATTGTTCATCAGATAACGATAGGGCTGTTTGATAAGAAGTGGGTGTTTTTATTGTCGATGGGGCTCTCTGTCAGTGACATGGACGAGTATGCAAAATTTGATCAAGATCGGTTGGTAAACTATTTGTTTATCGCAAGTTAGATTGTTCATCAGATAACGATAGGGCTGTTTGATAAGAAGTGGGTGTTTTTATTGTCGATGGGGCTCTCTGTCAGTGACATGGACGAGTATGCAAAATTTGATCAAGATCGGTTGGTAAACTATTTGTTTATCGCAAGTTAGATTGTTCATCAGATAACGATAGGGCTGTTTGATAAGAAGTGGGTGTTTTTATTGTCGATGGGGCTCTCTGTCAGTGACATGGACGAGTATGCAAAATTTGATCAAGATCGGTTGGTAAACTATTTGTTTATCGCAAGTTCGGATTCAGCATGAGTGAGCTAAAAGTCAATATCTTTCTGATTTTTTATCGGGCAAACTGCCCGAAATATTAGCTTCAAAATCCGTGAGTAGATGGATCTGTTCATGGGTGATATGGGTGAATTTTCTCATCTTATTCTCCCGAAAATGATCTTAATAACCCGGGGGGGTGCCAGAGTGAGGACGAGTGAATCTTGTGTCTATAAGATAACGATAGGGCTGTTTGATAAGAAGTGGGTGTTTTTATTGTCGATGGGGCTCTCTGTCAGTGACATGGACGAGTATGCAAAATTTGATCAAGATCGGTTGGTAAACTATTTGTTTATTGCAAATTAGATTGTTCATCAGATAACGATAGGGCTGTTTGATAAGAAGTGGGTGTTTTTATTGTCGATGGGGCTCTCTGTCAGTGACATGGACAAGTATGCAAAATTTGATCAAGATCGGTTGGTAAACTATTTGTTTATTGCAAATTAGATTGTTCATCAGATAACGATAGGGCTGTTTGATAAGAAGTGGGTGTTTTTATTGTCGATGGGGCTCTCTGTCAGTGACATGGACGAGTATGCAAAATTTGATCAAGATCGGTTGGTAAACTATTTGTTTATCGCAAGTTAGATTGTTCATCAGATAACGATAGGGCTGTTTGATAAGAAGTGGGTGTTTTTATTGTCGATGGGGCTCTCTGTCAGTGACATGGACGAGTATGCAAAATTTGATCAAGATCGGTTGGTAAACTATTTGTTTATCGCAAGTTCGGATTCAGCATGAGTGAGCTAAAAGTCAATATCTTTCTGATTTTTTATCGGGCAAACTGCCCGAAATATTAGCTTCAAAATCCGTGAGTAGATGGATCTGTTCATGGGTGATATGGGTGAATTTTCTCATCTTATTCTCCCGAAAATGATCTTAATAACCCGGGGGGGTGCCAGAGTGAGGACGAGTGAATCTTGTGTCTATAAGATAACGATAGGGCTGTTTGATAAGAAGTGGGTGTTTTTATTGTCGATGGGGCTCTCTGTCAGTGACATGGACGAGTATGCAAAATTTGATCAAGATCGGTTGGTAAACTATTTGTTTATTGCAAATTAGATTGTTCATCAGATAACGATAGGGCTGTTTGATAAGAAGTGGGTGTTTTTATTGTCGATGGGGCTCTCTGTCAGTGACATGGACAAGTATGCAAAATTTGATCAAGATCGGTTGGTAAACTATTTGTTTATTGCAAATTAGATTGTTCATCAGATAACGATAGGGCTGTTTGATAAGAAGTGGGTGTTTTTATTGTCGATGGGGCTCTCTGTCAGTGACATGGACGAGTATGCAAAATTTGATCAAGATCGGTTGGTAAACTATTTGTTTATCGCAAGTTAGATTGTTCATCAGATAACGATAGGGCTGTTTGATAAGAAGTGGGTGTTTTTATTGTCGATGGGGCTCTCTGTCAGTGACATGGACGAGTATGCAAAATTTGATCAAGATCGGTTGGTAAACTATTTGTTTATCGCAAGTTAGATTGTTCATCAGATAACGATAGGGCTGTTTGATAAGAAGTGGGTGTTTTTATTGTCGATGGGGCTCTCTGTCAGTGACATGGACGAGTATGCAAAATTTGATCAAGATCGGTTGGTAAACTATTTGTTTATCGCAAGTTAGATTGTTCATCAGATAACGATAGGGCTGTTTGATAAGAAGTGGGTGTTTTTATTGTCGATGGGGCTCTCTGTCAGTGACATGGACGAGTATGCAAAATTTGATCAAGATCGGTTGGTAAACTATTTGTTTATCGCAAGTTCGGATTCAGCATGAGTGAGCTAAAAGTCAATATCTTTCTGATTTTTTATCGGGCAAACTGCCCGAAATATTAGCTTCAAAATCCGTGAGTAGATGGATCTGTTCATGGGTGATATGGGTGAATTTTCTCATCTTATTCTCCCGAAAATGATCTTAATAACCCGGGGGGGTGCCAGAGTGAGGACGAGTGAATCTTGTGTCTATAAGATAACGATAGGGCTGTTTGATAAGAAGTGGGTGTTTTTATTGTCGATGGGGCTCTCTGTCAGTGACATGGACGAGTATGCAAAATTTGATCAAGATCGGTTGGTAAACTATTTGTTTATTGCAAATTAGATTGTTCATCAGATAACGATAGGGCTGTTTGATAAGAAGTGGGTGTTTTTATTGTCGATGGGGCTCTCTGTCAGTGACATGGACAAGTATGCAAAATTTGATCAAGATCGGTTGGTAAACTATTTGTTTATTGCAAATTAGATTGTTCATCAGATAACGATAGGGCTGTTTGATAAGAAGTGGGTGTTTTTATTGTCGATGGGGCTCTCTGTCAGTGACATGGACGAGTATGCAAAATTTGATCAAGATCGGTTGGTAAACTATTTGTTTATCGCAAGTTAGATTGTTCATCAGATAACGATAGGGCTGTTTGATAAGAAGTGGGTGTTTTTATTGTCGATGGGGCTCTCTGTCAGTGACATGGACGAGTATGCAAAATTTGATCAAGATCGGTTGGTAAACTATTTGTTTATCGCAAGTTCGGATTCAGCATGAGTGAGCTAAAAGTCAATATCTTTCTGATTTTTTATCGGGCAAACTGCCCGAAATATTAGCTTCAAAATCCGTGAGTAGATGGATCTGTTCATGGGTGATATGGGTGAATTTTCTCATCTTATTCTCCCGAAAATGATCTTAATAACCCGGGGGGGTGCCAGAGTGAGGACGAGTGAATCTTGTGTCTATAAGATAACGATAGGGCTGTTTGATAAGAAGTGGGTGTTTTTATTGTCGATGGGGCTCTCTGTCAGTGACATGGACGAGTATGCAAAATTTGATCAAGATCGGTTGGTAAACTATTTGTTTATTGCAAATTAGATTGTTCATCAGATAACGATAGGGCTGTTTGATAAGAAGTGGGTGTTTTTATTGTCGATGGGGCTCTCTGTCAGTGACATGGACAAGTATGCAAAATTTGATCAAGATCGGTTGGTAAACTATTTGTTTATTGCAAATTAGATTGTTCATCAGATAACGATAGGGCTGTTTGATAAGAAGTGGGTGTTTTTATTGTCGATGGGGCTCTCTGTCAGTGACATGGACGAGTATGCAAAATTTGATCAAGATCGGTTGGTAAACTATTTGTTTATCGCAAGTTAGATTGTTCATCAGATAACGATAGGGCTGTTTGATAAGAAGTGGGTGTTTTTATTGTCGATGGGGCTCTCTGTCAGTGACATGGACGAGTATGCAAAATTTGATCAAGATCGGTTGGTAAACTATTTGTTTATCGCAAGTTAGATTGTTCATCAGATAACGATAGGGCTGTTTGATAAGAAGTGGGTGTTTTTATTGTCGATGGGGCTCTCTGTCAGTGACATGGACGAGTATGCAAAATTTGATCAAGATCGGTTGGTAAACTATTTGTTTATCGCAAGTTAGATTGTTCATCAGATAACGATAGGGCTGTTTGATAAGAAGTGGGTGTTTTTATTGTCGATGGGGCTCTCTGTCAGTGACATGGACGAGTATGCAAAATTTGATCAAGATCGGTTGGTAAACTATTTGTTTATCGCAAGTTCGGATTCAGCATGAGTGAGCTAAAAGTCAATATCTTTCTGATTTTTTATCGGGCAAACTGCCCGAAATATTAGCTTCAAAATCCGTGAGTAGATGGATCTGTTCATGGGTGATATGGGTGAATTTTCTCATCTTATTCTCCCGAAAATGATCTTAATAACCCGGGGGGGTGCCAGAGTGAGGACGAGTGAATCTTGTGTCTATAAGATAACGATAGGGCTGTTTGATAAGAAGTGGGTGTTTTTATTGTCGATGGGGCTCTCTGTCAGTGACATGGACGAGTATGCAAAATTTGATCAAGATCGGTTGGTAAACTATTTGTTTATTGCAAATTAGATTGTTCATCAGATAACGATAGGGCTGTTTGATAAGAAGTGGGTGTTTTTATTGTCGATGGGGCTCTCTGTCAGTGACATGGACAAGTATGCAAAATTTGATCAAGATCGGTTGGTAAACTATTTGTTTATTGCAAATTAGATTGTTCATCAGATAACGATAGGGCTGTTTGATAAGAAGTGGGTGTTTTTATTGTCGATGGGGCTCTCTGTCAGTGACATGGACGAGTATGCAAAATTTGATCAAGATCGGTTGGTAAACTATTTGTTTATCGCAAGTTAGATTGTTCATCAGATAACGATAGGGCTGTTTGATAAGAAGTGGGTGTTTTTATTGTCGATGGGGCTCTCTGTCAGTGACATGGACGAGTATGCAAAATTTGATCAAGATCGGTTGGTAAACTATTTGTTTATCGCAAGTTCGGATTCAGCATGAGTGAGCTAAAAGTCAATATCTTTCTGATTTTTTATCGGGCAAACTGCCCGAAATATTAGCTTCAAAATCCGTGAGTAGATGGATCTGTTCATGGGTGATATGGGTGAATTTTCTCATCTTATTCTCCCGAAAATGATCTTAATAACCCGGGGGGGTGCCAGAGTGAGGACGAGTGAATCTTGTGTCTATAAGATGACGATAGGGCTGTTTGATAAGAAGTGGGTGTTTTTATTGTCGATGGGGCTCTCTGTCAGTGACATGGACGAGTATGCAAAATTTGATCAAGATCGGTTGGTAAACTATTTGTTTATTGCAAATTAGATTGTTCATCAGATAACGATAGGGCTGTTTGATAAGAAGTGGGTGTTTTTATTGTCGATGGGGCTCTCTGTCAGTGACATGGACAAGTATGCAAAATTTGATCAAGATCGGTTGGTAAACTATTTGTTTATTGCAAATTAGATTGTTCATCAGATAACGATAGGGCTGTTTGATAAGAAGTGGGTGTTTTTATTGTCGATGGGGCTCTCTGTCAGTGACATGGACGAGTATGCAAAATTTGATCAAGATCGGTTGGTAAACTATTTGTTTATCGCAAGTTAGATTGTTCATCAGATAACGATAGGGCTGTTTGATAAGAAGTGGGTGTTTTTATTGTCGATGGGGCTCTCTGTCAGTGACATGGACGAGTATGCAAAATTTGATCAAGATCGGTTGGTAAACTATTTGTTTATCGCAAGTTCGGATTCAGCATGAGTGAGCTAAAAGTCAATATCTTTCTGATTTTTTATCGGGCAAACTGCCCGAAATATTAGCTTCAAAATCCGTGAGTAGATGGATCTGTTCATGGGTGATATGGGTGAATTTTCTCATCTTATTCTCCCGAAAATGATCTTAATAACCCGGGGGGGTGCCAGAGTGAGGACGAGTGAATCTTGTGTCTATAAGATAACGATAGGGCTGTTTGATAAGAAGTGGGTGTTTTTATTGTCGATGGGGCTCTCTGTCAGTGACATGGACGAGTATGCAAAATTTGATCAAGATCGGTTGGTAAACTATTTGTTTATTGCAAATTAGATTGTTCATCAGATAACGATAGGGCTGTTTGATAAGAAGTGGGTGTTTTTATTGTCGATGGGGCTCTCTGTCAGTGACATGGACAAGTATGCAAAATTTGATCAAGATCGGTTGGTAAACTATTTGTTTATTGCAAATTAGATTGTTCATCAGATAACGATAGGGCTGTTTGATAAGAAGTGGGTGTTTTTATTGTCGATGGGGCTCTCTGTCAGTGACATGGACGAGTATGCAAAATTTGATCAAGATCGGTTGGTAAACTATTTGTTTATCGCAAGTTAGATTGTTCATCAGATAACGATAGGGCTGTTTGATAAGAAGTGGGTGTTTTTATTGTCGATGGGGCTCTCTGTCAGTGACATGGACGAGTATGCAAAATTTGATCAAGATCGGTTGGTAAACTATTTGTTTATCGCAAGTTCGGATTCAGCATGAGTGAGCTAAAAGTCAATATCTTTCTGATTTTTTATCGGGCAAACTGCCCGAAATATTAGCTTCAAAATCCGTGAGTAGATGGATCTGTTCATGGGTGATATGGGTGAATTTTCTCATCTTATTCTCCCGAAAATGATCTTAATAACCCGGGGGGGTGCCAGAGTGAGGACGAGTGAATCTTGTGTCTATAAGATAACGATAGGGCTGTTTGATAAGAAGTGGGTGTTTTTATTGTCGATGGGGCTCTCTGTCAGTGACATGGACGAGTATGCAAAATTTGATCAAGATCGGTTGGTAAACTATTTGTTTATTGCAAATTAGATTGTTCATCAGATAACGATAGGGCTGTTTGATAAGAAGTGGGTGTTTTTATTGTCGATGGGGCTCTCTGTCAGTGACATGGACAAGTATGCAAAATTTGATCAAGATCGGTTGGTAAACTATTTGTTTATTGCAAATTAGATTGTTCATCAGATAACGATAGGGCTGTTTGATAAGAAGTGGGTGTTTTTATTGTCGATGGGGCTCTCTGTCAGTGACATGGACGAGTATGCAAAATTTGATCAAGATCGGTTGGTAAACTATTTGTTTATCGCAAGTTAGATTGTTCATCAGATAACGATAGGGCTGTTTGATAAGAAGTGGGTGTTTTTATTGTCGATGGGGCTCTCTGTCAGTGACATGGACGAGTATGCAAAATTTGATCAAGATCGGTTGGTAAACTATTTGTTTATCGCAAGTTCGGATTCAGCATGAGTGAGCTAAAAGTCAATATCTTTCTGATTTTTTATCGGGCAAACTGCCCGAAATATTAGCTTCAAAATCCGTGAGTAGATGGATCTGTTCATGGGTGATATGGGTGAATTTTCTCATCTTATTCTCCCGAAAATGATCTTAATAACCCGGGGGGGTGCCAGAGTGAGGACGAGTGAATCTTGTGTCTATAAGATAACGATAGGGCTGTTTGATAAGAAGTGGGTGTTTTTATTGTCGATGGGGCTCTCTGTCAGTGACATGGACGAGTATGCAAAATTTGATCAAGATCGGTTGGTAAACTATTTGTTTATTGCAAATTAGATTGTTCATCAGATAACGATAGGGCTGTTTGATAAGAAGTGGGTGTTTTTATTGTCGATGGGGCTCTCTGTCAGTGACATGGACGAGTATGCAAAATTTGATCAAGATCGGTTGGTAAACTATTTGTTTATCGCAAGTTAGATTGTTCATCAGATAACGATAGGGCTGTTTGATAAGAAGTGGGTGTTTTTATTGTCGATGGGGCTCTCTGTCAGTGACATGGACGAGTATGCAAAATTTGATCAAGATCGGTTGGTAAACTATTTGTTTATCGCAAGTTAGATTGTTCATCAGATAACGATAGGGCTGTTTGATAAGAAGTGGGTGTTTTTATTGTCGATGGGGCTCTCTGTCAGTGACATGGACGAGTATGCAAAATTTGATCAAGATCGGTTGGTAAACTATTTGTTTATCGCAAGTTCGGATTCAGCATGAGTGAGCTAAAAGTCAATATCTTTCTGATTTTTTATCGGGCAAACTGCCCGAAATATTAGCTTCAAAATCCGTGAGTAGATGGATCTGTTCATGGGTGATATGGGTGAATTTTCTCATCTTATTCTCCCGAAAATGATCTTAATAACCCGGGGGGGTGCCAGAGTGAGGACGAGTGAATCTTGTGTCTATAAGATAACGATAGGGCTGTTTGATAAGAAGTGGGTGTTTTTATTGTCGATGGGGCTCTCTGTCAGTGACATGGACGAGTATGCAAAATTTGATCAAGATCGGTTGGTAAACTATTTGTTTATTGCAAATTAGATTGTTCATCAGATAACGATAGGGCTGTTTGATAAGAAGTGGGTGTTTTTATTGTCGATGGGGCTCTCTGTCAGTGACATGGACAAGTATGCAAAATTTGATCAAGATCGGTTGGTAAACTATTTGTTTATTGCAAATTAGATTGTTCATCAGATAACGATAGGGCTGTTTGATAAGAAGTGGGTGTTTTTATTGTCGATGGGGCTCTCTGTCAGTGACATGGACGAGTATGCAAAATTTGATCAAGATCGGTTGGTAAACTATTTGTTTATCGCAAGTTAGATTGTTCATCAGATAACGATAGGGCTGTTTGATAAGAAGTGGGTGTTTTTATTGTCGATGGGGCTCTCTGTCAGTGACATGGACGAGTATGCAAAATTTGATCAAGATCGGTTGGTAAACTATTTGTTTATCGCAAGTTCGGATTCAGCATGAGTGAGCTAAAAGTCAATATCTTTCTGATTTTTTATCGGGCAAACTGCCCGAAATATTAGCTTCAAAATCCGTGAGTAGATGGATCTGTTCATGGGTGATATGGGTGAATTTTCTCATCTTATTCTCCCGAAAATGATCTTAATAACCCGGGGGGGTGCCAGAGTGAGGACGAGTGAATCTTGTGTCTATAAGATAACGATAGGGCTGTTTGATAAGAAGTGGGTGTTTTTATTGTCGATGGGGCTCTCTGTCAGTGACATGGACGAGTATGCAAAATTTGATCAAGATCGGTTGGTAAACTATTTGTTTATTGCAAATTAGATTGTTCATCAGATAACGATAGGGCTGTTTGATAAGAAGTGGGTGTTTTTATTGTCGATGGGGCTCTCTGTCAGTGACATGGACAAGTATGCAAAATTTGATCAAGATCGGTTGGTAAACTATTTGTTTATTGCAAATTAGATTGTTCATCAGATAACGATAGGGCTGTTTGATAAGAAGTGGGTGTTTTTATTGTCGATGGGGCTCTCTGTCAGTGACATGGACGAGTATGCAAAATTTGATCAAGATCGGTTGGTAAACTATTTGTTTATCGCAAGTTAGATTGTTCATCAGATAACGATAGGGCTGTTTGATAAGAAGTGGGTGTTTTTATTGTCGATGGGGCTCTCTGTCAGTGACATGGACGAGTATGCAAAATTTGATCAAGATCGGTTGGTAAACTATTTGTTTATCGCAAGTTCGGATTCAGCATGAGTGAGCTAAAAGTCAATATCTTTCTGATTTTTTATCGGGCAAACTGCCCGAAATATTAGCTTCAAAATCCGTGAGTAGATGGATCTGTTCATGGGTGATATGGGTGAATTTTCTCATCTTATTCTCCCGAAAATGATCTTAATAACCCGGGGGGGTGCCAGAGTGAGGACGAGTGAATCTTGTGTCTATAAGATAACGATAGGGCTGTTTGATAAGAAGTGGGTGTTTTTATTGTCGATGGGGCTCTCTGTCAGTGACATGGACGAGTATGCAAAATTTGATCAAGATCGGTTGGTAAACTATTTGTTTATTGCAAATTAGATTGTTCATCAGATAACGATAGGGCTGTTTGATAAGAAGTGGGTGTTTTTATTGTCGATGGGGCTCTCTGTCAGTGACATGGACGAGTATGCAAAATTTGATCAAGATCGGTTGGTAAACTATTTGTTTATCGCAAGTTAGATTGTTCATCAGATAACGATAGGGCTGTTTGATAAGAAGTGGGTGTTTTTATTGTCGATGGGGCTCTCTGTCAGTGACATGGACGAGTATGCAAAATTTGATCAAGATCGGTTGGTAAACTATTTGTTTATCGCAAGTTAGATTGTTCATCAGATAACGATAGGGCTGTTTGATAAGAAGTGGGTGTTTTTATTGTCGATGGGGCTCTCTGTCAGTGACATGGACGAGTATGCAAAATTTGATCAAGATCGGTTGGTAAACTATTTGTTTATCGCAAGTTCGGATTCAGCATGAGTGAGCTAAAAGTCAATATCTTTCTGATTTTTTATCGGGCAAACTGCCCGAAATATTAGCTTCAAAATCCGTGAGTAGATGGATCTGTTCATGGGTGATATGGGTGAATTTTCTCATCTTATTCTCCCGAAAATGATCTTAATAACCCGGGGGGGTGCCAGAGTGAGGACGAGTGAATCTTGTGTCTATAAGATAACGATAGGGCTGTTTGATAAGAAGTGGGTGTTTTTATTGTCGATGGGGCTCTCTGTCAGTGACATGGACGAGTATGCAAAATTTGATCAAGATCGGTTGGTAAACTATTTGTTTATTGCAAATTAGATTGTTCATCAGATAACGATAGGGCTGTTTGATAAGAAGTGGGTGTTTTTATTGTCGATGGGGCTCTCTGTCAGTGACATGGACAAGTATGCAAAATTTGATCAAGATCGGTTGGTAAACTATTTGTTTATTGCAAATTAGATTGTTCATCAGATAACGATAGGGCTGTTTGATAAGAAGTGGGTGTTTTTATTGTCGATGGGGCTCTCTGTCAGTGACATGGACGAGTATGCAAAATTTGATCAAGATCGGTTGGTAAACTATTTGTTTATCGCAAGTTAGATTGTTCATCAGATAACGATAGGGCTGTTTGATAAGAAGTGGGTGTTTTTATTGTCGATGGGGCTCTCTGTCAGTGACATGGACGAGTATGCAAAATTTGATCAAGATCGGTTGGTAAACTATTTGTTTATCGCAAGTTCGGATTCAGCATGAGTGAGCTAAAAGTCAATATCTTTCTGATTTTTTATCGGGCAAACTGCCCGAAATATTAGCTTCAAAATCCGTGAGTAGATGGATCTGTTCATGGGTGATATGGGTGAATTTTCTCATCTTATTCTCCCGAAAATGATCTTAATAACCCGGGGGGGTGCCAGAGTGAGGACGAGTGAATCTTGTGTCTATAAGATAACGATAGGGCTGTTTGATAAGAAGTGGGTGTTTTTATTGTCGATGGGGCTCTCTGTCAGTGACATGGACGAGTATGCAAAATTTGATCAAGATCGGTTGGTAAACTATTTGTTTATTGCAAATTAGATTGTTCATCAGATAACGATAGGGCTGTTTGATAAGAAGTGGGTGTTTTTATTGTCGATGGGGCTCTCTGTCAGTGACATGGACAAGTATGCAAAATTTGATCAAGATCGGTTGGTAAACTATTTGTTTATTGCAAATTAGATTGTTCATCAGATAACGATAGGGCTGTTTGATAAGAAGTGGGTGTTTTTATTGTCGATGGGGCTCTCTGTCAGTGACATGGACGAGTATGCAAAATTTGATCAAGATCGGTTGGTAAACTATTTGTTTATCGCAAGTTAGATTGTTCATCAGATAACGATAGGGCTGTTTGATAAGAAGTGGGTGTTTTTATTGTCGATGGGGCTCTCTGTCAGTGACATGGACGAGTATGCAAAATTTGATCAAGATCGGTTGGTAAACTATTTGTTTATCGCAAGTTCGGATTCAGCATGAGTGAGCTAAAAGTCAATATCTTTCTGATTTTTTATCGGGCAAACTGCCCGAAATATTAGCTTCAAAATCCGTGAGTAGATGGATCTGTTCATGGGTGATATGGGTGAATTTTCTCATCTTATTCTCCCGAAAATGATCTTAATAACCCGGGGGGGTGCCAGAGTGAGGACGAGTGAATCTTGTGTCTATAAGATAACGATAGGGCTGTTTGATAAGAAGTGGGTGTTTTTATTGTCGATGGGGCTCTCTGTCAGTGACATGGACGAGTATGCAAAATTTGATCAAGATCGGTTGGTAAACTATTTGTTTATTGCAAATTAGATTGTTCATCAGATAACGATAGGGCTGTTTGATAAGAAGTGGGTGTTTTTATTGTCGATGGGGCTCTCTGTCAGTGACATGGACAAGTATGCAAAATTTGATCAAGATCGGTTGGTAAACTATTTGTTTATTGCAAATTAGATTGTTCATCAGATAACGATAGGGCTGTTTGATAAGAAGTGGGTGTTTTTATTGTCGATGGGGCTCTCTGTCAGTGACATGGACGAGTATGCAAAATTTGATCAAGATCGGTTGGTAAACTATTTGTTTATCGCAAGTTAGATTGTTCATCAGATAACGATAGGGCTGTTTGATAAGAAGTGGGTGTTTTTATTGTCGATGGGGCTCTCTGTCAGTGACATGGACGAGTATGCAAAATTTGATCAAGATCGGTTGGTAAACTATTTGTTTATCGCAAGTTCGGATTCAGCATGAGTGAGCTAAAAGTCAATATCTTTCTGATTTTTTATCGGGCAAACTGCCCGAAATATTAGCTTCAAAATCCGTGAGTAGATGGATCTGTTCATGGGTGATATGGGTGAATTTTCTCATCTTATTCTCCCGAAAATGATCTTAATAACCCGGGGGGGTGCCAGAGTGAGGACGAGTGAATCTTGTGTCTATAAGATAACGATAGGGCTGTTTGATAAGAAGTGGGTGTTTTTATTGTCGATGGGGCTCTCTGTCAGTGACATGGACGAGTATGCAAAATTTGATCAAGATCGGTTGGTAAACTATTTGTTTATTGCAAATTAGATTGTTCATCAGATAACGATAGGGCTGTTTGATAAGAAGTGGGTGTTTTTATTGTCGATGGGGCTCTCTGTCAGTGACATGGACAAGTATGCAAAATTTGATCAAGATCGGTTGGTAAACTATTTGTTTATTGCAAATTAGATTGTTCATCAGATAACGATAGGGCTGTTTGATAAGAAGTGGGTGTTTTTATTGTCGATGGGGCTCTCTGTCAGTGACATGGACGAGTATGCAAAATTTGATCAAGATCGGTTGGTAAACTATTTGTTTATCGCAAGTTAGATTGTTCATCAGATAACGATAGGGCTGTTTGATAAGAAGTGGGTGTTTTTATTGTCGATGGGGCTCTCTGTCAGTGACATGGACGAGTATGCAAGATTTGATCAAGATCGGTTGGTAAACTATTTGTTTATCGCAAGTTCGGATTCAGCATGAGTGAGCTAAAAGTCAATATCTTTCTGATTTTTTATCGGGCAAACTGCCCGAAATATTAGCTTCAAAATCCGTGAGTAGATGGATCTGTTCATGGGTGATATGGGTGAATTTTCTCATCTTATTCTCCCGAAAATGATCTTAATAACCCGGGGGGGTGCCAGAGTGAGGACGAGTGAATCTTGTGTCTATAAGATAACGATAGGGCTGTTTGATAAGAAGTGGGTGTTTTTATTGTCGATGGGGCTCTCTGTCAGTGACATGGACGAGTATGCAAAATTTGATCAAGATCGGTTGGTAAACTATTTGTTTATTGCAAATTAGATTGTTCATCAGATAACGATAGGGCTGTTTGATAAGAAGTGGGTGTTTTTATTGTCGATGGGGCTCTCTGTCAGTGACATGGACGAGTATGCAAAATTTGATCAAGATCGGTTGGTAAACTATTTGTTTATCGCAAGTTAGATTGTTCATCAGATAACGATAGGGCTGTTTGATAAGAAGTGGGTGTTTTTATTGTCGATGGGGCTCTCTGTCAGTGACATGGACGAGTATGCAAAATTTGATCAAGATCGGTTGGTAAACTATTTGTTTATCGCAAGTTAGATTGTTCATCAGATAACGATAGGGCTGTTTGATAAGAAGTGGGTGTTTTTATTGTCGATGGGGCTCTCTGTCAGTGACATGGACGAGTATGCAAAATTTGATCAAGATCGGTTGGTAAACTATTTGTTTATCGCAAGTTCGGATTCAGCATGAGTGAGCTAAAAGTCAATATCTTTCTGATTTTTTATCGGGCAAACTGCCCGAAATATTAGCTTCAAAATCCGTGAGTAGATGGATCTGTTCATGGGTGATATGGGTGAATTTTCTCATCTTATTCTCCCGAAAATGATCTTAATAACCCGGGGGGGTGCCAGAGTGAGGACGAGTGAATCTTGTGTCTATAAGATAACGATAGGGCTGTTTGATAAGAAGTGGGTGTTTTTATTGTCGATGGGGCTCTCTGTCAGTGACATGGACGAGTATGCAAAATTTGATCAAGATCGGTTGGTAAACTATTTGTTTATTGCAAATTAGATTGTTCATCAGATAACGATAGGGCTGTTTGATAAGAAGTGGGTGTTTTTATTGTCGATGGGGCTCTCTGTCAGTGACATGGACAAGTATGCAAAATTTGATCAAGATCGGTTGGTAAACTATTTGTTTATTGCAAATTAGATTGTTCATCAGATAACGATAGGGCTGTTTGATAAGAAGTGGGTGTTTTTATTGTCGATGGGGCTCTCTGTCAGTGACATGGACGAGTATGCAAAATTTGATCAAGATCGGTTGGTAAACTATTTGTTTATCGCAAGTTAGATTGTTCATCAGATAACGATAGGGCTGTTTGATAAGAAGTGGGTGTTTTTATTGTCGATGGGGCTCTCTGTCAGTGACATGGACGAGTATGCAAAATTTGATCAAGATCGGTTGGTAAACTATTTGTTTATCGCAAGTTCGGATTCAGCATGAGTGAGCTAAAAGTCAATATCTTTCTGATTTTTTATCGGGCAAACTGCCCGAAATATTAGCTTCAAAATCCGTGAGTAGATGGATCTGTTCATGGGTGATATGGGTGAATTTTCTCATCTTATTCTCCCGAAAATGATCTTAATAACCCGGGGGGGTGCCAGAGTGAGGACGAGTGAATCTTGTGTCTATAAGATAACGATAGGGCTGTTTGATAAGAAGTGGGTGTTTTTATTGTCGATGGGGCTCTCTGTCAGTGACATGGACGAGTATGCAAAATTTGATCAAGATCGGTTGGTAAACTATTTGTTTATTGCAAATTAGATTGTTCATCAGATAACGATAGGGCTGTTTGATAAGAAGTGGGTGTTTTTATTGTCGATGGGGCTCTCTGTCAGTGACATGGACAAGTATGCAAAATTTGATCAAGATCGGTTGGTAAACTATTTGTTTATTGCAAATTAGATTGTTCATCAGATAACGATAGGGCTGTTTGATAAGAAGTGGGTGTTTTTATTGTCGATGGGGCTCTCTGTCAGTGACATGGACGAGTATGCAAAATTTGATCAAGATCGGTTGGTAAACTATTTGTTTATCGCAAGTTAGATTGTTCATCAGATAACGATAGGGCTGTTTGATAAGAAGTGGGTGTTTTTATTGTCGATGGGGCTCTCTGTCAGTGACATGGACGAGTATGCAAAATTTGATCAAGATCGGTTGGTAAACTATTTGTTTATCGCAAGTTCGGATTCAGCATGAGTGAGCTAAAAGTCAATATCTTTCTGATTTTTTATCGGGCAAACTGCCCGAAATATTAGCTTCAAAATCCGTGAGTAGATGGATCTGTTCATGGGTGATATGGGTGAATTTTCTCATCTTATTCTCCCGAAAATGATCTTAATAACCCGGGGGGGTGCCAGAGTGAGGACGAGTGAATCTTGTGTCTATAAGATAACGATAGGGCTGTTTGATAAGAAGTGGGTGTTTTTATTGTCGATGGGGCTCTCTGTCAGTGACATGGACGAGTATGCAAAATTTGATCAAGATCGGTTGGTAAACTATTTGTTTATTGCAAATTAGATTGTTCATCAGATAACGATAGGGCTGTTTGATAAGAAGTGGGTGTTTTTATTGTCGATGGGGCTCTCTGTCAGTGACATGGACAAGTATGCAAAATTTGATCAAGATCGGTTGGTAAACTATTTGTTTATTGCAAATTAGATTGTTCATCAGATAACGATAGGGCTGTTTGATAAGAAGTGGGTGTTTTTATTGTCGATGGGGCTCTCTGTCAGTGACATGGACGAGTATGCAAAATTTGATCAAGATCGGTTGGTAAACTATTTGTTTATCGCAAGTTAGATTGTTCATCAGATAACGATAGGGCTGTTTGATAAGAAGTGGGTGTTTTTATTGTCGATGGGGCTCTCTGTCAGTGACATGGACGAGTATGCAAAATTTGATCAAGATCGGTTGGTAAACTATTTGTTTATCGCAAGTTAGATTGTTCATCAGATAACGATAGGGCTGTTTGATAAGAAGTGGGTGTTTTTATTGTCGATGGGGCTCTCTGTCAGTGACATGGACGAGTATGCAAAATTTGATCAAGATCGGTTGGTAAACTATTTGTTTATCGCAAGTTAGATTGTTCATCAGATAACGATAGGGCTGTTTGATAAGAAGTGGGTGTTTTTATTGTCGATGGGGCTCTCTGTCAGTGACATGGACGAGTATGCAAAATTTGATCAAGATCGGTTGGTAAACTATTTGTTTATCGCAAGTTCGGATTCAGCATGAGTGAGCTAAAAGTCAATATCTTTCTGATTTTTTATCGGGCAAACTGCCCGAAATATTAGCTTCAAAATCCGTGAGTAGATGGATCTGTTCATGGGTGATATGGGTGAATTTTCTCATCTTATTCTCCCGAAAATGATCTTAATAACCCGGGGGGGTGCCAGAGTGAGGACGAGTGAATCTTGTGTCTATAAGATAACGATAGGGCTGTTTGATAAGAAGTGGGTGTTTTTATTGTCGATGGGGCTCTCTGTCAGTGACATGGACGAGTATGCAAAATTTGATCAAGATCGGTTGGTAAACTATTTGTTTATTGCAAATTAGATTGTTCATCAGATAACGATAGGGCTGTTTGATAAGAAGTGGGTGTTTTTATTGTCGATGGGGCTCTCTGTCAGTGACATGGACAAGTATGCAAAATTTGATCAAGATCGGTTGGTAAACTATTTGTTTATTGCAAATTAGATTGTTCATCAGATAACGATAGGGCTGTTTGATAAGAAGTGGGTGTTTTTATTGTCGATGGGGCTCTCTGTCAGTGACATGGACGAGTATGCAAAATTTGATCAAGATCGGTTGGTAAACTATTTGTTTATCGCAAGTTAGATTGTTCATCAGATAACGATAGGGCTGTTTGATAAGAAGTGGGTGTTTTTATTGTCGATGGGGCTCTCTGTCAGTGACATGGACGAGTATGCAAAATTTGATCAAGATCGGTTGGTAAACTATTTGTTTATCGCAAGTTCGGATTCAGCATGAGTGAGCTAAAAGTCAATATCTTTCTGATTTTTTATCGGGCAAACTGCCCGAAATATTAGCTTCAAAATCCGTGAGTAGATGGATCTGTTCATGGGTGATATGGGTGAATTTTCTCATCTTATTCTCCCGAAAATGATCTTAATAACCCGGGGGGGTGCCAGAGTGAGGACGAGTGAATCTTGTGTCTATAAGATAACGATAGGGCTGTTTGATAAGAAGTGGGTGTTTTTATTGTCGATGGGGCTCTCTGTCAGTGACATGGACGAGTATGCAAAATTTGATCAAGATCGGTTGGTAAACTATTTGTTTATTGCAAATTAGATTGTTCATCAGATAACGATAGGGCTGTTTGATAAGAAGTGGGTGTTTTTATTGTCGATGGGGCTCTCTGTCAGTGACATGGACAAGTATGCAAAATTTGATCAAGATCGGTTGGTAAACTATTTGTTTATTGCAAATTAGATTGTTCATCAGATAACGATAGGGCTGTTTGATAAGAAGTGGGTGTTTTTATTGTCGATGGGGCTCTCTGTCAGTGACATGGACGAGTATGCAAAATTTGATCAAGATCGGTTGGTAAACTATTTGTTTATCGCAAGTTAGATTGTTCATCAGATAACGATAGGGCTGTTTGATAAGAAGTGGGTGTTTTTATTGTCGATGGGGCTCTCTGTCAGTGACATGGACGAGTATGCAAAATTTGATCAAGATCGGTTGGTAAACTATTTGTTTATCGCAAGTTCGGATTCAGCATGAGTGAGCTAAAAGTCAATATCTTTCTGATTTTTTATCGGGCAAACTGCCCGAAATATTAGCTTCAAAATCCGTGAGTAGATGGATCTGTTCATGGGTGATATGGGTGAATTTTCTCATCTTATTCTCCCGAAAATGATCTTAATAACCCGGGGGGGTGCCAGAGTGAGGACGAGTGAATCTTGTGTCTATAAGATAACGATAGGGCTGTTTGATAAGAAGTGGGTGTTTTTATTGTCGATGGGGCTCTCTGTCAGTGACATGGACGAGTATGCAAAATTTGATCAAGATCGGTTGGTAAACTATTTGTTTATTGCAAATTAGATTGTTCATCAGATAACGATAGGGCTGTTTGATAAGAAGTGGGTGTTTTTATTGTCGATGGGGCTCTCTGTCAGTGACATGGACAAGTATGCAAAATTTGATCAAGATCGGTTGGTAAACTATTTGTTTATTGCAAATTAGATTGTTCATCAGATAACGATAGGGCTGTTTGATAAGAAGTGGGTGTTTTTATTGTCGATGGGGCTCTCTGTCAGTGACATGGACGAGTATGCAAAATTTGATCAAGATCGGTTGGTAAACTATTTGTTTATCGCAAGTTAGATTGTTCATCAGATAACGATAGGGCTGTTTGATAAGAAGTGGGTGTTTTTATTGTCGATGGGGCTCTCTGTCAGTGACATGGACGAGTATGCAAAATTTGATCAAGATCGGTTGGTAAACTATTTGTTTATCGCAAGTTCGGATTCAGCATGAGTGAGCTAAAAGTCAATATCTTTCTGATTTTTTATCGGGCAAACTGCCCGAAATATTAGCTTCAAAATCCGTGAGTAGATGGATCTGTTCATGGGTGATATGGGTGAATTTTCTCATCTTATTCTCCCGAAAATGATCTTAATAACCCGGGGGGGTGCCAGAGTGAGGACGAGTGAATCTTGTGTCTATAAGATAACGATAGGGCTGTTTGATAAGAAGTGGGTGTTTTTATTGTCGATGGGGCTCTCTGTCAGTGACATGGACGAGTATGCAAAATTTGATCAAGATCGGTTGGTAAACTATTTGTTTATTGCAAATTAGATTGTTCATCAGATAACGATAGGGCTGTTTGATAAGAAGTGGGTGTTTTTATTGTCGATGGGGCTCTCTGTCAGTGACATGGACAAGTATGCAAAATTTGATCAAGATCGGTTGGTAAACTATTTGTTTATTGCAAATTAGATTGTTCATCAGATAACGATAGGGCTGTTTGATAAGAAGTGGGTGTTTTTATTGTCGATGGGGCTCTCTGTCAGTGACATGGACGAGTATGCAAAATTTGATCAAGATCGGTTGGTAAACTATTTGTTTATCGCAAGTTAGATTGTTCATCAGATAACGATAGGGCTGTTTGATAAGAAGTGGGTGTTTTTATTGTCGATGGGGCTCTCTGTCAGTGACATGGACGAGTATGCAAAATTTGATCAAGATCGGTTGGTAAACTATTTGTTTATCGCAAGTTCGGATTCAGCATGAGTGAGCTAAAAGTCAATATCTTTCTGATTTTTTATCGGGCAAACTGCCCGAAATATTAGCTTCAAAATCCGTGAGTAGATGGATCTGTTCATGGGTGATATGGGTGAATTTTCTCATCTTATTCTCCCGAAAATGATCTTAATAACCCGGGGGGGTGCCAGAGTGAGGACGAGTGAATCTTGTGTCTATAAGATAACGATAGGGCTGTTTGATAAGAAGTGGGTGTTTTTATTGTCGATGGGGCTCTCTGTCAGTGACATGGACGAGTATGCAAAATTTGATCAAGATCGGTTGGTAAACTATTTGTTTATTGCAAATTAGATTGTTCATCAGATAACGATAGGGCTGTTTGATAAGAAGTGGGTGTTTTTATTGTCGATGGGGCTCTCTGTCAGTGACATGGACAAGTATGCAAAATTTGATCAAGATCGGTTGGTAAACTATTTGTTTATTGCAAATTAGATTGTTCATCAGATAACGATAGGGCTGTTTGATAAGAAGTGGGTGTTTTTATTGTCGATGGGGCTCTCTGTCAGTGACATGGACGAGTATGCAAAATTTGATCAAGATCGGTTGGTAAACTATTTGTTTATCGCAAGTTAGATTGTTCATCAGATAACGATAGGGCTGTTTGATAAGAAGTGGGTGTTTTTATTGTCGATGGGGCTCTCTGTCAGTGACATGGACGAGTATGCAAAATTTGATCAAGATCGGTTGGTAAACTATTTGTTTATCGCAAGTTCGGATTCAGCATGAGTGAGCTAAAAGTCAATATCTTTCTGATTTTTTATCGGGCAAACTGCCCGAAATATTAGCTTCAAAATCCGTGAGTAGATGGATCTGTTCATGGGTGATATGGGTGAATTTTCTCATCTTATTCTCCCGAAAATGATCTTAATAACCCGGGGGGGTGCCAGAGTGAGGACGAGTGAATCTTGTGTCTATAAGATAACGATAGGGCTGTTTGATAAGAAGTGGGTGTTTTTATTGTCGATGGGGCTCTCTGTCAGTGACATGGACGAGTATGCAAAATTTGATCAAGATCGGTTGGTAAACTATTTGTTTATTGCAAATTAGATTGTTCATCAGATAACGATAGGGCTGTTTGATAAGAAGTGGGTGTTTTTATTGTCGATGGGGCTCTCTGTCAGTGACATGGACAAGTATGCAAAATTTGATCAAGATCGGTTGGTAAACTATTTGTTTATTGCAAATTAGATTGTTCATCAGATAACGATAGGGCTGTTTGATAAGAAGTGGGTGTTTTTATTGTCGATGGGGCTCTCTGTCAGTGACATGGACGAGTATGCAAAATTTGATCAAGATCGGTTGGTAAACTATTTGTTTATCGCAAGTTAGATTGTTCATCAGATAACGATAGGGCTGTTTGATAAGAAGTGGGTGTTTTTATTGTCGATGGGGCTCTCTGTCAGTGACATGGACGAGTATGCAAAATTTGATCAAGATCGGTTGGTAAACTATTTGTTTATCGCAAGTTAGATTGTTCATCAGATAACGATAGGGCTGTTTGATAAGAAGTGGGTGTTTTTATTGTCGATGGGGCTCTCTGTCAGTGACATGGACGAGTATGCAAAATTTGATCAAGATCGGTTGGTAAACTATTTGTTTATCGCAAGTTAGATTGTTCATCAGATAACGATAGGGCTGTTTGATAAGAAGTGGGTGTTTTTATTGTCGATGGGGCTCTCTGTCAGTGACATGGACGAGTATGCAAAATTTGATCAAGATCGGTTGGTAAACTATTTGTTTATCGCAAGTTAGATTGTTCATCAGATAACGATAGGGCTGTTTGATAAGAAGTGGGTGTTTTTATTGTCGATGGGGCTCTCTGTCAGTGACATGGACGAGTATGCAAAATTTGATCAAGATCGGTTGGTAAACTATTTGTTTATCGCAAGTTCGGATTCAGCATGAGTGAGCTAAAAGTCAATATCTTTCTGATTTTTTATCGGGCAAACTGCCCGAAATATTAGCTTCAAAATCCGTGAGTAGATGGATCTGTTCATGGGTGATATGGGTGAATTTTCTCATCTTATTCTCCCGAAAATGATCTTAATAACCCGGGGGGGTGCCAGAGTGAGGACGAGTGAATCTTGTGTCTATAAGATAACGATAGGGCTGTTTGATAAGAAGTGGGTGTTTTTATTGTCGATGGGGCTCTCTGTCAGTGACATGGACGAGTATGCAAAATTTGATCAAGATCGGTTGGTAAACTATTTGTTTATTGCAAATTAGATTGTTCATCAGATAACGATAGGGCTGTTTGATAAGAAGTGGGTGTTTTTATTGTCGATGGGGCTCTCTGTCAGTGACATGGACAAGTATGCAAAATTTGATCAAGATCGGTTGGTAAACTATTTGTTTATTGCAAATTAGATTGTTCATCAGATAACGATAGGGCTGTTTGATAAGAAGTGGGTGTTTTTATTGTCGATGGGGCTCTCTGTCAGTGACATGGACGAGTATGCAAAATTTGATCAAGATCGGTTGGTAAACTATTTGTTTATCGCAAGTTAGATTGTTCATCAGATAACGATAGGGCTGTTTGATAAGAAGTGGGTGTTTTTATTGTCGATGGGGCTCTCTGTCAGTGACATGGACGAGTATGCAAAATTTGATCAAGATCGGTTGGTAAACTATTTGTTTATCGCAAGTTCGGATTCAGCATGAGTGAGCTAAAAGTCAATATCTTTCTGATTTTTTATCGGGCAAACTGCCCGAAATATTAGCTTCAAAATCCGTGAGTAGATGGATCTGTTCATGGGTGATATGGGTGAATTTTCTCATCTTATTCTCCCGAAAATGATCTTAATAACCCGGGGGGGTGCCAGAGTGAGGACGAGTGAATCTTGTGTCTATAAGATAACGATAGGGCTGTTTGATAAGAAGTGGGTGTTTTTATTGTCGATGGGGCTCTCTGTCAGTGACATGGACGAGTATGCAAAATTTGATCAAGATCGGTTGGTAAACTATTTGTTTATTGCAAATTAGATTGTTCATCAGATAACGATAGGGCTGTTTGATAAGAAGTGGGTGTTTTTATTGTCGATGGGGCTCTCTGTCAGTGACATGGACAAGTATGCAAAATTTGATCAAGATCGGTTGGTAAACTATTTGTTTATTGCAAATTAGATTGTTCATCAGATAACGATAGGGCTGTTTGATAAGAAGTGGGTGTTTTTATTGTCGATGGGGCTCTCTGTCAGTGACATGGACGAGTATGCAAAATTTGATCAAGATCGGTTGGTAAACTATTTGTTTATCGCAAGTTAGATTGTTCATCAGATAACGATAGGGCTGTTTGATAAGAAGTGGGTGTTTTTATTGTCGATGGGGCTCTCTGTCAGTGACATGGACGAGTATGCAAAATTTGATCAAGATCGGTTGGTAAACTATTTGTTTATCGCAAGTTCGGATTCAGCATGAGTGAGCTAAAAGTCAATATCTTTCTGATTTTTTATCGGGCAAACTGCCCGAAATATTAGCTTCAAAATCCGTGAGTAGATGGATCTGTTCATGGGTGATATGGGTGAATTTTCTCATCTTATTCTCCCGAAAATGATCTTAATAACCCGGGGGGGTGCCAGAGTGAGGACGAGTGAATCTTGTGTCTATAAGATAACGATAGGGCTGTTTGATAAGAAGTGGGTGTTTTTATTGTCGATGGGGCTCTCTGTCAGTGACATGGACGAGTATGCAAAATTTGATCAAGATCGGTTGGTAAACTATTTGTTTATTGCAAATTAGATTGTTCATCAGATAACGATAGGGCTGTTTGATAAGAAGTGGGTGTTTTTATTGTCGATGGGGCTCTCTGTCAGTGACATGGACAAGTATGCAAAATTTGATCAAGATCGGTTGGTAAACTATTTGTTTATTGCAAATTAGATTGTTCATCAGATAACGATAGGGCTGTTTGATAAGAAGTGGGTGTTTTTATTGTCGATGGGGCTCTCTGTCAGTGACATGGACGAGTATGCAAAATTTGATCAAGATCGGTTGGTAAACTATTTGTTTATCGCAAGTTAGATTGTTCATCAGATAACGATAGGGCTGTTTGATAAGAAGTGGGTGTTTTTATTGTCGATGGGGCTCTCTGTCAGTGACATGGACGAGTATGCAAAATTTGATCAAGATCGGTTGGTAAACTATTTGTTTATCGCAAGTTCGGATTCAGCATGAGTGAGCTAAAAGTCAATATCTTTCTGATTTTTTATCGGGCAAACTGCCCGAAATATTAGCTTCAAAATCCGTGAGTAGATGGATCTGTTCATGGGTGATATGGGTGAATTTTCTCATCTTATTCTCCCGAAAATGATCTTAATAACCCGGGGGGGTGCCAGAGTGAGGACGAGTGAATCTTGTGTCTATAAGATAACGATAGGGCTGTTTGATAAGAAGTGGGTGTTTTTATTGTCGATGGGGCTCTCTGTCAGTGACATGGACGAGTATGCAAAATTTGATCAAGATCGGTTGGTAAACTATTTGTTTATTGCAAATTAGATTGTTCATCAGATAACGATAGGGCTGTTTGATAAGAAGTGGGTGTTTTTATTGTCGATGGGGCTCTCTGTCAGTGACATGGACAAGTATGCAAAATTTGATCAAGATCGGTTGGTAAACTATTTGTTTATTGCAAATTAGATTGTTCATCAGATAACGATAGGGCTGTTTGATAAGAAGTGGGTGTTTTTATTGTCGATGGGGCTCTCTGTCAGTGACATGGACGAGTATGCAAAATTTGATCAAGATCGGTTGGTAAACTATTTGTTTATCGCAAGTTAGATTGTTCATCAGATAACGATAGGGCTGTTTGATAAGAAGTGGGTGTTTTTATTGTCGATGGGGCTCTCTGTCAGTGACATGGACGAGTATGCAAAATTTGATCAAGATCGGTTGGTAAACTATTTGTTTATCGCAAGTTCGGATTCAGCATGAGTGAGCTAAAAGTCAATATCTTTCTGATTTTTTATCGGGCAAACTGCCCGAAATATTAGCTTCAAAATCCGTGAGTAGATGGATCTGTTCATGGGTGATATGGGTGAATTTTCTCATCTTATTCTCCCGAAAATGATCTTAATAACCCGGGGGGGTGCCAGAGTGAGGACGAGTGAATCTTGTGTCTATAAGATAACGATAGGGCTGTTTGATAAGAAGTGGGTGTTTTTATTGTCGATGGGGCTCTCTGTCAGTGACATGGACGAGTATGCAAAATTTGATCAAGATCGGTTGGTAAACTATTTGTTTATTGCAAATTAGATTGTTCATCAGATAACGATAGGGCTGTTTGATAAGAAGTGGGTGTTTTTATTGTCGATGGGGCTCTCTGTCAGTGACATGGACAAGTATGCAAAATTTGATCAAGATCGGTTTGGTAAACTATTTGTTTATTGCAAATTAGATTGTTCATCAGATAACGATAGGGCTGTTGATAAGAAGTGGGTGTTTTTATTGTCGATGGGGCTCTCTGTCAGTGACATGGACGAGTATGCAAAATTTGATCAAGATCGGTTGGTAAACTATTTGTTTATCGCAAGTTAGATTGTTCATCAGATAACGATAGGGCTGTTTGATAAGAAGTGGGTGTTTTTATTGTCGATGGGGCTCTCTGTCAGTGACATGGACGAGTATGCAAAATTTGATCAAGATCGGTTGGTAAACTATTTGTTTATCGCAAGTTAGATTGTTCATCAGATAACGATAGGGCTGTTTGATAAGAAGTGGGTGTTTTTATTGTCGATGGGGCTCTCTGTCAGTGACATGGACGAGTATGCAAAATTTGATCAAGATCGGTTGGTAAACTATTTGTTTATCGCAAGTTAGATTGTTCATCAGATAACGATAGGGCTGTTTGATAAGAAGTGGGTGTTTTTATTGTCGATGGGGCTCTCTGTCAGTGACATGGACGAGTATGCAAAATTTGATCAAGATCGGTTGGTAAACTATTTGTTTATCGCAAGTTAGATTGTTCATCAGATAACGATAGGGCTGTTTGATAAGAAGTGGGTGTTTTTATTGTCGATGGGGGCTCTCTGTCAGTGACATGGACGAGTATGCAAAATTTGATCAAGATCGGTTGGTAAACTATTTGTTTATCGCAAGTTCGGATTCAGCATGAGTGAGCTAAAAGTCAATATCTTTCTGATTTTTTATCGGGCAAACTGCCCGAAATATTAGCTTCAAAATCCGTGAGTAGATGGATCTGTTCATGGGTGATATGGGGTGAATTTTCTCATCTTATTCTCCCGAAAATGATCTTAATAACCGGGGGGGTGCCAGAGTGAGGACGAGTGAATCTTGTGTCTATAAGATAACGATAGGGCTGTTTGATAAGAAGTGGGTGTTTTTATTGTCGATGGGGCTCTCTGTCAGTGACATGGACGAGTATGCAAAATTTGATCAAGATCGGTTGGTAAACTATTTGTTTATTGCAAATTAGATTGTTCATCAGATAACGATAGGGCTGTTTGATAAGAAGTGGGTGTTTTTATTGTCGATGGGGCTCTCTGTCAGTGACATGGACAAGTATGCAAAATTTGATCAAGATCGGTTGGTAAACTATTTGTTTATTGCAAATTAGATTGTTCATCAGATAACGATAGGGCTGTTTGATAAGAAGTGGGTGTTTTTATTGTCGATGGGGCTCTCTGTCAGTGACATGGACGAGTATGCAAAATTTGATCAAGATCGGTTGGTAAACTATTTGTTTATCGCAAGTTAGATTGTTCATCAGATAACGATAGGGCTGTTTGATAAGAAGTGGGTGTTTTTATTGTCGATGGGGCTCTCTGTCAGTGACATGGACGAGTATGCAAAATTTGATCAAGATCGGTTGGTAAACTATTTGTTTATCGCAAGTTCGGATTCAGCATGAGTGAGCTAAAAGTCAATATCTTTCTGATTTTTTATCGGGCAAACTGCCCGAAATATTAGCTTCAAAATCCGTGAGTAGATGGATCTGTTCATGGGTGATATGGGTGAATTTTCTCATCTTATTCTCCCGAAAATGATCTTAATAACCCGGGGGGGTGCCAGAGTGAGGACGAGTGAATCTTGTGTCTATAAGATAACGATAGGGCTGTTTGATAAGAAGTGGGTGTTTTTATTGTCGATGGGGCTCTCTGTCAGTGACATGGACGAGTATGCAAAATTTGATCAAGATCGGTTGGTAAACTATTTGTTTATTGCAAATTAGATTGTTCATCAGATAACGATAGGGCTGTTTGATAAGAAGTGGGTGTTTTTATTGTCGATGGGGCTCTCTGTCAGTGACATGGACAAGTATGCAAAATTTGATCAAGATCGGTTGGTAAACTATTTGTTTATTGCAAATTAGATTGTTCATCAGATAACGATAGGGCTGTTTGATAAGAAGTGGGTGTTTTTATTGTCGATGGGGCTCTCTGTCAGTGACATGGACGAGTATGCAAAATTTGATCAAGATCGGTTGGTAAACTATTTGTTTATCGCAAGTTAGATTGTTCATCAGATAACGATAGGGCTGTTTGATAAGAAGTGGGTGTTTTTATTGTCGATGGGGCTCTCTGTCAGTGACATGGACGAGTATGCAAAATTTGATCAAGATCGGTTGGTAAACTATTTGTTTATCGCAAGTTCGGATTCAGCATGAGTGAGCTAAAAGTCAATATCTTTCTGATTTTTTATCGGGCAAACTGCCCGAAATATTAGCTTCAAAATCCGTGAGTAGATGGATCTGTTCATGGGTGATATGGGTGAATTTTCTCATCTTATTCTCCCGAAAATGATCTTAATAACCCGGGGGGGTGCCAGAGTGAGGACGAGTGAATCTTGTGTCTATAAGATAACGATAGGGCTGTTTGATAAGAAGTGGGTGTTTTTATTGTCGATGGGGCTCTCTGTCAGTGACATGGACGAGTATGCAAAATTTGATCAAGATCGGTTGGTAAACTATTTGTTTATTGCAAATTAGATTGTTCATCAGATAACGATAGGGCTGTTTGATAAGAAGTGGGTGTTTTTATTGTCGATGGGGCTCTCTGTCAGTGACATGGACAAGTATGCAAAATTTGATCAAGATCGGTTGGTAAACTATTTGTTTATTGCAAATTAGATTGTTCATCAGATAACGATAGGGCTGTTTGATAAGAAGTGGGTGTTTTTATTGTCGATGGGGCTCTCTGTCAGTGACATGGACGAGTATGCAAAATTTGATCAAGATCGGTTGGTAAACTATTTGTTTATCGCAAGTTAGATTGTTCATCAGATAACGATAGGGCTGTTTGATAAGAAGTGGGTGTTTTTATTGTCGATGGGGCTCTCTGTCAGTGACATGGACGAGTATGCAAAATTTGATCAAGATCGGTTGGTAAACTATTTGTTTATCGCAAGTTCGGATTCAGCATGAGTGAGCTAAAAGTCAATATCTTTCTGATTTTTTATCGGGCAAACTGCCCGAAATATTAGCTTCAAAATCCGTGAGTAGATGGATCTGTTCATGGGTGATATGGGTGAATTTTCTCATCTTATTCTCCCGAAAATGATCTTAATAACCCGGGGGGGGTGCCAGAGTGAGGACGAGTGAATCTTGTGTCTATAAGATAACGATAGGGCTGTTTGATAAGAAGTGGGTGTTTTTATTGTCGATGGGGCTCTCTGTCAGTGACATGGACGAGTATGCAAAATTTGATCAAGATCGGTTGGTAAACTATTTGTTTATTGCAAATTAGATTGTTCATCAGATAACGATAGGGCTGTTTGATAAGAAGTGGGTGTTTTTATTGTCGATGGGGCTCTCTGTCAGTGACATGGACAAGTATGCAAAATTTGATCAAGATCGGTTGGTAAACTATTTGTTTATTGCAAATTAGATTGTTCATCAGATAACGATAGGGCTGTTTGATAAGAAGTGGGTGTTTTTATTGTCGATGGGGCTCTCTGTCAGTGACATGGACGAGTATGCAAAATTTGATCAAGATCGGTTGGTAAACTATTTGTTTATCGCAAGTTAGATTGTTCATCAGATAACGATAGGGCTGTTTGATAAGAAGTGGGTGTTTTTATTGTCGATGGGGCTCTCTGTCAGTGACATGGACGAGTATGCAAAATTTGATCAAGATCGGTTGGTAAACTATTTGTTTATCGCAAGTTAGATTGTTCATCAGATAACGATAGGGCTGTTTGATAAGAAGTGGGTGTTTTTATTGTCAGTGACATGGACGAGTATGCAAAATTTGATCAAGATCGGTTGTAAACTATTTGTTTATCGCAAGTTAGATTGTTCATCAGATAACGATAGGGCTGTTTGATAAGAAGTGGGTGTTTTTATTGTCGATGGGGCTCTCTGTCAGTGACATGGACGAGTATGCAAAATTTGATCAAGATCGGTTGGTAAACTATTTGTTTATCGCAAGTCGGATCAGCATGAGTGAGCTAAAAGTCAATATCTTTCTGATTTTTATCGGGGCAAACTGCCCGAATATTAGCTTCAAAATCCGTGAGTAGATGGATCTGTTCATGGTGATATGGGGTGAATTTTCTCATCTATTCTCCCGAAAATGATCTTAATAACCCGGGGGGGGCCAGAGTGAGGACGAGTGAATCTGTGTCTATAAGATAACGATTAGGGCTGTTGATAAGAAGTGGGTGTTTTTATTGTCGATGGGGCTCTCTGTCAGTGACATGGACGAGTATGCAAAATTTGATCAAGATCGGTTGGTAAACTATTTGTTTATTGCAAATTAGATTGTTCATCAGATAACGATAGGGCTGTTTGATAAGAAGTGGGTGTTTTTATTGTCGATGGGGCTCTCTGTCAGTGACATGGACAAGTATGCAAAATTTGATCAAGATCGGTTGGTAAACTATTTGTTTATTGCAAATTAGATTGTTCATCAGATAACGATAGGGCTGTTTGATAAGAAGTGGGTGTTTTTATTGTCGATGGGGCTCTCTGTCAGTGACAATGGACGAGTATGCAAAATTTGATCAAGATCGGTTGTAACTATTTGTTTATCGCAAGTTAGATTGTTCATCAGATAACGATAGGGCTGTTTGATAAGAAGTGGGTGTTTTTATTGTCGATGGGGCTCTCTGTCAGTGACATGGACGAGTATGCAAATTTGATCAAGAACGGTTGGTAAACTATTTGTTTATCGCAAGTTCGGATTCAGCATGAGTGAGCTAAAAGTCAATATCTTTCTGATTTTTTATCGGCAAACTGCCGAAATATTAGCTTCAAAATCCGTGAGTAGATGGATCTGTTCATGGGTGATATGGGTGAATTTTCTCATCTTATTCTCCCGAAAATGATCTTATAACCCGGGGGGGTGCCAGAGTGAGGACGAGTGAATCTTGTGTCTATAAGATAACGATAGGGCTGTTGATAAGAAGTGGGTGTTTTTATTGTCGATGGGGCTCTCTGTCAGTGACATGGGACGAGTATGCAAAATTTGATCAAGATCGGTTGGTAAACTATTTGTTTATTGCAAATTAGATTGTTCATCAGATAACGATAGGGCTGTTTGATAAGAAGTGGGTGTTTTTATTGTCGATGGGGCTCTCCTGTCAGTGACATGGACAAGTATGCAAAATTTGATCAAGATCGGTTGGTAAACTATTTGTTTATGCAAATTAGATTGTTCATCAGATAACGATAGGGCTGTTTGATAAGAAGTGGGTGTTTTTATTGTCGATGGGGCTCTCTGTCAGTGACATGGACGAGTATGCAAAATTTGATCAAGATCGGTTGGTAAACTATTTGTTTATCGCAAGTTAGATTGTTCATCAGATAACGATAGGGCTGTTTGATAAGAAGTGGGTGTTTTTATTGTCGATGGCTCTCTGTCAGTGACATGGACGAGTATGCAAAATTTGATCAAGATCGGTTGGTAAACTATTTGTTTATCGCAAGTTCGGATTCAGCATGAGTGAGCTAAAAGTCAATATCTTTCTGATTTTTTATCGGGCAAACTGCCCGAAATATTAGCTTCAAAATCCGTGAGTAGATGGATCTGTTCCTGGGTGATATGGGTGAATTTTCTCATCTTATTCTCCCGAAAATGATCTTAATAACCCGGGGGGGTGCCAGAGTGAGGACGAGTGAATCTTGTGTCTATAAGATAACGATAGGGCTGTTTGATAAGAAGTGGGTGTTTTATTGTCGATGGGGCTCTCTGTCAGTGACATGGACGAGTATGCAAAATTGATCAAGATCGGTTGGTAAACTATTTGTTTATTGCAAATAGATTGTTCATCAGATAACGATAGGGCTGTTTGATAAGAAGTGGGTGTTTTTATTGTCGATGGGGCTCTCTGTCAGTGACATGGACAAGTATGCAAAATTTGATCAAGATCGGTTGGTAAACTATTTGTTTATTGCAAATTAGATTGTTCATCAGATAACGATAGGGCTGTTTGATAAGA
>JARUXH010000009.1:0-40338 GCA_029851415.1 Eretmocerus hayati | reverse complement strand
CTTGTAAAATTTCTTAAAGCGATCACAACTCTTTGAGCGACACGCCGATACTGATAGAGTACCGCGTCGGTGGTGCGGCCCTGATGTAGCGAGTGGCAAGCGTATTCGAAACGATCCGTTTGCGCTGAGGACCACTGTCTCGCTATATCTCGCTCAAATGCTCATTCCACTGATGCCGGTACATGTACAAGCGTTGACGGTATAGGTATATGAAGTTTATGTATCACTTATCACGGGTTGATTTTCTTTGATCTACATTCCTCTACCAAACTAAAAAAATTCGGCTCTGAGATATTGCGCCGGCTGATGACGAACAAAGTCAAGGCTATAGTTTCAATGAGATCGTGCATGAATGCCATATATAGAGAGGGTCGTAAAATTGAGGCTCGAGGAGAGCGGCAGGAGATCTACGTGAAAATACGGCTACATCATTTCCGTGAAGTTGGCTTGCCACTTTGAGATGAATATACCAAAAAATCAAATGAAAAAGCCTCTATCGAATGGTATAACTCTTTCAATTTCATGGAATTTCCCTGTTTGTATGTTCACAAAATTGCATAAAATAGTATTCGCGCCTCCGTCATGGGGTTTCCTGCGTCCGAGCGATTCTTTCGACCCTCGCCTGCGGCTCAGGCCGAGAAGTAAGAGCCTGTTCATATTGCCAACGAATCTGATGTATTTTACATCATCGACAAAAAAGTGAGAGAAAACACGAAGGGCGCGACGTCCGAGGTGACGTCTGGGTGTCGCGCGCCGTGCATATGCACCATGCACTGCCTGGTGTATATATAGCTGAAAATATATAATCAGATTGAAAATCTAAAGCAAAAGTAAGAACCCATACGCGGATTATCGAAATGCCCATGGGTTCATTATCGCGGATATCGTCGGATATATGCGCGGATTATCGTCAAATGCCGTGATTGCCGACTCGTACAGAAAAATAGTATATTACTTCCGATGCGGGGCTAGGCTATTTTGGGGCACGGGGATGACTTCTCTCCAAGTGCAACGAGGGGAAAATATTCCTCGTGCCTTAAAACAGCCTGCCGAGCGAGGGAAGTACGCTATTTTTTGGCATCAGGGCGGATAAATGCTTATTTTATGTTCCCAGCCGGGAGTAAAAGTGGCGCTTTAGTCGCCCAATGCCACTAAATCAATTATCCACATTTTACAGTTTTTAATTATTTTGAATAATTATCTGAGTGTATGTAGAGTGTAAAAAATAATAACAGTGCCAAGAAGTCCAATGAGCATAGGGGCACCTCCAAAGAGCGTCTGAGTGGCAAATATCGGCGGCCCATAGCCTCAGATGCTGAAATTTGACAAACCGAAATCCGGAACAAAACCGGTATTAGGTTATCCTTAATAGCAAATGTATGTGGTATAATTGTCCTGACTGGGTAGCACCGTAGATGCTCTTCTGCGGAATCTTCCCCTCGCTAAAATTGTGTTCCTGCTTTTTTAAAAACTAAGATCAACCGGTGGCTCTTCGTTTTATAGGTTTCGAGGAGTAAGTTGAACTTGTGAATTTCTTGTCGAGAAAAGGGGTTAATTGTCGTGTGCACTGCCAGAGATAGAAAACTGAACTGTCTTTATTTATTTACAAATGACATGTTCATTGGGGTGAAGTTGTTGGCAAACCTTGATTTATGTATGATACCGTGTAAAAGTGGAAAATTTCCTCGTGCAAAGAACAACTTCATTCTTCCGTTACTTTTTGATGGTAAGAACCCGAGTTTTCGGAGAAAATTTTTTCTTTTGAATTTAGCAATATATTGCGGATATATTGCATCCAAAAAGTTCTTAAAAATTGAAATTTGGATTTAGCCGTAGTAGGAAGATGAATTGAATTTAATTTCACTCTTTATTTTAGTCTCGCTCTTGGTATCATACGTACAGGCAGTTTAGTACATTTTTCATAAATAATACAGTTCGTGAAGAGAATGATTCGCCACGAGGCTCACATTTCAATGGTGGACTTGAGATCTGCTTCAAGTGTCATACACGGATTATTGGAGTATACACATTAAACAGTTACGATTACAACAATTTGGCAGCATTCAAGCTCTTGCAGATTTTTTGCAAATGATTTAAGTAAGCACAACAGAGCCCATCGCATCAGCTTGGGGCGTAATTTTCGATGGCTGTCGTTGCGTCCGTCTGACGGTGCGGCTCGACGTGTTGTACATACACTTTGCTGGACGAAGAACTCAGGTGTGGTGCATCGATACCTGCTGTCCTCTGTAACGCCACCGAGATATGGCCAGCCTCGTGCATCCAGCTCTCTACCTGCAAAATACAATTTCACGCAAAAAGCACAGGACTCTTCAAATTTGCGACACCGACGATATTGAACGTGCGTGACAGCAATATTGTAAATAGTGCAACGAGTTGTAAACTTGACCCTCGACTCAATGTTTTCCCGCTTTTTCATGTGAAATTGAATCAAAAATCATAAGACGTCGAGGGACCCAATAAAAAAACACAACTTCTAGAAGAGGTTATCCACATGAAAAAATTTTGATGCAGCTCGTTGGTGAATTTGCGGATAAAGCCGGTGTACTTATCTGATTTGTCGGCAGTCGAGGCGATTTTATGCAAATTCGGTTGTCGGTGGTCCAATTCTCACTATAAAAAATCTTCCAGGACGAATCAGCGTCCGAATACGATACACGATTTTTTCCCTCCTCGAGGATCGGCTATGCAGCATTAATGTTACATGTCGTGTAAACAAACAAATTAGTCTGCTGGATACTTACAAAAACATTGCACTGCATCAAACCATAGCCCATTGGATTGAGTCTTTTGAGTAGACGATTTTTTAGTGAGAATTCAGACCATTAAAAACGGAATTTGCATCAAATCATCTCGACTACCGACAAATCAGATAAGTACACCGCCTTAATCCGCAAAATTCACCAACAAGCTGCATCAAAAGTTTTGCATCTGGATAACCTCTTCTAGAAATTGTGTTGTTTACATCGGGTTCCCCGACGTTTTGTGATTTTTGATTCAATTTCACATGAAAAAGCGGGAAAACATTGAGTCGAGGGTCAAGTTCACAACTCGTTGCACTATTTACAATATTGCTGTTACGCACGTTCAATATCGTCGGTGTCGCAAATTTGAAGAGTCCTGATGCTTTTTGCGTGAAATTGTATTTTGCAGGTAGAGAGCTGGACGCACGAGGCTGACCATCTCGGTGGCGTTACAGAGAACAGCAGGCGTTGATGCACCAGATCTGACTTCTCCGTCCAGCAAAGTGTATGTACAACACGTCGAGCCACACCGTCAGACGGACGCAACGACAGCCATCGAAAATTACGTCCCAAGCTGATGCGATGGGCTCTGTGCTTACTTGAACCATTTGCAAAAAATCTGTGAGAGCTTGAATGTTGCCAAATCGTTGTCATCGTAACTCTTTAACGTGTATACTCTAATAATTCGTATGAAACTTGAACATATCTTAAGTCCGCCAATTGAAATGTGAGCCTCGTGGCGAATCATCCTCTCCACGAACTGTATTATTCATGAAAAATGTACTAGACTGCCTGTACGTATGATACTAAGTTCGAGACTAAAATAAAGAGTGAAATTAAATTAAATTCATCTTCCTACTATGGCTAAATCCAAATTTCAATTTTTAAGAAATTTTTTGTATGCAATATATCCGCAATATATTGCTAAATTCAAAAGAAAAAATTTTCCCCGAAAACTCGCAATGTATTGGAAATTATAGCGCAGCATGATCTTTGCCGAAATATTGGCGATATGAATGGTTCAGTTCCATAGTGGACTAAGTCCACTTTTGAGACTCATTCATTCTGGGGGTTCTCACAGTTTAACCATGAGTAGAGACCATTCGGGAGTCATTCTCCAAGTCGAAGAACATGATAGAAAAGATGAAAAAAATTGTCTGCAAACGATAAAATCAAGTCCACCAATACGCGGGGAATTTTCAGGCTGATTTTTCGCACGATTCAAAAGTGGACTTAGTCCACTATGGAACTGAACCATTCATATATTGCCAAGTGCAATTGGCAATACTTCGGCAATATATTGCGGATATATTGCCAATCCACATTGCCAATATATTGCGGCTATATTGCCAATCGTTCAAATTTTTACGCGGGAGACATCGGGGTCAACAATGATTGTTGAAATGATGGACCTTGAATTGTGGATAAGAGATTCGGCGATGACTCGTGATCTCATGATGACTGCGAATCTCAGTTTCACAGTTCAGGGCAACAATTTATAGAAATGCGAAAGATTACGAAAGACTAGCAAAACTGTCGAAAATGACGATTCATCCAAGTTTTGAATCATCTTCTGATGAATTTGTTAGAAGTTTGCGCACTCATTCTTCCTTCGACTTCGGAGATTCGATTTTCTTATGCATCAATCTTGCGAATTTCTTTCATAAAAAGTATTCTACTCAATTCAGACATTGATAGATTATCGCGTCTCTCGTGATGTGCCCAGTGGAACGTAACCTCCTATTTCCCATAAGACCAAGGCATTTCTATCCGCGACTTTGTTATCCGCGGCACTTTTCTAGGAACCGAACCTCCGCGGATAACGAGGGATCCCTGTTGGTGTATAAGTATCTGGCCGAGCCATCTCGCCCCGCTCGACCCTCGCTGTCGCTCACCATATATGTACATTAGGAAAATATCGAAAGAAAACTAATTGCTCAATTTTCTTTTGAAATTTTCCAAAAACTGCCAACCATGGGTTGTACTCGTAATAAAATAAAGTGTATGATGACATTACGTACAGAAAGGGGTGTTTTTCATTTCGAGGAACTTAGAAGACTCGCTCTGCTTGTGTCTCTATCGTAATACCCGTCAACGTGCAGTGCCATAAACTTAGTAATTCATGGCACTGCACTGACTTGGTGATGAGTCTTCCTATGCGCAGAAATTCAAAATTTTAATTTTTCTCCCATCTTCATTCAAGGCAATCGAGAAGGCAAGTGCGTAGAAGCGATATATGTATCGGGATCCAGAGTGTCACTCACTCTGTCTAAAAATAACCCTCGAATTACCTCATATTTCCTCGAATTACTGACATGAGTTTGGGCACATTTTATAGCCCTCGAAAAGAAATGTAAAACCAAGGCCCATATGATATATCTAAAACTTTGTCTAACTCATGAATACGCACGGCACATCGAACTTACATCAGTTCACTAAGGCCTTGAAGCAAGCTTTAAAATGAGACCAGGTGCGTTGAAGAATGTTTAAGAAGGACATACTTAGATATGAGTAAAGCGTAATGGAGTTTGAGTATGTTGGGCCTAGAAAATGAAAAAAAAAAGCAACAAATCGTTATTCGCATCGCAAATTTGTCTGGAATCAGATCCCATTTCGGTCAAAACGGATGCTGAAACTAGAAAACAAGAGGAAAATGATAGCGTTCGGGGATTTTTTCGTCACTTTTGCAAAAATTTCGAGCGCTTTAAGAACACCGTGTACGAGTGCAATGAATGGACTGTACACCGCACTTATAACCGAGCTCGTTATAACCGAGGCTGATACCATTGACTCAGTACACAAACCAACCAAATTTTCAAAATTTGCTCGTTATAACCGAGTTCTCGTTATAACCGAGCTCGTTATAACCGAGTTCTACTGTATTGTATTTCTTCAAAATTTACGACAATTTTTGTTATTTAGGCGATTAAATCATAGTTGGAAGATTTTCAAAACTGTTGAAGGACCCCCAAGCACGCGGCGAAATTGGACGGATTTTTCTTGATAAACTATGAGGAAAATGTATGAAAGCGGTGACCTATAGGGGGCTGAACAATTTTTTCGCAATTTTCCGTTGTTTGGGTGCCTACGAAATTGCGAAAAATAACTTTCGCGCCTCGCTCATGAAGTTCGTAGCTTCCGAGCGACTATTTCGACTCTCGCCTGCGGCTCGGGCCGAAAACCGATCGCTCAGAAGCGAGCTACAACCTCATAAACTCGGTGCGAAATATACTATTAGTTAGTGCGTAAAGACCATTTTTTCGGTGTGAATCTAAAATTTCCGGCAGTGCGTAAAGAATCGAAGTCGTTTCGTAATATACTATTGTACAATCTATTCAATAGTTGAACTTCAAAGTTCCATAGTGTACCTAGCCCCAAGTATCGGCAGATAGCCCCACTGCAAAATCCGTCGAATTTTGCCCCACTTCCCCCTATGGGTTTTATAACTGTAAGTGTGCGCGTGTTCGCTCCCGAGGCCGACACCTTATACGTCCCCAAGGATTCTGCTCAAAAAATTTCGATGCAGCTCTATAATAATAATGCTTAACCACCCGAAGACACGAGAAATATGGATTTTTTCTGGTAAGTTATGTGCATGGAATCGGCGCGTATATGCGCCAGCTATAGCTCTACAGATACCGATTCTAATCCGTGGGGTGCCCACGTGATCGGCCCCTTCCGCTCGATGGGAGGGGCATCTTTCCTAGATCAGCCTCGGATTGGTAGCGACACGATCACTCTCTATCACTCTCCTGCATGGAGAACCGCGCAGGGTGGCAAGCCCGAGCCCACACCAAACGCATCGTGCACGTGGTCTGATGGACAGTTCTATATACAGCACGCTGCAGCACACACGTGAGTGAGTGAGTGAGTGAGTGAGTTCTCGAGCTTGCAACGCACCGTGAATCTGACTTCTGCAACGAGCTTCTGACAATACTTGACCAGATCATTACTTGGCACCTCCGAGTCTCAAGCTGTTCCTGATCATATCAAGTAAGTTAATCTCGCTCACATATATGAGTATAGTTCCGTGGAAACTTCGAAATAATGTGTGCCTGTCTGTAGGAACTCTAAAGACGTTTGGGAAAAAATTCGTACACAGTATTTTCGATGTATTTTTTGGTGCTCTTTTTGGCGCAATCTTCAGTTTTTCGATCTAGGGCTACCCTAAAAAATTATTCTCATAAGAGAGGTCAAAATGTCAGTTCCGTGCGTTGTGGTTTTCCTTTTTTTCGACCTTTGTGAGTGTATAGCGTCCCGGTGAGGCTCGTTTGAGATTCGGGCGGGAGACCTTATCAAATACAATGCCATTGTCATGTATCTGGTTCTATCCTTCGCAAGTGAGATTTCGAGCTGGCACATTTTCTACCCACAAATATCGAAATTTCCGCGGAACTACTAAAATACGTTCGATTAACACGTTCGCTGCGACGCCGTTTTTTCGTGATTTTATTTTGGTGATGAACTGAACCACCGCAGTTCGATGAAAAACGCCCATATGGGTCTAGACTCCTTTTTCTCTTTTTTTTTACGTTTTTGGCAAAGTAACTCACCATGACAAATTTTTTTGGGAAAATTTGCCAAGCAAGTCTGTGTTGGAAATAACGGAAAGATGTTGAACCGCGGGTCCCGACGATGGAATCCATCACAGCGAACGTGTTGAAGATCGAAAATTTTGGAATCAGAAAGATTATCTTGAATCAAAACTGTACATCAGGCTTCTGCATTGGTATACAATATCTCTGTAAAAGTACTCGAATATAATTTTAAATTTACATTTAAACGAACTTACAGGTAAGTTCGTTTAATCTTCAATTTCATTATGTTACTTTTGTTTGAAGACATTATATGATGTAGATGTTTGAAGTCAGTCTGCCCCAAATCAATGTCGTACGCAGTGTATGAATTTCGAGTTTCTGCACGGATTATTTTCCCATTGCTTCTATCCAAGGATAGTTCACTCATTTCTTCGAACAAAAATGTGGTTTTCGTTACTCTTGACTTCTCTTCTGCTCGTCACTAAAAGCAATGCCAAACAAAATTGACGTGATCAATTTCGACGTACCTCAACTCACTTTCTTTGTTTTTGTCTTTACTTGATTGTTTTACAAAAATTGCAAAATTAGCTTTTTAACTAATACCACGCGCATATTATTACTAAAAAAGTGCAGTGTGCCTAGTTTGCCCCCATAGATATTTCAAACTCGTTCTTCACTATAACATTGAAATCCATACATTCATTTCAAAAAGTTCAAAAGCGGGTAAAAAAAGCTCCAGAACGAGCTAAAGTGTACGTCTCATTTGGAGGTCTGGGATACGAAAAACAGCCCGATTTTACGAACGACCTCTATAATCTCATGGCCTCTTCCTAGGCTTTGGGGTTGATTTTTCCTCTAACAGAATATCTGAAATGGGCGTCGAGTATGCTCTTGTTAATTTGTAAGAATCAATTTCTCGAAATCCTTAATTTTAAGAGGGCATTGTACATCATACTCCATCATCGTGCTACAATGTGCATATGCACATCAGACCGCTCGTTGAGCGCGCGGCTAGACACTGATGCGCCTGCATGTCTCCCGGCAAAGTATATTATAGCCCGTCATCGTACACTCTATAAAGGGCCCTTTTTCGTCTTATGCCCGCACTCTCCTCTGCGTCAACCCGCCGCTGTATGTATAATTACAACATGCACGTGGTAAAAATAGGTGGAAAAAGTGAGTGGGAAAAATAGGTGGAAATAATACGTGCAATTTGTACCTGCAGAAAATACGTGAATATTTTTTGCCGAATTTCGAGCGTGAACCCCCGTTTTTCATTCGCTACCCTCGTGAAGGCGTTGAAGCAGGTGGTTTTATGAATACACCTACGATTCGAGATTGATGCGGAATATCGAGACGTATTTTGAAAAACCGAGAATTTCTTCGATGTCAACATAAGTTCCAACTAGTTATTGCTGCACGTCTTATCATAAGAGATTACTTCGTCGCAGACTGCAGTCTCTTGGACACTCATGATTCTCCAAAGGGACTTTAAAAAATCTTCGCGAACATGCTTTGTAGAGATTAATCTGTGGACCATTGTTGTTTTGTGAGCTGTATTATAGAGCAACCATAATATTTATATACTAGAGAAAGTGATTCATCGTGGTAAAGTTCTTTTCGGTGAAGTAGAGCCTAGTATGTAGTTCGTTTACGAAAGATGAAAAATTATTTTTGGGTGTCCTGCAACTTTTGACTGGCGGTATAATAGACGTCGAAAGATACTTATATTGGTAATCATTTTGTTGTACTAGTAGACACACAAATGCATTTGTGTATCCGTGTGTAAATGTAGGGAATGGTGAAGAACTTTTAAAAAATATCTCTAGTAGAACAATAACATCCTCTTCATGGATCATCGGCAAGATCAAGTACCTAAGAACTACCTTTCACGTTATTTATATCTCTCAGGGGACAAGCTTCTACTTCAGTGTGGCCCCTTGCTCATTACGTTTTCACGCTTTACTCGAGAGAGCCAAGCTACCTCACAGCCCATACATTATGCCCCTACTTTCGTTTTATCCGTTCTGTGAAGGCGCGGCACATTACGGTTTTAGCTTTCATGATTGCTTGACAAGTTAGTGATGACATTGAAATCAACCAATTTTTTTTCTCTGCTCCAACATATTACTTGTTGCTGATCGGGTGAAGACATTTCTGATGTATTTTTTGTGCTCTTTCTGGCGCAATCGTTGGTTTTTTTCTTATTCGGCGCTACCCGAAAATAGTACCATCAAAAGACGGGGCAAAATGTCAGGTGCGTATGATGTGGTTTTTCTATTTTCCGGATTTTGTGACTGTGCAGCACCATGAAGAAGCTCGTTGGGGATTCGGGCAGGCAAACTGATCAAACATAATGGTATGGAGCATCAAATCCCGTTGCTATAAAAGCCCAAAGATAACTTTTTATGTGTGCGCTGAGCGCATACATTTTGTGGCGCAGTTTTGCCTAAAATTTTACTCGCTCAGTTTACCTCAATAAAAGTGAATTTGACCCGTTCCAGGCCCACACAAATTCATTCTCTAAGTAAATTGTCAGGCGCAACTATTCCATGCCTCAGAATTTCGAAAAAAATAGATTTTCATACTTTGCGGAGCTCTTTCCCGCGAAAATCTGGTTTTGCTAAATTTTTTGGTCAGTTCCGTGTAGTACTAGTGCGACTCTTAAACGCGAGATGACAGAGTCCCTAGTCACTTTCTTCCTACGTATCTAATCGTCAAATCAAAATTCCAAACCCCCAAAGCTGTAGCTCAAGCCGTTTGACCGTGAGATGAATTTTAGTGGCGAAATTTCAGGTTCATGTGTTACTTCGAAGTGTCAGGTCAGTGTGACACTACCGCGTTATCTGTGTTATCCTTATTATGGTACCCATACGTGAAAATATTGATACTTGTGCGCGAGTTAATTCGTTTCTTTATATGTTCCATAAGAGGTCAAAAAATGCATCTTAAAACCTTCGGAAGTGAGATTTAGCGCTGGCACATTCCCAGTGTATGTGTGACATATATAAGTATACACATATGAATTTCCTGTTCGCGGAACCCTCAATTCATCTGTGGCTGATCAAGTTGGCCGTGAGCGAAGAGAGGTAATAGGGGAGAAAAAAAGAGAGAAATAAAAGAGCTGAGCACCAGCACCCGCGACGGCGAAAAAATATGACGATTTATTACGCGCAATTCATTGTCTGTCTGATTATGAATGTGCCTCCGATTTTGACAATTTTTTGCAATTAATTTTTTAAATGCTTCAATTATAGCTTGAAATTATGCTTTTTAAATGATTTATTCACAGAGACATTATGGCAGACAGAGCTATCAATGGTGCACAGTTGGCAAGGCTGATGCATCGGGACATAGACACTTTAACAGATGAAGAAGTAGAACAAAGTAAGGAATTCGCCTATTTCTCAACATAACAATTGTTTTTGCACATGGGTGGTTACACGAGAAGGATGATTTATCGTAGTTGGGGGTGGGTTCCAGATTTCGTTTCTAGCCGTGTTTTTCGATTCTATGTAAAGTAACATTTACGTGCGTGCAAAGATTGGAAAAACTATGTCGGACTTCGGCACGCTAATTAAAATTTTATTTTGATCTTTTTTCCAAAATTTTGTAACTTTGTTTCTGTAATATCTTTAATACTTATGATAAAAATATTAGGAATCGGGTCGTGTTTCACAGCATCCGAACCCTCGTTCGCTATAGAATCAGATGGAGCTTATAAATAGGGGAGCTTGTAAAACAGCTTATAATTCCGTGAAAATCGCTTTGAAATTTTTTACCACTATTATTTTATTACTTGGCATTTTTTATCATGATTATTTGAACTTGATGATTTTGTAGTTGACCCAAAAAGATTAGAAGATAATTTTTGTAAATATTAGACGCGTTTTCGAACTTTTAAAAATTGATCTGCATTTAACCGTGTCTCGTCATTCAACGTCGTCTAATTATCCTGCTTCTAGAGACAATGAAAAAATACTATCGAGACTATTTTGCATAAAAATTTGAGACAACACTTTCATAGGAAGGGGGGGGGGTCCAAGAAAATGAATCTAACTTTCTTCGACAACATTTGAACAAAAATAAGAAACCCATCACCTATTTTGATAAATTGGTTTTTTGTGTGACTCAACTCGCGGGTCAATTTAGTGCGAAAGCTAAAATATATTTTTTCACTGTTGCAGTCGATGCTCTGCATCGAGGCTACAACAACTTGAGTACGCTCCAAAAAAGAGCTTTGCTTGGAGAAATAAAATTTTACTACAGTGCTTACGAGCGGGACTTCGAAGGCATGGATCATGGCGAAAGGTATCATACATGTTGGGAAATAGCAGACCGAATAAATGACAACGAAAATACAGGAGTACCGCTCAAGGTTTCCGGTGAGTACAAAGTATATTTTGGCTCATATTTGATATTCTGAAAGATATATTGAGCTATATACATAAATCTGTTCTTTTTCTAGGCCTTACTGTATTTTTAGTGATAGGAACACTATTTAACGAAAATTTCATACTCGAGGGTTACGACGACTATTGAGTTACATGATAGGATATTGATACAAGGGCGAAAACCGTTGCGCTGGAGTATCATACTATGTTGTTTGATCTTCTGTGAGCAAATGAAAAGCGACAAACAATGTGCAAATGACTCATTTGCGCACAGACGATCAAAAACTGTATTATCGCATGGTCAGTATGTATTATTCAACAAACAATAAAGTTATCTAGGACAAGAATTACAGGAGATACTGCGTTGGATTACTTCAATAAATGATATTTATTCAAAATATACAACAATAAAAAGGTGCTTTGACATCTGCTGAAACAATTTCACCGAAATGAGGTACAGGCAAACCTCCGTATTCGCGGATTCCGTATTCGCGGATTCCGTATTCGCGATTTTCGTTATTCGCGGACAGGTAAATGATCGTCCATCTGAATATTTCCATAAGAAATATGCATCAGTATTCGCGGAATTCCGTATTCGCGGTCAATTTTCTCGGTACGTAATCCCCGCGAATACGGAGGTTCGCCTGTATGTACCCTAACCTTATGAGTGCGAGTGAAACAGCAGATCTCGATGCACTGCAGTTCACCTTCCTGCCCATGCAGTGTCGCTTTATGCACATTAGAGAGCCTGAAGTATAATGCACATCTGTATCGTTGATTCGAGATGAAATATTTTCAAACGAGGATAATTACTTATCCCCGCGTAAACGCAGATGATGGAGTGAATAGAACATAATCATGCTTTTTTTGAGTTGATTACTATCACGAAGGCTTGATAGCTATTGCGATAAAAAATCGAGGAGCTCATACCAACATATGATCCATGAGTAATAATGGAAAAATGCTGAGTTTTAGAATACATGATCTATATTTATTAAATCTCCAACTACGAAACACCGGAGAGTAAAATCAGTATTCTAACAGAATGTACGTCAAACGGACACTTACGCGTTCAATCAATTAGAAAACTCAAATTGCAAATATACAAATGGGCTAACGATCTTAATTAGGGTGCGTTTGACGATTAATAAAAAAAGTAGTGAGGGTGAGCCATTTCAATTGTCTGTATTTTTGGGGTGAGCTATTAAGCACTGAGCGAGTGATATGTTTAAAATTATCCTGAAAAATAATTTATACGACTCGACGCGGAAACTGCGTGTTTCCGCGTCTCGCCGTATAAAACGGCATATGCGTCTCGTGCCAACAGCGTGCCAAAAACTTTGTTCTTCACGATAACCTTGTTGGACGTCGCCACGTCGGCGAATGGCAAAGAACAAAGATTTTTGGCACTCGACGCATAATATACTAATTTCGGCCAAAATTAAGCTTGCTTGCGTGCTTTCAAAGACGCGTGTTTTATTTCAACTTTCAAGCTAGGCGCTGCGCGCTTGCGCACGCGCACGACCCACTGGACGCGTGCACTTTTCAATTTTCAAGACAAAGTAAGGAGAGGAGTAATATACGCATGTCTTGAACTCCCGAAATTTACATAACCTACAAATCAATTTCTACAATCGATCAACAACGACTTGGGATAGTTGGGATATGGGCTTCAAGAAACAGGACTCCATGAGGATTCCCAGCAAGTATTTCATATATTTTTAGAATTTGTGGTCGAATTCTTGTTTGGATATCCTCCGACTCTCCAAGTCTGCTTTGTACGGATAATTTTTGGCCCAATTTCCACGAATACCTTTCTAAGAAATATCTTCATACTTGATACTTGTGCTCCAATAATAGTAGAGTGTGAAGTTTTGAGCTATGAAAAAGAAAGCACAATGTTGGAGGTACATTCCAAGGCTTTGAAAATACTATTTGAAAAGAGTCTAATTCTATAATGATTGTGATACTTGACATTTCATTTCATTAGACAGTTGGATCCTGAGCAGTTGTTGCAAAAAGTGAATTTTTGATAGCTTCTTGGATAATCTTTTGTGCCAAAGGAAAAACATCACCGTTTCACATATGATACTGTTGAATCGATTATCTAAATTATTGAATTTTATTTCACTCTAGACAATTGAGAAAGGCTATCTGACACTTGTGCACCACGGCCAAGGTTTGGATGATCAATTTGAAGGCACTGCAGTTATTGAGCCTTTGACAGGGTACTACAATGACCCAATTGCAACACTGGATTTCAGTTTACTGTATCCAAGTATCATCGTGGCGCCTAACTTATGCTATACAACACTTCTCAGTCCAGCAGCTCAAAATCTCTCTCAAAGTATGGGCAAATTCCATTTACGGCTTTACTGGTGCTCAGCAGGGAAAGCTGCCTTGCTTGGAAATATCTGGGGTGAGTACATGCTGGAATAACTAATAGGTAGTTTCTATTTTTCACTAGCTCAGAATATTTAAATCCTAATTGTAGGGTGTATAACTGCCTATGGACGTACAATGACTGAAAAAACAAAACAGGAAGTAGAGTCTCATTATTGAAAAGAAAATGGATATGATCACGATCCCATCGTTATTTACAGCGATACTGACTCGGTGATGGTTTAATTCGGTGTTAAGGATCTGGAAACAGCTAGAAACTTGGAAGAGAAGCTGCTGAGTACTTGAGTCTAGAAGAGTTTGAGTGCCTCTTGGGTGAATCACCCACCAATTATCCTAGAGGTGAAGGTGTGGAAAATATGGAAAGTGAGCTGCATTCAGCTGCTATGGATACTGGTTTCTGTGAAAAAGAAACCACAGTTCCACTCTTGAACGACGCTGAACAGGAATTAGATAGTCAGGAAGAAGTAAGGCTGAGCTAGTTTCTTGAAACTTTGAATTGACTTCTTTTACTTCTAATGCTTATTTGCTTCCCTAAAATATCAAAAAAACTGATAAAATTCTGATATAGTTGCAGATACCTAAAAATATTTTCATTGACTAGGTGGATACTGTACAAGTTGTGCCACTTGCATCTGCTCCAGCTGAAGAAGATCTGGAGCAATCTATAGAAGCAATACAGATAAATATTTCAATGATACAACTCATGGAAAGTGTTCCAAGTGCTCCTGTTCTGGAAGAAGAAACCCCAAGATCTATTGCTAGTGAGTGAGCCTATGATTTCATCAAATATCAAATGGTCACAAATTAATGATGCAATGAATTTGAAATTTCCTGTATTTCAGTGCTGCCCATGGACTTTATAGAAAAAAAATTCCAGTCATAAAGGAACCCGTAGAGAGACCGCCGGAACCATCTCCAAAAAAATGCCCAAAAACCAATCAAAATCTCGTTGAGCCGTTTTCCGAAGCTCAACTAGCTGCCTTATACAGCAATCAAGACTGCCAAGTATGGACAAGAAATACGCAACGAATTATTCCAAACAAATTCAAGTAGGTTCTTAGACTCCATATTTTCAACTTTGTGCAAGAGTGCATCTTTTAAAAATCAGTGAAAAATTTGTGATTCATTCAGGTTCAGGCAACGGCCTTAGACAGAGGCTCTTGAACTCAAATGTTCAAGATCAAGATTTAGATGCTTTGTTGAAATACAACCGCAACGTGCAAGAAAAAATAGCAGAAAATATGATTTTGATGACCAAGAGCATGAAGGAGCATGCTCTGACAGCAAGTGCAATAATGAAGAATGATGTCTCTACTCTGGAAAGATCAGACAAACTATCTGATAACAATTCCAGTAAATTAAAGAATGAATCTCTGAAACTGGAAGAACATACTAAATCTTCCTGGAGATGTTGGTTGTGGTTGATGCTTGCTTTTGTTGTTGTTGTGTTTTTCAGTAAGTATGAGGAATGTCACTTTTTTTTAAATCAAGTCACAAAAGTGATGATGAACTCTATGATTTTGTGTTTTTGGATTCATTTGTCTGTATTTCAGGCAGGGTACTTTTTTTGATCATCTTTTTTTTTCATTTCAGATATGATCCTCTTCATGGAAGTAGCTAAGGAAAGAACATATTGAAGCTCTCATTGAACTCCTGTGCATGTGTGTTGTGCTTGTAAAGCTTTTTGGAAGGATGATGTACAATACAGTTTCGAAACCTGGTAATTTTTTGGATTCATAAATTGCACGAGAGATATAATATTTTATAGAAATTGTTGAGAACAAACGTTTGATTTTACATTTGTGTTTCGACTTTTTGGTTAACCATTAAATGTGGACAGTGAAAAGATCACAATAAACTATTTTTTTCAAATCATGACCATTTTGCAACAAAATTGCATTAAATAGTTGGAATACTAGTATGAAACACCAACGTTCTCCACAAATGTTTCATATTACATTACAAAATGCAATCCCATTAGTCATTCCACTATCTCAATTCGTTTTCTGACATGCCTAGATTTTGAATTTCTGTTTGATAGATAAGATGTATCATTATATGCGAATCATATCAAATCGAGACTTTGACGATTTTTCAAATCACAGGCAAGGTGAAAAATGTGAGGGCACTCAAGCAGCACATAGCCCAGCATGTAAGCAATACATTAGATTTAATTGTGCTGAACAGGTGCAAAACAAGATTATAGCACTAATATGAATGATTCCTCTCCAGAGTGATGAAATCTCCTTCGAGGAAGGTGACCTACTATATGTATATGACCGAGAACAATCAAATTCTAGTAACCGACTACAAGCTACAAGTGGTGGTAGAAAAGGATGGATATCTGCAGATTATGGTACAGTTGATTTTTCTGATTTGAGTTATTTAAATAATTCGATTTCTTGATGGATTTGATTTATTGTTTGATTCCTCCAACTTCAGTGGAAGATCAAGTAGAAGAAATTATTTTACCATTACACGAGGCTGCAAGGCGGGGTAACACATCTTTTCTGCAAGCGTGTTTGAGCGGGGTGGAGTATCAGGGACTGGATTAGATTCTGCTGGTAATACTCCATTATACTGGGCAGCCAGAGCTGGTCATGAAGACTGTGTTAAATTATTACTAGGCCTATCAAATCCTGCTGTGAATGCTCAAGTGAGTTTATTCTTTTGATTAGAAGATAGCTCAGTGGGATAGAGAGTTTATCAATGTCAGCTTGACAAAACTGAACTCAATACTTCAATTAATTGCATTGATAAATAAGATCTACATATGTCTTTGATTTTGCAATGACCGCTAAATCTTTCCAACAGAACAAAATGGGAGACTCTCCTTTGCATATTGCTGCAAGCCATGGGTATTTGGATGTAGTGAATATTCTACTTGAGGCAGGAAGTGATACATCATTGAAAAATAGTACTGGCTCTACTGCTTTGGACCTGGCTTGTGATGCAGCCACAAAGAACGCAATACAAATGAGCCAACAAAATTTCAGAGATTACTCTAAAATTTTGCACAGTTATACTGAGGATGATTATAATGATGAAAGCGATTGAAATTGAAGTCTGAGACTTTGTTAAAAGTTGAATTTTATATCTGTTTACCTAGTTTATATAAAGGAAGAGTATAAGATTAGCTATCTAACAGTATGTAATTTACGAGATACTTTACACAGCAGTTGAGGTCCAGCCTGTCTCTGCAATAGCTTATAACTTTTTACTACTAAACCCCCTATTGAAATCAAGTCTCAGAAGTAACTGTGCCAAATGTTCTCCACTGGGTTGTGCTCGAACGCGGTTCAATGTTTTTGTTAACCAGCCCATGAGACCATCCAGAACGTCATTGGGAGACTTTAACTCAATTTTTTCAGTTTCTAGTAGGTTTCCAATTTCCCATACAGAAGCATTCCGAATTAAGAGTAATTTTATCAATTTGTTGACCTAAAATAGATGTAAATCATGACCATGGGGATAATCGATAGCAATGATATTCTTTCTACAACCTTAGTGTTCACTCACTGGGTTACTCTTATCTATTAAAATGATCTTTTTTCGAGCAGCGAGTATGTATGTCATGCAAGGAGTTTGCTAACTTGACTGCCAATGCACCAGTAAGCCTGATAGCTCATCAGGCTGCTTCACATTCAATGCCACAGCTAGTTGAGTTGAGAATGTTTATAACCATACTATTCAACTTTCAAAGAAGAAACTTGAAAGATAGAAAGTTTGTTAATGACTCCAGAGATTGGCTTGAAGTCATATGAATTAAGAGAATGTGTTTTGTAAATATTTAAAATGTTTCTATATGTATATATTCATGACTGAGTAACTCTCAAACAGTATAAAATGTTCGAATAAGATATTTCTAAGTGTTTTATTCTTGTTAAAAACTAGGCCTCTCTGCTCCCACATGAATAGCAAAGTTTTACCAACATATGACGATCGAAGGTTAGTGGAAGTCGCTGTACTGGAGGTGGTAATTTTATCGCATTAAAATGTATTCCTAGTTCACTTTCTAAACATGAATGTACCTACGCTTCCATCGCCTGTTGGAATGCGATCTTGGACAATAGAAATCATTATGAGCTACTGTGGTAGGAGCCTTGCTTTTCCAGCGATAAAGTATTGTATCGGTACGGAAATTTTCACTTGAAATGCTCTCACTTTTGACCTCTTACTTCACGCCCTATAGGGCAATGCAAGTTCCTCTACCTCATTCTGCCCGCCGATACCGATCAAATGACCCCTAGACATTCCACTTGCAGTGTATCACGCTTTCTGTGAATTATTTTGAAGTATGTACATGTTGTTCATGTTCGTATATCCCTCGATCAATTTCCACAAAACTTTATTGAGTGTATGTCCCAAATTGTTCAGTGATGGGCCCACTTCATTTCCACCAGCATATGCGTAAATTCCGTGGAAATGTCGATTTTCAGATAAGTCACGATCCCCTTTCCTGTAAATTGAGCAGGTCGAGTTTCAGATAAGTCACGATCCCCTTTCCTGTAAAGTTGTCACATTCAAATTATTCGCGCCTTGTTGCGCAGTTGACTCACGCCATCGCGTGTTTTCCGCTCAACGAAGGGTGGGGGTAATTGTCAAATAATCTTTGGTTTTTAGAATAAACAAATTGTTTGGTCCTCAAGTAGGGGCTGAGGAATTAGTTTTGGACTTTGAGGAGTCGTTTAAGCCTCAAACCGGACTTGGGGAGAGCTTCCTCGAGCCTCGCCAGACGTGCTGCAAGGGTACCTTCATTCAGTGTTTTTGGGAAATTGGAAATTGAGAAATTAAAAGCAGTCATATCACGACACTGAGGAATTCACGCCCTATCGATTGATACTAATAATGTATAAATTGAACAAAATTTTTCTGCCCACGATTCACTTGTTTTTGGTGATTATTTGCTTTGCAGAGATGCATGGTTCAGTGAATTGTCTCGCGAATATATTCAGGTTCAAGTGAACTAAATGGAACAAGGCGACGATAAATGCATATTTCTTGAAAGTGAAGGCAACGAAGGCAAACAATTCGCTTGCGGGGAACACTTGATTCGCATACCAACACTTGTGCGGGTGGTATGGGATCTGTATCACACGCATTTATATACACTTCATACTGCATTTATATGCACTTCCGAATCCACCAATCGAATGATGGTAAATTTGAACTCAACCAATGAGCGATCTTATTATGAGAAGTCTTCTCGGTGCAAGAAAATTTACCTTGTATACTTTCGCAAGATGCATCAACATCACATGAATATAGCGCGCCACCCGGTAAATTTGTGAAGCAAACATTTCGGGATCATTGTCCGTTGATTGTGCAAAAGTTTATGGAAATAGAGTGATCTTTTCAGCAAAAAATACTTTATATTACTGTGTTGATCTCGTGTGAGTTTTTCTCACTCAATCGATTTCGTCTCGATTTTTTGAAGTTCTATACTTAGATCAAACTTACAATGGAATTTTAACATGAAGAGCCTTTCATCCATAGTTCTCCTTTCATTTGTAAGTTTCTGTTATAATGTTTAATGGAAGAAGCTTTCTTACTTGACCAAGTCAAAAACATTGGATTTCTGAATACAGGTGTGTGTAGCAAGTGTTTCAAGCCTAGATAACCTCCTTCATTATGTGATTGATGAAGTTCAAGCTGGATCTTATAAGTATTACAGTTTGATGTACCATGGATCTATTAAAATTCGATTGACCACTCAGTAAAGATGAATTCCTATCTATACTTTTGCTATTAAGTTTAATTGCATGATGACACAAGTATTAAAACATCATTTTTCCTCTTAGATCAGGTGATGCCGACATATATGTTTCTCAAACAACTTCAAAGCCAACATATGAACCAGATCATTACTGTTTGCAGTCAACTACATGTGGAGAAGATATAATCTATATTCCTCGAAGGTAATTAGTTTCCTTTTTTATTCTAGCTCTTAGCATTTAGCATCTTGCTGCAAATTTTCATTTTGGTTGTTACAGTTTTAAACGACCTGTCAGTATTGGAGTGTATGGACATCCATCTTATGAAACAAGTAGTTACACATTACTAGTTTATCAGGTGAATGATCTGCAAGGAGAAATATTGACTGATGAAAATTTAGAAGATGATAATCTCCATGGATCTCAAACTCCAAAGGTAGGAGAACATTGATCTTCAAGATTGAGATAGTCTCATAATCTTCTTGTGAATTCTTTTAGAAAGAAAAATTTGCTCATCTGCGAGCTGTACTAGGGCCGTTTTTGGACGCAGTATTTCATGTATTGTTCTGATAAAGATAGAACAGACAAAATGTTGGAGTATGAAAATCAAATGTTCCTAGAAATATTACACGAGGATGGACTAGTCATTGTAGCAAAGTAATTTTGAAACTTTTTTGATGTGGTCAATGATTTTGAAGTATTTTATAACTAATTATTGATTTTCCCTAATATAGAGGTCTAGGTCTTGAAACTGTCTTTATGAATATCTTGAAAGCATACTCTGATCCAGGACAGCTTGTGATAGTTCTCAATACAAATGACTATGAAGAAACGTATTTCATTGAACAATTGAAAGCCCAAGGAGTCAAACACTTACCCAGACTTGTGACATCAGAATGCCAAGGAGAAGAAAGGTATGAATTATTGTATTGTTCACAAATATCAACATATGTTGACATGAAAATTTGGATGTTCTATTTCCAATCTCATTGAAATTATTACAGAGAAATCATGTACCTAGAGGGAGGAGTGCTATTCATATCTGGTAGAATATTAGTTGTTGATATGTTGAAAAATAGGGTCCCACTTAATTTAGTCAGTGGGATTCTGGTGTACAGAGCTCATTCAATTATGAGCTCTCATCAGGAAGCTTTTGCTCTTAGATTATATCGGCAAACAAATAAGGTATTGAATTAGTTTGTAGAATTTTTTTAGAAAATTTCACAAAGCAATAATTTATCATTACAGACTGGTTTCATCAAAGCCTTCACTAATTCGGCACTGGCTTTCACTGTGGGCTTTGCTCAAGTGGAACAAGTTATGAAAAAATTGTTTGTGAAAAAATTGTACCTCTGGCCAAGATTCCACAAGATAGTGAATAACAGTCTGTCTAAACATAAGGTCAGTGTTGATTGCCTCTTGAAAAATCACGATGTCTGTATGAATACTAACGAAATTGTATGTTTATAGCCTGAAGTATTTGAGCTCCATGTAAAATTAACAGCAAAGATGTTGAGCATACAGACGGGATTACTTGATGTGATGAATTACATGGTTCAAGAGTTGAAGAAAATCAACAAATATGTATGTGTTCCAGCATATTTTGCATAATGCTAATCAATTATCTAAAATATTTTTTTTTCACAGCTTGATTTGGAAGAATTGACTGTTGAGAATGCTGTCGCGAAAAAATTCCACAAACAGCTACAGTTGCAGTTAGATCCGATCTGGGACCAGCTGAGCTTCAAGAGCAAACAGTTGATTACAGATTTGAAAACTCAGCGGTCATTATTGATGTGGGTCTGGATATAATCCTTATGAATGAGTTTTGTACAGATCATAACGTAATCATTTCACCCAATAGGTGTTTAACATACGAAGATTCCGTCTCGTTTTATGCCCAAATAAATAATCTCAGGACAATGGACTATGCCATGAAGAGCAGTGGCTGGACAGTTTTGGACATAGTTGATGACATGTTTAAAAATGCAAAATTGCGTGTCTACACTGAGGACGGAGGTAGGATTACTCAGTACTAAAAAAAAAGATACTTGTGCTCAATGAAATCGAAATTAGAGTACTGATTACCTTTTTTTTAGTTTTGAAACCAGAGCCGATCCCAAAATGGGCAGCTTTGTCAGAGGTTTTGAAAGAAATAAGTCATGAATGTGCCAAAAAACAGGATGAATCAGTAGAAAAGATTCTAATTCTGACTCAAGATAGCAGGACTTGCAATCAGTTGAAAAATTATTTAACCATGGGAGGAAAGGAATATTTATTATACATGACAATGAGAAAGTTGAAACCAAATAAAATACAAAATCAGAAGAAACCAGAAAATAGGTATAATGCAAATGTCCTTATCATTCATGCTATATCAACACTTTAATGGTAATTGATTGTTGAATCGACAGTTTGTTCAGTAAAACTTCATCAAAAACTGAAGAAAACAAGACAGTCCCAGATGATGAAGCGTCCTCTGATATCAATGAAGAAGAACATGAAAGCTACGTCCTTACACTAACCCAAAAACCACAAGTGAATGATGATAATGATGATGAAGGAGATGTTTGCGAGGAAAACATGAATACTAGTCAATGCTTCGAGACTTGTTCACAGGTCTGTCCGTTTATTATTTGTTTGATTAATCTTTTTTCGCAGATAAACAGATTTCAAAATTATGACCCGGAAAATGAATCATTTCAGCTTGCTGATTTAGATCTGACAACCATGACAGCAACTGAACCCTTACTGATTATCCAATCTATTAAAAAAGGTGGGGATCCAATGTCTCTGCAACGAACTCTGGATGAAGTACATCCAACTTACGTGATTATGTACGCGGCAGATATTTCGGCCGTACGGCAGCTCGAGGTTCTTGTCCACAGTTTACCTTTATGAAATATTCAACCGCAGATATTATAATCTGAATTATTTTTAGGTGTATCAGAGTAAGAATCCGTCCATTTCTTTGAGGGTGTACTTTTTGATTTATGGAGGATCCGTTGAAGAACAATCTTATTTAACTTCGTTGCGGCGAGAGAAAGATGCTTTTGACAAACTGGTTCAAGCAAAAACTGTAAGTGACTTATCAACAAATGGACATTAGCTCATTCAGTTTCTGAAAATACTCGCATTTTATAGACGATGGTCATTCCTGCCGAACAAGATGGTAAATCAGCAGAAATAACACATTCAGATAATGCAGAAGAGGAAAACACGAGAAAAGGTGGCCTTCAAGAGGACCAAGCCGCGACGGCTAACAAAGTCATTGTAGATATGAGAGAATTCAGAAGTGAACTGCCATCGTTGCTGCATCAACGTGGAATTGAAATTGAACCTGTTACATTACAGGTCAGGTTTCTCACTCATTAAATGATCTGATTAAATATGCAGAGAGGCAAATTGAATTTCTTATTCTTTTTAGATTGGAGATTATATCTTATCACCGGAAATTTGTGTGGAGAGGAAGAGTATTGCCGACTTGATTGGTTCATTTAATCATGGCAGGCTCTACAACCAAGCAATTGCAATGACTCGATATTATGCTAAGCCAATGTTACTCATTGAGTTCGACCAAAATAAACCCTTTTGCTTACAGGTAATCATCACATGAGCTCATCTTGTTATTTTTGCTAGTGGATGATGTTTAATTAGATTTACTAACTTCTTATAGGGAAACTATTACGTTAGTCGCGATATGAAGAGCATGGACATTACCAATAAATTGCAACTACTGACACTACATTTTCCCAAACTAAAACTAGTATGGTCGCCCAGTCCACATGCTACTGCTCAACTTTTTGAAGAGTTGAAGGTACTTTCATCTTCTATATTTTTCACTTGTTGATTGTGTGGTGAATAATGGAACGATTATCCATTGCGCAGCAAGGAAGACCGCAACCAGATGCAGTCAAAGCAGCTCAAATTGGAATTGATGATAACATTGAAGACAAGACTTTGATGGCTGAGAAATATAATTCTCATATTCAAGATCTTGTAGCTAAACTGCCTGGTGTTCACTCCAAAAACTTACGCCAGATTCTAAATAAAGGTCGTTCCTTGGATCACCTTGTTACTTTATCAAAGGTATTTTTCGTTTTTGAAAACTATCAAGTTGATTTACAAGTTATACATGAATTATTGTTATTTTTTCCCCAGGAGGAATTGACGGAAGTGATCAGTAACGGGCGAGACGCTGAACTTTTATACAGTGCATTGCACGATAAACATAAAGCATCTGATCCCTCAAATAGTAATATGCGAGCTCCATCATCAAAAGTCAAGAGTAGAGGGTTGTTTTTCAAAAATAAAAGAGGAAAGTAAGATTCTGTAAATTTATTATGAATAATTAATTTTTCGTGACTTGTTATTGCGCGCGTTCTGGAAGGTTCTGGATTTACGGAGTTCAGAACCTTTGATAGATTGTATGTTCACAAAATGATTAATTGTGCCAGTTCTCATGAAATTTCGAGAAATTGAAAATAAAAATCGTTACTTATGTTGCTAATGATTTTGTACAATATTTACATACTTGAGTAATGCAACATTTCGTCAACTCAAACGTCCCCATTCAAAAATACATTGAGAGAACAATGAAGAGTATTTTTCTCTTTCGGGGGTGAATACATGAAATGTTATGCCGTGACCTCATCTTCATCGTCACTGTTGCGATTTGCATCCAGACTGAACAAAAATGAATCACTCTCGAACATTGGAAAATAGAACCTGAAACAAAAGTTACCAATCAAGTCAGAATAATGCACTTCATTGGTCATTTCAGTGTATAGTACATTCAATAATATACAGTACAATTACGTAAAATAATGAGATCTAGAGTAGTCAATTAGTTCGTGGGATATAATGATAGAGTGAACCGAGGAACAATTTCGTTTGAGAACTGTTCTTGATCTGTTTTTGAGAAATGCGAAAATATTCTCAGTTCGTGCTGAAGATTTATCCAATTATTGTAGAAGCTTTTAAATTCTTTTAAAGAGCGTTAGGTGGAAACTTGAATTTAATGCGCTCTGTAAAATAGATAGAATTCGACTTGGAGGAAAAATTCTCTTGAAAAGATGATAACATACAATACTGACCCAAATTGACCGTCACCAGAATGAGGAGACGGTTCAACCCGATTTTTCGGGTCTTTTATTGACTACGTACGAGAATTTGTTTGTTCTTATCGTTCGATGAGAAAATTGGGTGTGACAGTTCTGGGCAGATGAAAGTAGGATTGTTTCTAGACGGTCATTCTGAAAAGGCAAAGCATGTTTGCATCTTTTCCAAGCATTTTTTGATTGTTAATTTTCAATATACTCTACGTTGGTTTCAACATTTGCCGAAGTTTCGCATGATGAAATGTCAACTTAACGAACTCCCGAAAACGTTATCAGGCTATCTTGAAAAATAGTGAGGAATATGAAACTCATCGAAAATTTCATGCAGAAGCGGAAAAAATGAGAGTATCATCAGAATATTTCGAAGGATTGCACCAGAACAGAAAATTCAAAGCTCTATACTTACATCTTCGCGCCGAGCCTACCCAAATTTGATTCGCAATATCAAATGCAGTCATCACGTAAACTTTGACTTGATTACATATTTATATAACACTACATTTTTTCCCTGTTATCGCGCTACTACTTTGGGCCCTGGGATCGTTAGATCCCGAGCAGAGCGAAGACTCCCCGGATCCGGAATGGGTGCGAGTACAGTGCATACATTTGTTTTCATCCCGAGGGCCCCAAATTGACCTTACAGATCTCGATTTTGGGCCAGAGGGATGAAGTAACGATTTTGCACTTTTTGGTAAAGGTTGTACAATAATTCTAGCTCAAATCGCCAAAAGCCCTTGAAAGAACAAGATTTTTACGTCCAGACCAAAAATCTGAGGTAGTGGAGCTCTGAACGGGTTTCGACTTCGAATTTAGATCATCAAACTGACATTGAGTCATTGATAGTTATTTGTATTTTTCGAGGGAAATTCAAGTTTTTTTATTCATTTGGAGCTCAAAGTAGTCAACATTCAGTAGAACATTTCGGTAATTCGGTATGAAAAGACAGCGAATTTCACTGAGCAGAAAACAATTTTCGAATTGCTCCATGTCTTACTTTCTGATTGACTATTTCGGTTGTTTAGTCTGAGGAAAAATACTGTATGGTACTCACTCTGGTTGATCCCATATTCGTTTTCCTGGGAGTTTGTAGTGCTTTTCATGTCTCATATGATCGTTTAGATTGTCTGAAACTTCATCACAATATACACACTTTCCATCATGAATTTGCTTTCTGATGTAGTTGACGATTTTCACCTGCCAGAGTGAATTTTAGACAATAAGTGGCGGTAATTTTTATGCAGATGTTAAAGAAACGTCTGAATTTTCTTTTAACCTTTTGATAAAAATCAAACTCTCTGCTGCTTAATTCGAAATCAAAATCATGATCCGATTTCATATGTTGCAAGCTTCCTACAAAATCTTGAGCTCTGTAATCACAAAATAGACAACAAATGTTGATATCTTCGTTGTTCCAATCTGACCAATCTTCATCTTCGTTGTCGCTATCGAATCCAGAGGGATCTTCAGTTTCCGGAATAGGCTGTAGGATCAAAGACTTCGTTTCATTGACCAGTACAAAATACATAAATGAATCGTTCAAATTGGTAACTCACCAATCTAGATGATTTTCGTTTCTCACGCGACTTATCTGATAGATAATTTGTGATGTAGTATTTATCATAAGCTTTATTGTTTGGATTCACTTGTTTATGCAACTTTTTACGCATGTGTTCTTTTAATACGATCCGATTTTTGAACTTCTTCTCACAGTAAATACACAAAAGACTGAAATAGATCATAATCTTGAATCAATGGAGCTTTTACTCTTTGAAAATAACCAAACTTGAATGTTTGTAAAACATTATACTTCTCAATTCTATCTTGAATTTTATCAAGGTATTCATCAATGAAGACTAAGTTTTCAGGTCTTCCAAGAGATATATTATGTTTGTTGTAGAGATGTTCCAAGTATTGAATGCGCGAACTCGAAAATTCTTCCCTACAAAATATACAACCTCTCTTGAAAGATGGATCCGTCCTTTCTTTTACTTGCTCTGATAAAATCCATTCCTTCAAAGAAGCCAAAAATTTAGATCCCCAGCACTCGGAAATTATGACTTGAATATCACTGAAACTCACCAATTTTGCTTGCTTTATTTCGTCTCTGAGTACTTTATCCTCCTTCAAGACATCTGACAGCAGATAGTATTGTTCACCAGGATGCAGGATATGATCAGCAGATTCTAGGCTTGCTTGATCCATTGTCAGAGTAGTGCAGAAAGTTGTGAGGGAGTCTCCTCTGAGCCTCAAGCGCCAATATCGGATGTAGCTGATGGAATTATCAAATTATAAGAAAATGAAATGACACATTCACAATTGATAGTCAAATTCTTACCTTTTTAGGCTAGCTATTTTATCCACATCTCCTATCACCAATCGATGTTCATTGAACAGGTGCGTGAGAAAACTTTCCTCTTGTGTCGGAAGTACATACACTGAATCACACAGTAAACATGTGACATTGGAGGGTTCATTGTCAACATCATTGAACTGAGATTTGCAACTAGCCTGACTCTTTTTGTCTAGCGCTGGGGCAATGGGTCTATCTTCATCTATCCAAAAGCAAAGAAGAGAAACATCACGATTAAGAAGTAAGATTGAAATTGGTTGTGTAGCCCAAGGATAGATGATAATTCAATTAAAGCAAGCTGAAGAATAGCAATTTTCAAATATAAACCAACCATTGGTGGACATTCCAATGCCCAAATATTTGATCTGATGATTCCAATGACCTGTTGCTGTTTGGTTAGGAGCTTAGAATTTACACTATGTTAACTTCATGATCTGAGTTCTGGAAGAAATGGATAGTAATTATTTCAACTTCGAATTATTTCATTCTAATCGGAATTCATCACCACTCCGAGAATAATTTTGTTCACCTGATGGAATCATGATTTAAAAATTAAGCCAAGGAAATGTTGTAAACATTTTTTTGCGTAGATGGTATGGTGGACTTTGGATTTTACGATCACGCACGTTTCTAATTTGACGTGAGGTGTCGTCTGCTCGTAGCAGACTGATTGCAATAGGCGCGGCAAATTCCAAAAATTGTCTAGATCTCGATCAACATGTCTTGAAAAGTCACTGCAATTACATTTTAGCGCTTGTGCGACCTGCGGGATATGCGATCTTCAAAGTTTTAAAATACTTATACTCTAGATGGGCTGCTGGAAGATGTAATGCATCGAGCCGTGCATCGAGCAATTTGCATCCTAATTTGCATGTATTATGTTGCGCGAACTTTCGAACTGTATTTTTTGACTCGTTTTTTAAAAGTCTGTGTGATTCTTGCATTTGTACGCGGAAACTCAAGTTACGAGACAAGATGAAAAATTTCGCATGTCACTTAGGAAATTTCGGAAGTCAGTTTAATATAACGAAATAATAGAACTTTCTAAAAGTATATCTTTCCTGCCGCTCCAAGATAACTATTCGTTTTTGATCAATAATATTCTTATGGTCATTATTCGACTTCTAATTAAATATATAAAATGTGCAAAGATTTTCGTGTCCAATGATAGCTACTCAAGACCGAATAGAAAAAAACGTAATCTCCAGATCGCACTTGCGTATGTAGAGGACCTACTTGTGCCATTCTGACGGAGTCTATTAGTATGTAACAGACTCTTCGCAATTATCGATTCGCGCGCGAAAACTCCACAAGAGTATCCTGAAAATTATTTGGTCTGCAAAGACATTTTCATTTCACACGGGCAAAAAGACCCTCAAAGGAGCCTGATTTTCAGCTCCTCTTCCCGAAGAAAGTTTCATTCTTCAACACAAAATTAATGACTATATAGATCTAAAATTCTGAAGTATGGGGAGGAGGATTTGTTCCTGGTGAATAATCGTCCTTATTTAGTCTTTTAGAATTCTGCGATCTTATAAGAGGAAAACAGGCTATGAATGTTTTGACACCGTGTGTTACGACTATTAAATTTTTCATAATACTGTAACTCTCTCTCTCTCTCTTGATCTTGGAGTAAAAATTCTTCTTACTATACTCCTCCAAGATCAAGAGAGAGAGAGAGAGAGTTACAGTACTATATTCAAGTCTAGGGGACGATAAATGATCCATTGTTTTACACACTTTATTTTTTTATTTGTTCGCTTGAACTAATTTACATCTAAAAAGTGACCAATATGGCTGGAATTTGTGAAATATTTGCAAATCATGAATTTTAGTTATTTTGTAGAGGAAATAAGTAAGATAATTTTTATCAAAGTTTGAAAATAAAAAAAATTCTGGCAAAAAAGACGATGGACATTATTTAAATTCGTGAAGGAATCCATAAGGAAGTACTATTAAAATTCAATCTGTCTCTCGGTATACTTATGGAATACACTCAAAAAATACATTAAAACTCGTTTAAATAAGACGCGTAATATTCAGAAGGGTCGTTTATCGCAAGAGCCATGGACAAAAGGGTCAAACAATTTTGGGAGATAGTGGAATTTCGACACATGAGTGCCTCCTCTATATAAGTGCATGATCGCAATTCAACCGACCAAATTATGCATAAGGTAAATATAAAAGTCGAAATCCGTTAACCTGGTCAAATTGCAAATCCGATATTTTTAGCTGGCACATAATGAGATAGATCCAAATCGATCGAACCAAATGCGATCAAGCTGGCACATGACATAGAAATCTATCTACATAGAAACTTTTGAAAAAAAAGTCAGGGCAAAATTGGCGAATCGTCTTGAAATTACTATTTGAGTCACAAATTGATGTGAGTCGCTCTTTTCTAGGAACAATTGAATCTAAAATTAAACTTTCAGCTTTGGGTATTTGCTTACTCGTATTTCGACTTTTTGTATAAGCCATACCCACGAGGATGCATCGAACATCCAGCAATCGCTACGTTTCTAGGATTAGCATAAATGATAATTAGGTATTTCGGCGAGTTTCGATAGATAGCGCTTATATCTATCTAGATGATGAGATTGGAGCTCACAAATGTAGTTTCCAGCAGTTCAACTCGTGCTTTTCGAACGCGAATGTGAAGAATTGTTCCACAGTGGAGCGACTTGCTGCATTGATAGAGGTGAGCTCTTTAAGGGGGTGTCGGAGTCCTATCAATATTGTACAGTTACCGACATGGTCGAGTTTTCGGATTTCTCGATGAATTTTTGAGATATCAAAAATCTAACAAGTAACGCCGATTCTATGAGCCAAATAGAATCGGCGTTACTTAGTAGAATCCCGATATCTCGAAAATCCGTCGAGAAATCCGGAAAATCGACAATGTCGGTATCCGACATCCTCTTAACAAGTAAGCTATATCGACTACAAAATTTTTAACGCCGAAAGGATGGAAAAATGTTCCTAAAATTTCGAGTTAATCAATCGCGAAGAATTTTTCAAAATGCCATTTCCTTATACTTGGTGGTTCATAAGAGTCGCGTTTCTGGGATGGGAAAACATTCTTATAATTTTGATTTTCATAGCATGGTATTGATGTAAGCAATATTAGACGAACGCAATTGAACCGAGTTCATTTTCGTCGGATCATTTTTTTTACAGAATTCTAGGTTATTTAAGGTTCCGATTGGAATCTGAGCTCATTTTGCGATGCATTGAATGGAAAGGTTTTCATTTCGTAAATGGAAAATTCTTGATTATTATAATTGGATGAGCTCGAATTTGAAAAATCAAGAATCTTTACTCATCTTGTTTACGATTCTTTCTTGGCTCAAAAAGTTATTAGAATTTTCATTGAGAATTTCAACAATAGCCGAATTTACTCCTGGTTTCAAATTGTTGTGACTCAAGCATATGCATCAGCAGCATCGAATATAAACAATTTCATCATTATCAACTATCAAAAGTGGTGGAAGAGTCATGAGTGTCACACATCAATATTCAGAATATGAATGAAAATTCACACGCAATTTTAACAGCATTCAAATTTAGCCACCTCAGGCGTGAGTCAAGAATTGCATGAATTATTTATTCATAAGGAAAGAAATTGGCAGATCGAAATGCAAATTGAAGGCATGTACGTCATGTTATAGGGTATACCACGTGGATCTGACATATAAATTCTCAATTTGACGCGTGTGAAGTAATGAAAGGCTGCGTAACGGAATTCACCTTTCAGTTTCAGTCTTCTCTTTTTGCCCTTGATTATTATGAAACTAAACCCTTCGCTTACAGTACTGTCAAAGAATAATAAAGAAGAGTGTCGGTCTCAGAATATTCAATCAATTTGTCGAAAAACTACTTTTTATATACATATTATCATCAAGAGAATCAAAAATAAAAATCACCATAAAATACTTTGGTTTCTCTGTGAGAGAGGGAATGAGGATGATGAGGTAGGTGAATATCGTCATAGTTGCAAATTGAGTATAATAAGCAGAGTTCAGAAAGGAAGAACTTTCCAATCAGTTTCGTAGTTTTTCACAAGAGTAATGCATGAAAAGATATTGTCACACCTAGTCCAAAGTGGAACATAACTGGGAGCTCAGCGGTTTCAACCTGAGCCATAAGAAGCTTACTTCATATATGGCTCAAGCTTATGGCAAGATTAATTGTCACGAAAAATTGATTCTTTTTGCGATTTTAAACGAAAAATGTTTTCTAAAACTTCTTTGATATCAAATTGTTTGTGATCAAAATTGTCCAAAATTCGTGTCCTCGTTATTAGAAAGTCTTTTGGCCATAACATAAAATGTTTGATGAAATCTGATGATCCTAAATAGTAAAGTTTTGTGGTCCTCTCATCCCTTTAAACTTCTGGATGTTTTAAATTAACTTCATCTAATTTCATCACTGTACGGGTCTATTGGCACTTTGATAATGAATATTACTATTTAAAAAATGTAAAGTGATGTTTTACTTGAGGGAAAAGAATAATTTTAGGCTTGAGATTTTCAACGGCGTTGCCTGTTTCTCAATACTTACAGAGCGAATCCAACGTATTCATTTGAAAAATCCAAACAGGTCAAGATTTAAATTTGACACGTGGTTGAAAACAAGGCCATGAACTTGGAATAAAATTACAGCTACGATGATGAAATCTATACAATGAATACTAATTCTAACCTTCGAGATTTTTTATCACTAGTTATAGACTGGAATACAAACTTAAAAATTGGCCGAACATTATTATTATTATAAGGCTTTTGGAGTCATAGAATTATCATGTTCTTTTTCAAGAAATAAAATGATATCAAAATTGATTTGAAAAGCTTGAAAGTCGTAAAAATTCTACGCCAACGAGCCAACGCAACTACTTTGACTGTTCACGAAGATTAGTTTTCCAGCCGCAATATTTTACTTGAGTCGAAAATACGTCAAAAAACTAAAATTCCTGATTTGAAACTGTTAACCCATTCACTTCTAACGAGCGCTGGAGACTGAGATTCTGGTACAATTTTTGAGGAAACTGTGTTCTCATAGGCTCAACCATTTTTCAGAATTTTCTCAGATTTTTCCCAGCAACCATATCAAAGTTATGATGAATTTATTATTCTCTGTTTGTCCTGTTGAGGGGATATTTGTGGTAAAAGTGATATAAGGTGAAATCATCATAATTTTTGTTGCAGCACTTGAGAAAATTAAGGGCGACAAAGCTTTTGAAAATTAGAACGACTGAAGTCTAATTCGAGAACACCTTCGAAGATTGCACTGATCCTCGGAAAAGAGATTCCACGTGCTGCTCTGAAAAACAAAATGGTGTAAGTATTCAAATATTGAAATGAGAACAAAAACAAAATGTAATCAAATTCAAATGTATACATCATCGCTGAACGCGTTAGTACAGTAATCGGAAACTCAACTTCCTCTATATACGAGTTGGAAAATTGTAAAAGATTCATTAGGAATGATGAATTTATTGCGTATAGATGGTACAATCGGATAGAATTTTTTCGGCAGTACGACGAGGGGAGACGAAGAAAAGTTCTTCGTATAAGAGAATCTAGTATGGTCGCTGGTCAGAGTGAATTTCTTCTAATGAAGTGGATTTGAATGAATTCGTCACGGATGTCTATTTAGTAAAGAGGAAAAATCTACATGCTTACAACACTTGCAAAGATTATGATTACGGAAGCTCCCATATGAAACTTTAATTCCTGATAATTTTAACAGGTAACTACGTGAATATCTGCTTAGGAAGAGCTGAAATTGACCGGAGAGCTCAAAAGTACTCCATGCGATCAATTTCAACGAGTACAGGAAGTAAAGCTCATGAAATCATTGATATGTCTTGACATCAAGATGAGATCTATTCGAATAGTATTTGACATCTAAATTATTGAGAACGAGAATGGAGGTGTCACAACTTGATCTATTGTACGATCGGATTGGTTCCGAAACTGATGTCATTCAAAATGAGCCGGAAGAGAGTCAGATACAAAAGTTTTATGAGGATAAAACAATTTTTATAACTGGAGCAACTGGTTTTATGGGAAAATGTTTGGTGGAAAAATTATTGAGAAGCTGCCCAAATGTGAGGCATGTTTACATACTCATACGAGAAAAGAAAAATGTTCCGGTCGAGAAACGTATGAGAGAGTATTTTCAAAACAAAGTGAGTAAACACATCTGAATGATAGAATGTAATCAATGATGAGGTATCCTACCTAAAAATGAGGACTAATATGTCTGTTATGAACATGATCATCGTGATTGATCACACGCAAATGTTGGTGTCGAAGGATACTAATATAAGGTATGGAAGTTTGCCCAGCATGCCTTCTGTACCCAACTAGCCTCCATATGTCAATTTCAAGAATGGTCACACGCTGACCTTCCCACATATTTTTTTACGTTTTTCTCAGAAAATCGCTCGAACTCTCAAAATTCAATTTTTTGGGGAAATCGTAATAGCTCAGCTCTGGTGGGTCAAAATTGAACTAACTTTAGGTCATACATACTCGTAATGCTTATGTTACGAGTTGCTGTTCGAAAACGGTTGAGCATTTGCAAGTGCGGCTCTAGGTTTTATATTTTGGAGACTATTCCCAGAGTTTCAGCAAAATCCGTGTTCCACAACCCCTGGGTGTTCCTCGTCAGATGTGACCATGAATGTGCGATCTGAGTAGTTTTTTGGAGGTCAAGCCCGATACATTTTTCCTTATAATTGATGGATATCATTTTATCAATGAGTAATAAGATCTTGCCTTGATCTCACTATCTTCGATATTTCAGATTTTTAATCTCTTGAGGAAGCAGAATCCAAATTTTGAAAGGAAAGTCACGGCTATGAAAGGCCAAGTTGATCTAGAGAAATGTGGTCTATCAGAGGTGGATCTGAGTATTTTGAAAAGGGAGATCAATATAATATTCCATGGTGCAGCAAATGTCATGTTCAACGCAAAAATTCGTACGTCTCTCCAAGTAAACGTTCTAGGAGTCAAGAATATGCTCGAAATGGCGAGTGAATTTCACAGACTCGAAGCTTTTATTCATTTATCCACTGCTTACTCTCATTGCTGTAAGCTGAAATGTATAGAAGAAAAATTTTACGAACCACCTGGCGATCTGAATGCAGTCCAAAAACTTATTGAAATAGACAATGAAAGAAATTTGGATGAAAATTCGGTATTAGAATTCATCGATGGGCATCCAAATATCTACACCTATGCTAAAGCCATAGCCGAAGATTTAGTAAGACAACATTCACGAACGGCTAAATACGCTTGCGGAATTTACAGACCTAGTATGGGTGAGTGGAACTCGAAAAATCACGATTTTTGTATCATTAGAAAAACAGTCAATTGATGGATCTTAGATTCTTGTTCAGTCGTATATTTTGATTCAACGCGGGGAATCATAAATACCTGTATCCATAAATAGGATATTTTGATAGAAGAGCGTAAATCTTTTTCTCGCATCCAGGTAACTGGTTTTCTAACGAGGATGCGAAAAATAGGTTTTACTCTATACTCATCAGACCTAGATACATCTGTTCTACATGTAGAAGTCGACAACAGTTCTTTGGATAATATTCTCATACGAATTACTTGAATTTTGGAACATACAAACATTGGGGGATGGGTACACCAACATCAATTATTATAGATATAATAAATCAATGCTATTCGACAAAATTCGTGTAACATTAAAAGAATTACTTATCCTGACAGTTGTATCAACGATGAGGGAGCCTCAAGCTGGATGGACCGACAATCTAAATGGGCCTGTGCTTTTATTTTTGGCGGCTGGTTTGGGGGTTGGTCACGCTGTGTGGCATCTCTTCCGTCCTGTTGATTACGTACCATGTGACTTGGCTATAAATATATTAATTGCAATGGTGCCAAATTTAATACAAAAACGGTATGAGAGATTTTTTTATTCGAAAATTGGAAGCAAGTTTTGAAAGTTGAAGACCTTTTTTTCATTTTTCAGGAATTGGAGTCTCGAAAAAGATAAAGCAGTAATCTATAATTATGGAAGCTCCACTGTAAATCCAGTTTTACTTTACGACATGTATAATGAACGAAAAAATACTCCAGCATACGACAGATCAAAATTTGCTGTATTTATGAATTTTGTGATATACACGCGGTACAAGTGGCTCTTCTACATTTTGAACATTTTATTTCACTTCATACCGGCATGCCTTGGAGATGCATTCCTTTTCCTTGCTGGGAAAAAGAGGAGGTAAGATGGTAGCTGTGTTCTTGAATGATACATAAAATCTGCAAAACTACAAGGCAACCGAGGCCTGACTTGTCGCAAAATAAAACGTTGTACCGTCAACTGGGGTAACTTTGGGCCAATTTCGACTTTTTTTGTCATTGTTTATCCTAAAGCCCCGGGAGGTTACGATGAAACCCACCTCAGCCAGTGACCAATTGAAAACTTGAGATCTTAGCTTTCGATTGGCGTAAACTAGAGCTCGATCCAAGGATTCTATTCGAAGATACGGTCGTAGAAGCAAAACACTTTTTACAAAACCTGAGATGGGGTAACTTTGGGACACTCGAAGTTCAACTCATGTTACTTTTGTTCTGAAATAGAGAATCGACCTTCTGTGTTCATGAATTAAAAGCCGAAGACGTTAACTTGCAATTGCTTTTTGGAACATCCCGATCGGATGTTTCCACGCCGAGTAATGCTCATTTGAAATTAATCAGGTATTTGGACTAATTTTCAATTTTCATACAAATTTCTGCCAAATCTCGGAAAATTGGTTCGAATCTAAGTTTACCCCTCGTGCCAACTTAGATTTTTCTGTGTTATCTCGTCTCATTTCCTGTAGGGAGTAGTGACTCACTGGAAATTTTCTGAACACGTTTCAATACTTCATATTCTCTCAATTTATCAAAGAGAATCTTTTCATGGATTCTGAATATCAGCTGATTTTTTTTGCATTTCCTTTGTGAGAAATATTTTTACGCAACGGTCTGACTATTTCTGCCAAACTTACCTGTTATTAGTAAGGTGTGTGCATGAACATGCTATAGACTGGTTTGTAAAAATGTTATGGTTTTGAAGACGGGTTTGATATCCTATGGTCGAACAGCATTAAGGTAATTGTACACCAACTACGTGAGTCAAAGAGACTTAACCTCACTTTTTTGCCCACATCAAAATATTCGAAATTATTATTATTGTTAATAACTGCACTTTTTCCATCAAACAACGAACAAAAACGGTCATCTAAGCCTTCCTGAACAGAATCAGGCATGGTTTCCAAAGTTATCTACCCTAAAATCGAAATCACGTGTCGCATTTTTTGCATTCTACGCTTTGTATGAACAATTACTAAAAAACGACGTGGTCCATCATCTCCAGGCTTGGCCATATGATTCATTGATACATAAACTCGGATCTCTCGCAGTCCCACCATTTTCTGTTGATCAGATTTTGCGCTGGACCCATTTTTGTGCTGTTTTTGGGGCCCGCTCCCATAAGCGCAATGTTAAAAATGTGCAAAACTGGTCAAATTGTGACGATCGATACTCTAAAACGGGATGTTTAGCCGTTCTGGAATTTTGCACACGTACTGTTCGATATTAGAACTATCTCTCTGCAGAATCTCGAGAAATTCTGTTGATGAATAATTTTGGTGTACAACTTAACCCTCTATCCTCTATAACACATACTTTTTGGGTAGTGGTTCTACACTTTTTAATGAAAGACAATGTTGAAAATAAGAATGGCTAATACGAGCTCTACAGAAATTGGAAATGATTCACTTCACTGGTGTAAAAACCGATACAGTAGATTAAAGATCCCAATATTAGCCGATCAGTGATATAATTTATCAACAAATTTCTGTTTCAGGCTTCTCAAATTTTATCGAATCCTCGATAAGCATATAGACAAAGCAAACTACTTTTTGAATGGAGATTGGAGAATCCATATTGGCAATTCTCTACAGGTCATCAGTGAATTGAATTCCAGAGACAGGGAATTATTTTTCTGCGATATTCGTGCAATTAATTGGGTTGAATGGACAATATACATGTGGAGAGGAATGAAACTTTTCATTTTAAAGGAATCTTTGTCAAGTAGAGCTGGAGAATATCGATACAATCTGCTTTGGAAAGTTTATTATGGCTTGATTGCTACTGTTACTATGTTATTTATATACTTTTTTGGTCTATACGTAGGTTTGTTGTAGAATTTGTTTAACAATCGAGCTATCTTTGTGCATTTCAACCATACAGTGGAACTCGGTTATAGGGAGCTTCAAGGGACCAGGAAAAAGTGCTCGTTATAATCAAGGTTGATACCATTCATTTGGCACTGGAATCAACCAAATATAACCGATTTGCGCGCTCGTTACAGCTGAGGTCTCTTTTTAACCGAGTTCGTTATAACCAAGTTCTACTGTGATTTGAAGCAATAATTCATTGTTTATAACTGTACGAGTAGAGTAGCCGATCGTTGAATTAAATCATATTTGAATTAACTGGATTGTAAATGGTTTGATTTAACGAGAGACCAAAAATGAGCATGTCGAATTTTTTGTGTTAGTAACGAACGAGAAAGAGAATTTTGTATGGATTTATTCCCTCAAATAACAGAGCAATGACAACCTCATCCTATTTTCTACCGGAGACTACAATATTCATAATCTTATACTACAAAATGTGTCCAATTTATTTCATGTGCCAAAACAATTGGAGTGTTTTCAATGACCATAGTTTGCTTCAACGCCACCAGGGTAAGTGATGAAGAAACTAAAATTATGGTTTTTGTTATCATGGTTCTCATTTACTGAGATGCGTATGGCCATTTTTTTTTCATCTTGTGAATTTCGCGAAGATTTTACATTGTCATCCCCTTAATGAAAATGTTTTTCAACATCGTAAAGTAGAAATATATTGGTAGTCAGCCATTTCACCTAAAATTGATGTAAATTAAGTTATAAGAAGCAAGCAACAATTGTTTCCAAAAAGGGTACCCATTGCACTTTTTTGAAGAAACATTTACTAGTTGTTTATATGCTCAATCAATGTAATACATACCGCATATTATACTTCATAAGAGACTTATCGTTTTTCGATTATCGCTCTCGCACTCATTTTCGAAACAGTGTTTTTACATTCTCTATAAGTATAGCAAATAGTGATTTTCCAGAAGTGAAACAATTTTTGTCCAATTTGATTCTTGAAACATTAATTTCCAATAAAAATAAAAGCTCACGATAATTATAAGATCATACGAGCTATAGTATCGAGTAAATCGAGAAGGACGTTGGTGCACCGGACCAAAAACCGAGAAAGAAAACTTTAAAATCTTGTCCGACCTATCTCACGTGAACGATTTCCAAAATGCAAATCCGTTTTGGAGACATTGAAAATTTTGCTTCTTTTTATTTGGATATTTAGATACATAACTTCAATGACTATCGTACAGCATCAACAACTAATTTTCGACAAAAATATGGGCGGCTCCGGATCAGAACGGTATAAGTCCATTTTGGTGAAAATTGAGTTTTCGACGGGAAACGATAGAAAATACATGTGAAAACATGTATGCACAACTCCGCAAGTAGAAATGCATTTTGAGGCATCACAAGCAACACGACCGTTTTTGTCCCGAAAAAAGTTTCGACTTTTTTTCCGGATCAGAACGGTATAAGTCCATGTTCTCGCTCAATAATATCGCTTTTGGGTCATCCACGTTTAGCTGTCGTACTTTCACAAGTAGTTAAAGTCGGTAGCTACTCTCAGAAACTACAAGTTAGGTTCGCTATGTTGTCCAAATGATTGCATCGAATGGTTTCGAAGGAGGTGGCCCGACGTCCGATCACTTCCTTTTGACGCATTTGGACACAGGCAAGCCCTTACGAAAATGAACAACCTCGGGTTAGTAATCCCATTGGCCTGGGATCTTTCTCTAGAAGCCCTGGTGTCTCATTTTCTTATCTCTTATCGTCATTGAAAGAGCCGAATTTCTTAGTGATGGTTCCAAAAGCGTAGTTATGAGAGCGATCGGTACTGAGCTTCCAAAGAAATTTGATTTTGCTCTCATGTTTTCAGGCATCTTCTCTAGAGAAAAATCAACTACGTCCATGATACGCCAAACTCAACTAAGCTATGCACTTCCTCCTTAGGAACAATGCCAATGGTAGAGAAAGCCTATAGCTTCATTACAGAATTTCGGTTACAATTTCACTATGGCTGGAATTCATAGTCGTTAATTCGAGATTAGAGTCAGCGGATTTAGGGCGCTGCGATCGCCATGGCGAGCCATTTTACATCTTGGAACAGCGATCGCAGCGCTCCTAATGCGCCGATCCTGATCTCGGATTAACGACTATGAATTCCAGCCTAAGAATGGTTGTGATCTATCAACTGGGGTTCTTTTCATTAACAGTCATCCGGCCTTCGGTTCGATCTCCCCGCCACTCGGTACAAGTGAACGTCATTTGGGCAAATCTCGTAGATGAAGCCCACACAGCATGAGAATCTTTCAGAAACCTTCCTGCAAGCTTTCAGGAAAACCCGGGAATCTTTCAGAAAGATTTCACTGAAAGCTTCCCTCAATAAAGATATGTCCCACTTCAGACACCTTTCTGCAAGATTTCATGAAATATTGCCGGGAATATTTCGGGAAGCTTTCAGAAACATTTCATTGAAATATTTCAGTGAAATGTTCCTGCAAGATTTCATGAAATCTCACAAAAATATATGCGTTAATGTTCTGTCTGTGGAATCCATATTTTGCTTGATAAGTTTCTTAATCATTCTAATGCATGACTTCATCATTCTGACTTGTTCTTCAACTCCATTGTGACGTTGAATCCACAGTCCTCCTGTCTTATATACTAACCAGCGTCTATTGTGAGCGCCTGACGCATCTTCAAATAATCCTCATGCATCATTTACAGACCATTATGCATATCTGGTCCTGGCTATGTTATCACACATGACAGAAGATTTGATACTACCATCAAATTTCCTGATAGATAGTTTCCCAAAAACCATATAGT
>JARUXH010000007.1:0-56544 GCA_029851415.1 Eretmocerus hayati | reverse complement strand
ATTGTCGATGGGGCTCTCTGTCAGTGACATGGACGAGTATGCAAAATTTGATCAAGATCGGTTGGTAAACTATTTGTTTATCGCAAGTTCGGATTCAGCATGAGTGAGCTAAAAGTCAATATCTTTCTGATTTTTTATCGGGCAAACTGCCCGAAATATTAGCTTCAAAATCCGTGAGTAGATGGATCTGTTCATGGGTGATATGGGTGAATTTTCTCATCTTATTCTCCCGAAAATGATCTTAATAACCCGGGGGGGTGCCAGAGTGAGGACGAGTGAATCTTGTGTCTATAAGATAACGATAGGGCTGTTTGATAAGAAGTGGGTGTTTTTATTGTCGATGGGGCTCTCTGTCAGTGACATGGACGAGTATGCAAAATTTGATCAAGATCGGTTGGTAAACTATTTGTTTATTGCAAATTAGATTGTTCATCAGATAACGATAGGGCTGTTTGATAAGAAGTGGGTGTTTTTATTGTCGATGGGGCTCTCTGTCAGTGACATGGACAAGTATGCAAAATTTGATCAAGATCGGTTGGTAAACTATTTGTTTATTGCAAATTAGATTGTTCATCAGATAACGATAGGGCTGTTTGATAAGAAGTGGGTGTTTTTATTGTCGATGGGGCTCTCTGTCAGTGACATGGACGAGTATGCAAAATTTGATCAAGATCGGTTGGTAAACTATTTGTTTATCGCAAGTTAGATTGTTCATCAGATAACGATAGGGCTGTTTGATAAGAAGTGGGTGTTTTTATTGTCGATGGGGCTCTCTGTCAGTGACATGGACGAGTATGCAAAATTTGATCAAGATCGGTTGGTAAACTATTTGTTTATCGCAAGTTAGATTGTTCATCAGATAACGATAGGGCTGTTTGATAAGAAGTGGGTGTTTTTATTGTCGATGGGGCTCTCTGTCAGTGACATGGACGAGTATGCAAAATTTGATCAAGATCGGTTGGTAAACTATTTGTTTATCGCAAGTTAGATTGTTCATCAGATAACGATAGGGCTGTTTGATAAGAAGTGGGTGTTTTTATTGTCGATGGGGCTCTCTGTCAGTGACATGGACGAGTATGCAAAATTTGATCAAGATCGGTTGGTAAACTATTTGTTTATCGCAAGTTCGGATTCAGCATGAGTGAGCTAAAAGTCAATATCTTTCTGATTTTTTATCGGGCAAACTGCCCGAAATATTAGCTTCAAAATCCGTGAGTAGATGGATCTGTTCATGGGTGATATGGGTGAATTTTCTCATCTTATTCTCCCGAAAATGATCTTAATAACCCGGGGGGGTGCCAGAGTGAGGACGAGTGAATCTTGTGTCTATAAGATAACGATAGGGCTGTTTGATAAGAAGTGGGTGTTTTTATTGTCGATGGGGCTCTCTGTCAGTGACATGGACGAGTATGCAAAATTTGATCAAGATCGGTTGGTAAACTATTTGTTTATTGCAAATTAGATTGTTCATCAGATAACGATAGGGCTGTTTGATAAGAAGTGGGTGTTTTTATTGTCGATGGGGCTCTCTGTCAGTGACATGGACAAGTATGCAAAATTTGATCAAGATCGGTTGGTAAACTATTTGTTTATTGCAAATTAGATTGTTCATCAGATAACGATAGGGCTGTTTGATAAGAAGTGGGTGTTTTTATTGTCGATGGGGCTCTCTGTCAGTGACATGGACGAGTATGCAAAATTTGATCAAGATCGGTTGGTAAACTATTTGTTTATCGCAAGTTAGATTGTTCATCAGATAACGATAGGGCTGTTTGATAAGAAGTGGGTGTTTTTATTGTCGATGGGGCTCTCTGTCAGTGACATGGACGAGTATGCAAAATTTGATCAAGATCGGTTGGTAAACTATTTGTTTATCGCAAGTTCGGATTCAGCATGAGTGAGCTAAAAGTCAATATCTTTCTGATTTTTTATCGGGCAAACTGCCCGAAATATTAGCTTCAAAATCCGTGAGTAGATGGATCTGTTCATGGGTGATATGGGTGAATTTTCTCATCTTATTCTCCCGAAAATGATCTTAATAACCCGGGGGGGTGCCAGAGTGAGGACGAGTGAATCTTGTGTCTATAAGATAACGATAGGGCTGTTTGATAAGAAGTGGGTGTTTTTATTGTCGATGGGGCTCTCTGTCAGTGACATGGACGAGTATGCAAAATTTGATCAAGATCGGTTGGTAAACTATTTGTTTATTGCAAATTAGATTGTTCATCAGATAACGATAGGGCTGTTTGATAAGAAGTGGGTGTTTTTATTGTCGATGGGGCTCTCTGTCAGTGACATGGACAAGTATGCAAAATTTGATCAAGATCGGTTGGTAAACTATTTGTTTATTGCAAATTAGATTGTTCATCAGATAACGATAGGGCTGTTTGATAAGAAGTGGGTGTTTTTATTGTCGATGGGGCTCTCTGTCAGTGACATGGACGAGTATGCAAAATTTGATCAAGATCGGTTGGTAAACTATTTGTTTATCGCAAGTTAGATTGTTCATCAGATAACGATAGGGCTGTTTGATAAGAAGTGGGTGTTTTTATTGTCGATGGGGCTCTCTGTCAGTGACATGGACGAGTATGCAAAATTTGATCAAGATCGGTTGGTAAACTATTTGTTTATCGCAAGTTCGGATTCAGCATGAGTGAGCTAAAAGTCAATATCTTTCTGATTTTTTATCGGGCAAACTGCCCGAAATATTAGCTTCAAAATCCGTGAGTAGATGGATCTGTTCATGGGTGATATGGGTGAATTTTCTCATCTTATTCTCCCGAAAATGATCTTAATAACCCGGGGGGGTGCCAGAGTGAGGACGAGTGAATCTTGTGTCTATAAGATAACGATAGGGCTGTTTGATAAGAAGTGGGTGTTTTTATTGTCGATGGGGCTCTCTGTCAGTGACATGGACGAGTATGCAAAATTTGATCAAGATCGGTTGGTAAACTATTTGTTTATTGCAAATTAGATTGTTCATCAGATAACGATAGGGCTGTTTGATAAGAAGTGGGTGTTTTTATTGTCGATGGGGCTCTCTGTCAGTGACATGGACAAGTATGCAAAATTTGATCAAGATCGGTTGGTAAACTATTTGTTTATTGCAAATTAGATTGTTCATCAGATAACGATAGGGCTGTTTGATAAGAAGTGGGTGTTTTTATTGTCGATGGGGCTCTCTGTCAGTGACATGGACGAGTATGCAAAATTTGATCAAGATCGGTTGGTAAACTATTTGTTTATCGCAAGTTAGATTGTTCATCAGATAACGATAGGGCTGTTTGATAAGAAGTGGGTGTTTTTATTGTCGATGGGGCTCTCTGTCAGTGACATGGACGAGTATGCAAAATTTGATCAAGATCGGTTGGTAAACTATTTGTTTATCGCAAGTTAGATTGTTCATCAGATAACGATAGGGCTGTTTGATAAGAAGTGGGTGTTTTTATTGTCGATGGGGCTCTCTGTCAGTGACATGGACGAGTATGCAAAATTTGATCAAGATCGGTTGGTAAACTATTTGTTTATCGCAAGTTAGATTGTTCATCAGATAACGATAGGGCTGTTTGATAAGAAGTGGGTGTTTTTATTGTCGATGGGGCTCTCTGTCAGTGACATGGACGAGTATGCAAAATTTGATCAAGATCGGTTGGTAAACTATTTGTTTATCGCAAGTTCGGATTCAGCATGAGTGAGCTAAAAGTCAATATCTTTCTGATTTTTTATCGGGCAAACTGCCCGAAATATTAGCTTCAAAATCCGTGAGTAGATGGATCTGTTCATGGGTGATATGGGTGAATTTTCTCATCTTATTCTCCCGAAAATGATCTTAATAACCCGGGGGGGTGCCAGAGTGAGGACGAGTGAATCTTGTGTCTATAAGATAACGATAGGGCTGTTTGATAAGAAGTGGGTGTTTTTATTGTCGATGGGGCTCTCTGTCAGTGACATGGACGAGTATGCAAAATTTGATCAAGATCGGTTGGTAAACTATTTGTTTATTGCAAATTAGATTGTTCATCAGATAACGATAGGGCTGTTTGATAAGAAGTGGGTGTTTTTATTGTCGATGGGGCTCTCTGTCAGTGACATGGACAAGTATGCAAAATTTGATCAAGATCGGTTGGTAAACTATTTGTTTATTGCAAATTAGATTGTTCATCAGATAACGATAGGGCTGTTTGATAAGAAGTGGGTGTTTTTATTGTCGATGGGGCTCTCTGTCAGTGACATGGACGAGTATGCAAAATTTGATCAAGATCGGTTGGTAAACTATTTGTTTATCGCAAGTTAGATTGTTCATCAGATAACGATAGGGCTGTTTGATAAGAAGTGGGTGTTTTTATTGTCGATGGGGCTCTCTGTCAGTGACATGGACGAGTATGCAAAATTTGATCAAGATCGGTTGGTAAACTATTTGTTTATCGCAAGTTCGGATTCAGCATGAGTGAGCTAAAAGTCAATATCTTTCTGATTTTTTATCGGGCAAACTGCCCGAAATATTAGCTTCAAAATCCGTGAGTAGATGGATCTGTTCATGGGTGATATGGGTGAATTTTCTCATCTTATTCTCCCGAAAATGATCTTAATAACCCGGGGGGGTGCCAGAGTGAGGACGAGTGAATCTTGTGTCTATAAGATAACGATAGGGCTGTTTGATAAGAAGTGGGTGTTTTTATTGTCGATGGGGCTCTCTGTCAGTGACATGGACGAGTATGCAAAATTTGATCAAGATCGGTTGGTAAACTATTTGTTTATTGCAAATTAGATTGTTCATCAGATAACGATAGGGCTGTTTGATAAGAAGTGGGTGTTTTTATTGTCGATGGGGCTCTCTGTCAGTGACATGGACAAGTATGCAAAATTTGATCAAGATCGGTTGGTAAACTATTTGTTTATTGCAAATTAGATTGTTCATCAGATAACGATAGGGCTGTTTGATAAGAAGTGGGTGTTTTTATTGTCGATGGGGCTCTCTGTCAGTGACATGGACGAGTATGCAAAATTTGATCAAGATCGGTTGGTAAACTATTTGTTTATCGCAAGTTAGATTGTTCATCAGATAACGATAGGGCTGTTTGATAAGAAGTGGGTGTTTTTATTGTCGATGGGGCTCTCTGTCAGTGACATGGACGAGTATGCAAAATTTGATCAAGATCGGTTGGTAAACTATTTGTTTATCGCAAGTTAGATTGTTCATCAGATAACGATAGGGCTGTTTGATAAGAAGTGGGTGTTTTTATTGTCGATGGGGCTCTCTGTCAGTGACATGGACGAGTATGCAAAATTTGATCAAGATCGGTTGGTAAACTATTTGTTTATCGCAAGTTAGATTGTTCATCAGATAACGATAGGGCTGTTTGATAAGAAGTGGGTGTTTTTATTGTCGATGGGGCTCTCTGTCAGTGACATGGACGAGTATGCAAAATTTGATCAAGATCGGTTGGTAAACTATTTGTTTATCGCAAGTTCGGATTCAGCATGAGTGAGCTAAAAGTCAATATCTTTCTGATTTTTTATCGGGCAAACTGCCCGAAATATTAGCTTCAAAATCCGTGAGTAGATGGATCTGTTCATGGGTGATATGGGTGAATTTTCTCATCTTATTCTCCCGAAAATGATCTTAATAACCCGGGGGGGTGCCAGAGTGAGGACGAGTGAATCTTGTGTCTATAAGATAACGATAGGGCTGTTTGATAAGAAGTGGGTGTTTTTATTGTCGATGGGGCTCTCTGTCAGTGACATGGACGAGTATGCAAAATTTGATCAAGATCGGTTGGTAAACTATTTGTTTATTGCAAATTAGATTGTTCATCAGATAACGATAGGGCTGTTTGATAAGAAGTGGGTGTTTTTATTGTCGATGGGGCTCTCTGTCAGTGACATGGACAAGTATGCAAAATTTGATCAAGATCGGTTGGTAAACTATTTGTTTATTGCAAATTAGATTGTTCATCAGATAACGATAGGGCTGTTTGATAAGAAGTGGGTGTTTTTATTGTCGATGGGGCTCTCTGTCAGTGACATGGACGAGTATGCAAAATTTGATCAAGATCGGTTGGTAAACTATTTGTTTATCGCAAGTTAGATTGTTCATCAGATAACGATAGGGCTGTTTGATAAGAAGTGGGTGTTTTTATTGTCGATGGGGCTCTCTGTCAGTGACATGGACGAGTATGCAAAATTTGATCAAGATCGGTTGGTAAACTATTTGTTTATCGCAAGTTCGGATTCAGCATGAGTGAGCTAAAAGTCAATATCTTTCTGATTTTTTATCGGGCAAACTGCCCGAAATATTAGCTTCAAAATCCGTGAGTAGATGGATCTGTTCATGGGTGATATGGGTGAATTTTCTCATCTTATTCTCCCGAAAATGATCTTAATAACCCGGGGGGGTGCCAGAGTGAGGACGAGTGAATCTTGTGTCTATAAGATAACGATAGGGCTGTTTGATAAGAAGTGGGTGTTTTTATTGTCGATGGGGCTCTCTGTCAGTGACATGGACGAGTATGCAAAATTTGATCAAGATCGGTTGGTAAACTATTTGTTTATTGCAAATTAGATTGTTCATCAGATAACGATAGGGCTGTTTGATAAGAAGTGGGTGTTTTTATTGTCGATGGGGCTCTCTGTCAGTGACATGGACAAGTATGCAAAATTTGATCAAGATCGGTTGGTAAACTATTTGTTTATTGCAAATTAGATTGTTCATCAGATAACGATAGGGCTGTTTGATAAGAAGTGGGTGTTTTTATTGTCGATGGGGCTCTCTGTCAGTGACATGGACGAGTATGCAAAATTTGATCAAGATCGGTTGGTAAACTATTTGTTTATCGCAAGTTAGATTGTTCATCAGATAACGATAGGGCTGTTTGATAAGAAGTGGGTGTTTTTATTGTCGATGGGGCTCTCTGTCAGTGACATGGACGAGTATGCAAAATTTGATCAAGATCGGTTGGTAAACTATTTGTTTATCGCAAGTTAGATTGTTCATCAGATAACGATAGGGCTGTTTGATAAGAAGTGGGTGTTTTTATTGTCGATGGGGCTCTCTGTCAGTGACATGGACGAGTATGCAAAATTTGATCAAGATCGGTTGGTAAACTATTTGTTTATCGCAAGTTAGATTGTTCATCAGATAACGATAGGGCTGTTTGATAAGAAGTGGGTGTTTTTATTGTCGATGGGGCTCTCTGTCAGTGACATGGACGAGTATGCAAAATTTGATCAAGATCGGTTGGTAAACTATTTGTTTATCGCAAGTTCGGATTCAGCATGAGTGAGCTAAAAGTCAATATCTTTCTGATTTTTTATCGGGCAAACTGCCCGAAATATTAGCTTCAAAATCCGTGAGTAGATGGATCTGTTCATGGGTGATATGGGTGAATTTTCTCATCTTATTCTCCCGAAAATGATCTTAATAACCCGGGGGGGTGCCAGAGTGAGGACGAGTGAATCTTGTGTCTATAAGATAACGATAGGGCTGTTTGATAAGAAGTGGGTGTTTTTATTGTCGATGGGGCTCTCTGTCAGTGACATGGACGAGTATGCAAAATTTGATCAAGATCGGTTGGTAAACTATTTGTTTATTGCAAATTAGATTGTTCATCAGATAACGATAGGGCTGTTTGATAAGAAGTGGGTGTTTTTATTGTCGATGGGGCTCTCTGTCAGTGACATGGACAAGTATGCAAAATTTGATCAAGATCGGTTGGTAAACTATTTGTTTATTGCAAATTAGATTGTTCATCAGATAACGATAGGGCTGTTTGATAAGAAGTGGGTGTTTTTATTGTCGATGGGGCTCTCTGTCAGTGACATGGACGAGTATGCAAAATTTGATCAAGATCGGTTGGTAAACTATTTGTTTATCGCAAGTTAGATTGTTCATCAGATAACGATAGGGCTGTTTGATAAGAAGTGGGTGTTTTTATTGTCGATGGGGCTCTCTGTCAGTGACATGGACGAGTATGCAAAATTTGATCAAGATCGGTTGGTAAACTATTTGTTTATCGCAAGTTCGGATTCAGCATGAGTGAGCTAAAAGTCAATATCTTTCTGATTTTTTATCGGGCAAACTGCCCGAAATATTAGCTTCAAAATCCGTGAGTAGATGGATCTGTTCATGGGTGATATGGGTGAATTTTCTCATCTTATTCTCCCGAAAATGATCTTAATAACCCGGGGGGGTGCCAGAGTGAGGACGAGTGAATCTTGTGTCTATAAGATAACGATAGGGCTGTTTGATAAGAAGTGGGTGTTTTTATTGTCGATGGGGCTCTCTGTCAGTGACATGGACGAGTATGCAAAATTTGATCAAGATCGGTTGGTAAACTATTTGTTTATTGCAAATTAGATTGTTCATCAGATAACGATAGGGCTGTTTGATAAGAAGTGGGTGTTTTTATTGTCGATGGGGCTCTCTGTCAGTGACATGGACAAGTATGCAAAATTTGATCAAGATCGGTTGGTAAACTATTTGTTTATTGCAAATTAGATTGTTCATCAGATAACGATAGGGCTGTTTGATAAGAAGTGGGTGTTTTTATTGTCGATGGGGCTCTCTGTCAGTGACATGGACGAGTATGCAAAATTTGATCAAGATCGGTTGGTAAACTATTTGTTTATCGCAAGTTAGATTGTTCATCAGATAACGATAGGGCTGTTTGATAAGAAGTGGGTGTTTTTATTGTCGATGGGGCTCTCTGTCAGTGACATGGACGAGTATGCAAAATTTGATCAAGATCGGTTGGTAAACTATTTGTTTATCGCAAGTTAGATTGTTCATCAGATAACGATAGGGCTGTTTGATAAGAAGTGGGTGTTTTTATTGTCGATGGGGCTCTCTGTCAGTGACATGGACGAGTATGCAAAATTTGATCAAGATCGGTTGGTAAACTATTTGTTTATCGCAAGTTAGATTGTTCATCAGATAACGATAGGGCTGTTTGATAAGAAGTGGGTGTTTTTATTGTCGATGGGGCTCTCTGTCAGTGACATGGACGAGTATGCAAAATTTGATCAAGATCGGTTGGTAAACTATTTGTTTATCGCAAGTTCGGATTCAGCATGAGTGAGCTAAAAGTCAATATCTTTCTGATTTTTTATCGGGCAAACTGCCCGAAATATTAGCTTCAAAATCCGTGAGTAGATGGATCTGTTCATGGGTGATATGGGTGAATTTTCTCATCTTATTCTCCCGAAAATGATCTTAATAACCCGGGGGGGTGCCAGAGTGAGGACGAGTGAATCTTGTGTCTATAAGATAACGATAGGGCTGTTTGATAAGAAGTGGGTGTTTTTATTGTCGATGGGGCTCTCTGTCAGTGACATGGACGAGTATGCAAAATTTGATCAAGATCGGTTGGTAAACTATTTGTTTATTGCAAATTAGATTGTTCATCAGATAACGATAGGGCTGTTTGATAAGAAGTGGGTGTTTTTATTGTCGATGGGGCTCTCTGTCAGTGACATGGACAAGTATGCAAAATTTGATCAAGATCGGTTGGTAAACTATTTGTTTATTGCAAATTAGATTGTTCATCAGATAACGATAGGGCTGTTTGATAAGAAGTGGGTGTTTTTATTGTCGATGGGGCTCTCTGTCAGTGACATGGACGAGTATGCAAAATTTGATCAAGATCGGTTGGTAAACTATTTGTTTATCGCAAGTTAGATTGTTCATCAGATAACGATAGGGCTGTTTGATAAGAAGTGGGTGTTTTTATTGTCGATGGGGCTCTCTGTCAGTGACATGGACGAGTATGCAAAATTTGATCAAGATCGGTTGGTAAACTATTTGTTTATCGCAAGTTCGGATTCAGCATGAGTGAGCTAAAAGTCAATATCTTTCTGATTTTTTATCGGGCAAACTGCCCGAAATATTAGCTTCAAAATCCGTGAGTAGATGGATCTGTTCATGGGTGATATGGGTGAATTTTCTCATCTTATTCTCCCGAAAATGATCTTAATAACCCGGGGGGGTGCCAGAGTGAGGACGAGTGAATCTTGTGTCTATAAGATAACGATAGGGCTGTTTGATAAGAAGTGGGTGTTTTTATTGTCGATGGGGCTCTCTGTCAGTGACATGGACGAGTATGCAAAATTTGATCAAGATCGGTTGGTAAACTATTTGTTTATTGCAAATTAGATTGTTCATCAGATAACGATAGGGCTGTTTGATAAGAAGTGGGTGTTTTTATTGTCGATGGGGCTCTCTGTCAGTGACATGGACAAGTATGCAAAATTTGATCAAGATCGGTTGGTAAACTATTTGTTTATTGCAAATTAGATTGTTCATCAGATAACGATAGGGCTGTTTGATAAGAAGTGGGTGTTTTTATTGTCGATGGGGCTCTCTGTCAGTGACATGGACGAGTATGCAAAATTTGATCAAGATCGGTTGGTAAACTATTTGTTTATCGCAAGTTAGATTGTTCATCAGATAACGATAGGGCTGTTTGATAAGAAGTGGGTGTTTTTATTGTCGATGGGGCTCTCTGTCAGTGACATGGACGAGTATGCAAAATTTGATCAAGATCGGTTGGTAAACTATTTGTTTATCGCAAGTTCGGATTCAGCATGAGTGAGCTAAAAGTCAATATCTTTCTGATTTTTTATCGGGCAAACTGCCCGAAATATTAGCTTCAAAATCCGTGAGTAGATGGATCTGTTCATGGGTGATATGGGTGAATTTTCTCATCTTATTCTCCCGAAAATGATCTTAATAACCCGGGGGGGTGCCAGAGTGAGGACGAGTGAATCTTGTGTCTATAAGATAACGATAGGGCTGTTTGATAAGAAGTGGGTGTTTTTATTGTCGATGGGGCTCTCTGTCAGTGACATGGACGAGTATGCAAAATTTGATCAAGATCGGTTGGTAAACTATTTGTTTATTGCAAATTAGATTGTTCATCAGATAACGATAGGGCTGTTTGATAAGAAGTGGGTGTTTTTATTGTCGATGGGGCTCTCTGTCAGTGACATGGACAAGTATGCAAAATTTGATCAAGATCGGTTGGTAAACTATTTGTTTATTGCAAATTAGATTGTTCATCAGATAACGATAGGGCTGTTTGATAAGAAGTGGGTGTTTTTATTGTCGATGGGGCTCTCTGTCAGTGACATGGACGAGTATGCAAAATTTGATCAAGATCGGTTGGTAAACTATTTGTTTATCGCAAGTTAGATTGTTCATCAGATAACGATAGGGCTGTTTGATAAGAAGTGGGTGTTTTTATTGTCGATGGGGCTCTCTGTCAGTGACATGGACGAGTATGCAAAATTTGATCAAGATCGGTTGGTAAACTATTTGTTTATCGCAAGTTAGATTGTTCATCAGATAACGATAGGGCTGTTTGATAAGAAGTGGGTGTTTTTATTGTCGATGGGGCTCTCTGTCAGTGACATGGACGAGTATGCAAAATTTGATCAAGATCGGTTGGTAAACTATTTGTTTATCGCAAGTTAGATTGTTCATCAGATAACGATAGGGCTGTTTGATAAGAAGTGGGTGTTTTTATTGTCGATGGGGCTCTCTGTCAGTGACATGGACGAGTATGCAAAATTTGATCAAGATCGGTTGGTAAACTATTTGTTTATCGCAAGTTCGGATTCAGCATGAGTGAGCTAAAAGTCAATATCTTTCTGATTTTTTATCGGGCAAACTGCCCGAAATATTAGCTTCAAAATCCGTGAGTAGATGGATCTGTTCATGGGTGATATGGGTGAATTTTCTCATCTTATTCTCCCGAAAATGATCTTAATAACCCGGGGGGGTGCCAGAGTGAGGACGAGTGAATCTTGTGTCTATAAGATAACGATAGGGCTGTTTGATAAGAAGTGGGTGTTTTTATTGTCGATGGGGCTCTCTGTCAGTGACATGGACGAGTATGCAAAATTTGATCAAGATCGGTTGGTAAACTATTTGTTTATTGCAAATTAGATTGTTCATCAGATAACGATAGGGCTGTTTGATAAGAAGTGGGTGTTTTTATTGTCGATGGGGCTCTCTGTCAGTGACATGGACAAGTATGCAAAATTTGATCAAGATCGGTTGGTAAACTATTTGTTTATTGCAAATTAGATTGTTCATCAGATAACGATAGGGCTGTTTGATAAGAAGTGGGTGTTTTTATTGTCGATGGGGCTCTCTGTCAGTGACATGGACGAGTATGCAAAATTTGATCAAGATCGGTTGGTAAACTATTTGTTTATCGCAAGTTAGATTGTTCATCAGATAACGATAGGGCTGTTTGATAAGAAGTGGGTGTTTTTATTGTCGATGGGGCTCTCTGTCAGTGACATGGACGAGTATGCAAAATTTGATCAAGATCGGTTGGTAAACTATTTGTTTATCGCAAGTTCGGATTCAGCATGAGTGAGCTAAAAGTCAATATCTTTCTGATTTTTTATCGGGCAAACTGCCCGAAATATTAGCTTCAAAATCCGTGAGTAGATGGATCTGTTCATGGGTGATATGGGTGAATTTTCTCATCTTATTCTCCCGAAAATGATCTTAATAACCCGGGGGGGTGCCAGAGTGAGGACGAGTGAATCTTGTGTCTATAAGATAACGATAGGGCTGTTTGATAAGAAGTGGGTGTTTTTATTGTCGATGGGGCTCTCTGTCAGTGACATGGACGAGTATGCAAAATTTGATCAAGATCGGTTGGTAAACTATTTGTTTATTGCAAATTAGATTGTTCATCAGATAACGATAGGGCTGTTTGATAAGAAGTGGGTGTTTTTATTGTCGATGGGGCTCTCTGTCAGTGACATGGACAAGTATGCAAAATTTGATCAAGATCGGTTGGTAAACTATTTGTTTATTGCAAATTAGATTGTTCATCAGATAACGATAGGGCTGTTTGATAAGAAGTGGGTGTTTTTATTGTCGATGGGGCTCTCTGTCAGTGACATGGACGAGTATGCAAAATTTGATCAAGATCGGTTGGTAAACTATTTGTTTATCGCAAGTTAGATTGTTCATCAGATAACGATAGGGCTGTTTGATAAGAAGTGGGTGTTTTTATTGTCGATGGGGCTCTCTGTCAGTGACATGGACGAGTATGCAAAATTTGATCAAGATCGGTTGGTAAACTATTTGTTTATCGCAAGTTAGATTGTTCATCAGATAACGATAGGGCTGTTTGATAAGAAGTGGGTGTTTTTATTGTCGATGGGGCTCTCTGTCAGTGACATGGACGAGTATGCAAAATTTGATCAAGATCGGTTGGTAAACTATTTGTTTATCGCAAGTTAGATTGTTCATCAGATAACGATAGGGCTGTTTGATAAGAAGTGGGTGTTTTTATTGTCGATGGGGCTCTCTGTCAGTGACATGGACGAGTATGCAAAATTTGATCAAGATCGGTTGGTAAACTATTTGTTTATCGCAAGTTCGGATTCAGCATGAGTGAGCTAAAAGTCAATATCTTTCTGATTTTTTATCGGGCAAACTGCCCGAAATATTAGCTTCAAAATCCGTGAGTAGATGGATCTGTTCATGGGTGATATGGGTGAATTTTCTCATCTTATTCTCCCGAAAATGATCTTAATAACCCGGGGGGGTGCCAGAGTGAGGACGAGTGAATCTTGTGTCTATAAGATAACGATAGGGCTGTTTGATAAGAAGTGGGTGTTTTTATTGTCGATGGGGCTCTCTGTCAGTGACATGGACGAGTATGCAAAATTTGATCAAGATCGGTTGGTAAACTATTTGTTTATTGCAAATTAGATTGTTCATCAGATAACGATAGGGCTGTTTGATAAGAAGTGGGTGTTTTTATTGTCGATGGGGCTCTCTGTCAGTGACATGGACAAGTATGCAAAATTTGATCAAGATCGGTTGGTAAACTATTTGTTTATTGCAAATTAGATTGTTCATCAGATAACGATAGGGCTGTTTGATAAGAAGTGGGTGTTTTTATTGTCGATGGGGCTCTCTGTCAGTGACATGGACGAGTATGCAAAATTTGATCAAGATCGGTTGGTAAACTATTTGTTTATCGCAAGTTAGATTGTTCATCAGATAACGATAGGGCTGTTTGATAAGAAGTGGGTGTTTTTATTGTCGATGGGGCTCTCTGTCAGTGACATGGACGAGTATGCAAAATTTGATCAAGATCGGTTGGTAAACTATTTGTTTATCGCAAGTTCGGATTCAGCATGAGTGAGCTAAAAGTCAATATCTTTCTGATTTTTTATCGGGCAAACTGCCCGAAATATTAGCTTCAAAATCCGTGAGTAGATGGATCTGTTCATGGGTGATATGGGTGAATTTTCTCATCTTATTCTCCCGAAAATGATCTTAATAACCCGGGGGGGTGCCAGAGTGAGGACGAGTGAATCTTGTGTCTATAAGATAACGATAGGGCTGTTTGATAAGAAGTGGGTGTTTTTATTGTCGATGGGGCTCTCTGTCAGTGACATGGACGAGTATGCAAAATTTGATCAAGATCGGTTGGTAAACTATTTGTTTATTGCAAATTAGATTGTTCATCAGATAACGATAGGGCTGTTTGATAAGAAGTGGGTGTTTTTATTGTCGATGGGGCTCTCTGTCAGTGACATGGACAAGTATGCAAAATTTGATCAAGATCGGTTGGTAAACTATTTGTTTATTGCAAATTAGATTGTTCATCAGATAACGATAGGGCTGTTTGATAAGAAGTGGGTGTTTTTATTGTCGATGGGGCTCTCTGTCAGTGACATGGACGAGTATGCAAAATTTGATCAAGATCGGTTGGTAAACTATTTGTTTATCGCAAGTTAGATTGTTCATCAGATAACGATAGGGCTGTTTGATAAGAAGTGGGTGTTTTTATTGTCGATGGGGCTCTCTGTCAGTGACATGGACGAGTATGCAAAATTTGATCAAGATCGGTTGGTAAACTATTTGTTTATCGCAAGTTCGGATTCAGCATGAGTGAGCTAAAAGTCAATATCTTTCTGATTTTTTATCGGGCAAACTGCCCGAAATATTAGCTTCAAAATCCGTGAGTAGATGGATCTGTTCATGGGTGATATGGGTGAATTTTCTCATCTTATTCTCCCGAAAATGATCTTAATAACCCGGGGGGGTGCCAGAGTGAGGACGAGTGAATCTTGTGTCTATAAGATAACGATAGGGCTGTTTGATAAGAAGTGGGTGTTTTTATTGTCGATGGGGCTCTCTGTCAGTGACATGGACGAGTATGCAAAATTTGATCAAGATCGGTTGGTAAACTATTTGTTTATTGCAAATTAGATTGTTCATCAGATAACGATAGGGCTGTTTGATAAGAAGTGGGTGTTTTTATTGTCGATGGGGCTCTCTGTCAGTGACATGGACGAGTATGCAAAATTTGATCAAGATCGGTTGGTAAACTATTTGTTTATCGCAAGTTAGATTGTTCATCAGATAACGATAGGGCTGTTTGATAAGAAGTGGGTGTTTTTATTGTCGATGGGGCTCTCTGTCAGTGACATGGACGAGTATGCAAAATTTGATCAAGATCGGTTGGTAAACTATTTGTTTATCGCAAGTTCGGATTCAGCATGAGTGAGCTAAAAGTCAATATCTTTCTGATTTTTTATCGGGCAAACTGCCCGAAATATTAGCTTCAAAATCCGTGAGTAGATGGATCTGTTCATGGGTGATATGGGTGAATTTTATCATCTTATTCTCCCGAAAATGATCTTAATAACCCGGGGGGGTGCCAGAGTGAGGACGAGTGAATCTTGTGTCTATAAGATAACGATAGGGCTGTTTGATAAGAAGTGGGTGTTTTTATTGTCGATGGGGCTCTCTGTCAGTGACATGGACGAGTATGCAAAATTTGATCAAGATCGGTTGGTAAACTATTTGTTTATTGCAAATTAGATTGTTCATCAGATAACGATAGGGCTGTTTGATAAGAAGTGGGTGTTTTTATTGTCGATGGGGCTCTCTGTCAGTGACATGGACAAGTATGCAAAATTTGATCAAGATCGGTTGGTAAACTATTTGTTTATTGCAAATTAGATTGTTCATCAGATAACGATAGGGCTGTTTGATAAGAAGTGGGTGTTTTTATTGTCGATGGGGCTCTCTGTCAGTGACATGGACGAGTATGCAAAATTTGATCAAGATCGGTTGGTAAACTATTTGTTTATCGCAAGTTAGATTGTTCATCAGATAACGATAGGGCTGTTTGATAAGAAGTGGGTGTTTTTATTGTCGATGGGGCTCTCTGTCAGTGACATGGACGAGTATGCAAAATTTGATCAAGATCGGTTGGTAAACTATTTGTTTATCGCAAGTTAGATTGTTCATCAGATAACGATAGGGCTGTTTGATAAGAAGTGGGTGTTTTTATTGTCGATGGGGCTCTCTGTCAGTGACATGGACGAGTATGCAAAATTTGATCAAGATCGGTTGGTAAACTATTTGTTTATCGCAAGTTAGATTGTTCATCAGATAACGATAGGGCTGTTTGATAAGAAGTGGGTGTTTTTATTGTCGATGGGGCTCTCTGTCAGTGACATGGACGAGTATGCAAAATTTGATCAAGATCGGTTGGTAAACTATTTGTTTATCGCAAGTTAGATTGTTCATCAGATAACGATAGGGCTGTTTGATAAGAAGTGGGTGTTTTTATTGTCGATGGGGCTCTCTGTCAGTGACATGGACGAGTATGCAAAATTTGATCAAGATCGGTTGGTAAACTATTTGTTTATCGCAAGTTCGGATTCAGCATGAGTGAGCTAAAAGTCAATATCTTTCTGATTTTTTATCGGGCAAACTGCCCGAAATATTAGCTTCAAAATCCGTGAGTAGATGGATCTGTTCATGGGTGATATGGGTGAATTTTCTCATCTTATTCTCCCGAAAATGATCTTAATAACCCGGGGGGGTGCCAGAGTGAGGACGAGTGAATCTTGTGTCTATAAGATAACGATAGGGCTGTTTGATAAGAAGTGGGTGTTTTTATTGTCGATGGGGCTCTCTGTCAGTGACATGGACGAGTATGCAAAATTTGATCAAGATCGGTTGGTAAACTATTTGTTTATTGCAAATTAGATTGTTCATCAGATAACGATAGGGCTGTTTGATAAGAAGTGGGTGTTTTTATTGTCGATGGGGCTCTCTGTCAGTGACATGGACAAGTATGCAAAATTTGATCAAGATCGGTTGGTAAACTATTTGTTTATTGCAAATTAGATTGTTCATCAGATAACGATAGGGCTGTTTGATAAGAAGTGGGTGTTTTTATTGTCGATGGGGCTCTCTGTCAGTGACATGGACGAGTATGCAAAATTTGATCAAGATCGGTTGGTAAACTATTTGTTTATCGCAAGTTAGATTGTTCATCAGATAACGATAGGGCTGTTTGATAAGAAGTGGGTGTTTTTATTGTCGATGGGGCTCTCTGTCAGTGACATGGACGAGTATGCAAAATTTGATCAAGATCGGTTGGTAAACTATTTGTTTATCGCAAGTTCGGATTCAGCATGAGTGAGCTAAAAGTCAATATCTTTCTGATTTTTTATCGGGCAAACTGCCCGAAATATTAGCTTCAAAATCCGTGAGTAGATGGATCTGTTCATGGGTGATATGGGTGAATTTTCTCATCTTATTCTCCCGAAAATGATCTTAATAACCCGGGGGGGTGCCAGAGTGAGGACGAGTGAATCTTGTGTCTATAAGATAACGATAGGGCTGTTTGATAAGAAGTGGGTGTTTTTATTGTCGATGGGGCTCTCTGTCAGTGACATGGACGAGTATGCAAAATTTGATCAAGATCGGTTGGTAAACTATTTGTTTATTGCAAATTAGATTGTTCATCAGATAACGATAGGGCTGTTTGATAAGAAGTGGGTGTTTTTATTGTCGATGGGGCTCTCTGTCAGTGACATGGACAAGTATGCAAAATTTGATCAAGATCGGTTGGTAAACTATTTGTTTATTGCAAATTAGATTGTTCATCAGATAACGATAGGGCTGTTTGATAAGAAGTGGGTGTTTTTATTGTCGATGGGGCTCTCTGTCAGTGACATGGACGAGTATGCAAAATTTGATCAAGATCGGTTGGTAAACTATTTGTTTATCGCAAGTTAGATTGTTCATCAGATAACGATAGGGCTGTTTGATAAGAAGTGGGTGTTTTTATTGTCGATGGGGCTCTCTGTCAGTGACATGGACGAGTATGCAAAATTTGATCAAGATCGGTTGGTAAACTATTTGTTTATCGCAAGTTAGATTGTTCATCAGATAACGATAGGGCTGTTTGATAAGAAGTGGGTGTTTTTATTGTCGATGGGGCTCTCTGTCAGTGACATGGACGAGTATGCAAAATTTGATCAAGATCGGTTGGTAAACTATTTGTTTATCGCAAGTTAGATTGTTCATCAGATAACGATAGGGCTGTTTGATAAGAAGTGGGTGTTTTTATTGTCGATGGGGCTCTCTGTCAGTGACATGGACGAGTATGCAAAATTTGATCAAGATCGGTTGGTAAACTATTTGTTTATCGCAAGTTCGGATTCAGCATGAGTGAGCTAAAAGTCAATATCTTTCTGATTTTTTATCGGGCAAACTGCCCGAAATATTAGCTTCAAAATCCGTGAGTAGATGGATCTGTTCATGGGTGATATGGGTGAATTTTCTCATCTTATTCTCCCGAAAATGATCTTAATAACCCGGGGGGGTGCCAGAGTGAGGACGAGTGAATCTTGTGTCTATAAGATAACGATAGGGCTGTTTGATAAGAAGTGGGTGTTTTTATTGTCGATGGGGCTCTCTGTCAGTGACATGGACGAGTATGCAAAATTTGATCAAGATCGGTTGGTAAACTATTTGTTTATTGCAAATTAGATTGTTCATCAGATAACGATAGGGCTGTTTGATAAGAAGTGGGTGTTTTTATTGTCGATGGGGCTCTCTGTCAGTGACATGGACAAGTATGCAAAATTTGATCAAGATCGGTTGGTAAACTATTTGTTTATTGCAAATTAGATTGTTCATCAGATAACGATAGGGCTGTTTGATAAGAAGTGGGTGTTTTTATTGTCGATGGGGCTCTCTGTCAGTGACATGGACGAGTATGCAAAATTTGATCAAGATCGGTTGGTAAACTATTTGTTTATCGCAAGTTAGATTGTTCATCAGATAACGATAGGGCTGTTTGATAAGAAGTGGGTGTTTTTATTGTCGATGGGGCTCTCTGTCAGTGACATGGACGAGTATGCAAAATTTGATCAAGATCGGTTGGTAAACTATTTGTTTATCGCAAGTTCGGATTCAGCATGAGTGAGCTAAAAGTCAATATCTTTCTGATTTTTTATCGGGCAAACTGCCCGAAATATTAGCTTCAAAATCCGTGAGTAGATGGATCTGTTCATGGGTGATATGGGTGAATTTTCTCATCTTATTCTCCCGAAAATGATCTTAATAACCCGGGGGGGTGCCAGAGTGAGGACGAGTGAATCTTGTGTCTATAAGATAACGATAGGGCTGTTTGATAAGAAGTGGGTGTTTTTATTGTCGATGGGGCTCTCTGTCAGTGACATGGACGAGTATGCAAAATTTGATCAAGATCGGTTGGTAAACTATTTGTTTATTGCAAATTAGATTGTTCATCAGATAACGATAGGGCTGTTTGATAAGAAGTGGGTGTTTTTATTGTCGATGGGGCTCTCTGTCAGTGACATGGACAAGTATGCAAAATTTGATCAAGATCGGTTGGTAAACTATTTGTTTATTGCAAATTAGATTGTTCATCAGATAACGATAGGGCTGTTTGATAAGAAGTGGGTGTTTTTATTGTCGATGGGGCTCTCTGTCAGTGACATGGACGAGTATGCAAAATTTGATCAAGATCGGTTGGTAAACTATTTGTTTATCGCAAGTTAGATTGTTCATCAGATAACGATAGGGCTGTTTGATAAGAAGTGGGTGTTTTTATTGTCGATGGGGCTCTCTGTCAGTGACATGGACGAGTATGCAAAATTTGATCAAGATCGGTTGGTAAACTATTTGTTTATCGCAAGTTAGATTGTTCATCAGATAACGATAGGGCTGTTTGATAAGAAGTGGGTGTTTTTATTGTCGATGGGGCTCTCTGTCAGTGACATGGACGAGTATGCAAAATTTGATCAAGATCGGTTGGTAAACTATTTGTTTATCGCAAGTTAGATTGTTCATCAGATAACGATAGGGCTGTTTGATAAGAAGTGGGTGTTTTTATTGTCGATGGGGCTCTCTGTCAGTGACATGGACGAGTATGCAAAATTTGATCAAGATCGGTTGGTAAACTATTTGTTTATCGCAAGTTCGGATTCAGCATGAGTGAGCTAAAAGTCAATATCTTTCTGATTTTTTATCGGGCAAACTGCCCGAAATATTAGCTTCAAAATCCGTGAGTAGATGGATCTGTTCATGGGTGATATGGGTGAATTTTCTCATCTTATTCTCCCGAAAATGATCTTAATAACCCGGGGGGGTGCCAGAGTGAGGACGAGTGAATCTTGTGTCTATAAGATAACGATAGGGCTGTTTGATAAGAAGTGGGTGTTTTTATTGTCGATGGGGCTCTCTGTCAGTGACATGGACGAGTATGCAAAATTTGATCAAGATCGGTTGGTAAACTATTTGTTTATTGCAAATTAGATTGTTCATCAGATAACGATAGGGCTGTTTGATAAGAAGTGGGTGTTTTTATTGTCGATGGGGCTCTCTGTCAGTGACATGGACAAGTATGCAAAATTTGATCAAGATCGGTTGGTAAACTATTTGTTTATTGCAAATTAGATTGTTCATCAGATAACGATAGGGCTGTTTGATAAGAAGTGGGTGTTTTTATTGTCGATGGGGCTCTCTGTCAGTGACATGGACGAGTATGCAAAATTTGATCAAGATCGGTTGGTAAACTATTTGTTTATCGCAAGTTAGATTGTTCATCAGATAACGATAGGGCTGTTTGATAAGAAGTGGGTGTTTTTATTGTCGATGGGGCTCTCTGTCAGTGACATGGACGAGTATGCAAAATTTGATCAAGATCGGTTGGTAAACTATTTGTTTATCGCAAGTTCGGATTCAGCATGAGTGAGCTAAAAGTCAATATCTTTCTGATTTTTTATCGGGCAAACTGCCCGAAATATTAGCTTCAAAATCCGTGAGTAGATGGATCTGTTCATGGGTGATATGGGTGAATTTTCTCATCTTATTCTCCCGAAAATGATCTTAATAACCCGGGGGGGTGCCAGAGTGAGGACGAGTGAATCTTGTGTCTATAAGATAACGATAGGGCTGTTTGATAAGAAGTGGGTGTTTTTATTGTCGATGGGGCTCTCTGTCAGTGACATGGACGAGTATGCAAAATTTGATCAAGATCGGTTGGTAAACTATTTGTTTATTGCAAATTAGATTGTTCATCAGATAACGATAGGGCTGTTTGATAAGAAGTGGGTGTTTTTATTGTCGATGGGGCTCTCTGTCAGTGACATGGACAAGTATGCAAAATTTGATCAAGATCGGTTGGTAAACTATTTGTTTATTGCAAATTAGATTGTTCATCAGATAACGATAGGGCTGTTTGATAAGAAGTGGGTGTTTTTATTGTCGATGGGGCTCTCTGTCAGTGACATGGACGAGTATGCAAAATTTGATCAAGATCGGTTGGTAAACTATTTGTTTATCGCAAGTTAGATTGTTCATCAGATAACGATAGGGCTGTTTGATAAGAAGTGGGTGTTTTTATTGTCGATGGGGCTCTCTGTCAGTGACATGGACGAGTATGCAAAATTTGATCAAGATCGGTTGGTAAACTATTTGTTTATCGCAAGTTAGATTGTTCATCAGATAACGATAGGGCTGTTTGATAAGAAGTGGGTGTTTTTATTGTCGATGGGGCTCTCTGTCAGTGACATGGACGAGTATGCAAAATTTGATCAAGATCGGTTGGTAAACTATTTGTTTATCGCAAGTTAGATTGTTCATCAGATAACGATAGGGCTGTTTGATAAGAAGTGGGTGTTTTTATTGTCGATGGGGCTCTCTGTCAGTGACATGGACGAGTATGCAAAATTTGATCAAGATCGGTTGGTAAACTATTTGTTTATCGCAAGTTCGGATTCAGCATGAGTGAGCTAAAAGTCAATATCTTTCTGATTTTTTATCGGGCAAACTGCCCGAAATATTAGCTTCAAAATCCGTGAGTAGATGGATCTGTTCATGGGTGATATGGGTGAATTTTCTCATCTTATTCTCCCGAAAATGATCTTAATAACCCGGGGGGGTGCCAGAGTGAGGACGAGTGAATCTTGTGTCTATAAGATAACGATAGGGCTGTTTGATAAGAAGTGGGTGTTTTTATTGTCGATGGGGCTCTCTGTCAGTGACATGGACGAGTATGCAAAATTTGATCAAGATCGGTTGGTAAACTATTTGTTTATTGCAAATTAGATTGTTCATCAGATAACGATAGGGCTGTTTGATAAGAAGTGGGTGTTTTTATTGTCGATGGGGCTCTCTGTCAGTGACATGGACAAGTATGCAAAATTTGATCAAGATCGGTTGGTAAACTATTTGTTTATTGCAAATTAGATTGTTCATCAGATAACGATAGGGCTGTTTGATAAGAAGTGGGTGTTTTTATTGTCGATGGGGCTCTCTGTCAGTGACATGGACGAGTATGCAAAATTTGATCAAGATCGGTTGGTAAACTATTTGTTTATCGCAAGTTAGATTGTTCATCAGATAACGATAGGGCTGTTTGATAAGAAGTGGGTGTTTTTATTGTCGATGGGGCTCTCTGTCAGTGACATGGACGAGTATGCAAAATTTGATCAAGATCGGTTGGTAAACTATTTGTTTATCGCAAGTTCGGATTCAGCATGAGTGAGCTAAAAGTCAATATCTTTCTGATTTTTTATCGGGCAAACTGCCCGAAATATTAGCTTCAAAATCCGTGAGTAGATGGATCTGTTCATGGGTGATATGGGTGAATTTTCTCATCTTATTCTCCCGAAAATGATCTTAATAACCCGGGGGGGTGCCAGAGTGAGGACGAGTGAATCTTGTGTCTATGAGATAACGATAGGGCTGTTTGATAAGAAGTGGGTGTTTTTATTGTCGATGGGGCTCTCTGTCAGTGACATGGACGAGTATGCAAAATTTGATCAAGATCGGTTGGTAAACTATTTGTTTATTGCAAATTAGATTGTTCATCAGATAACGATAGGGCTGTTTGATAAGAAGTGGGTGTTTTTATTGTCGATGGGGCTCTCTGTCAGTGACATGGACAAGTATGCAAAATTTGATCAAGATCGGTTGGTAAACTATTTGTTTATTGCAAATTAGATTGTTCATCAGATAACGATAGGGCTGTTTGATAAGAAGTGGGTGTTTTTATTGTCGATGGGGCTCTCTGTCAGTGACATGGACGAGTATGCAAAATTTGATCAAGATCGGTTGGTAAACTATTTGTTTATCGCAAGTTAGATTGTTCATCAGATAACGATAGGGCTGTTTGATAAGAAGTGGGTGTTTTTATTGTCGATGGGGCTCTCTGTCAGTGACATGGACGAGTATGCAAAATTTGATCAAGATCGGTTGGTAAACTATTTGTTTATCGCAAGTTAGATTGTTCATCAGATAACGATAGGGCTGTTTGATAAGAAGTGGGTGTTTTTATTGTCGATGGGGCTCTCTGTCAGTGACATGGACGAGTATGCAAAATTTGATCAAGATCGGTTGGTAAACTATTTGTTTATCGCAAGTTAGATTGTTCATCAGATAACGATAGGGCTGTTTGATAAGAAGTGGGTGTTTTTATTGTCGATGGGGCTCTCTGTCAGTGACATGGACGAGTATGCAAAATTTGATCAAGATCGGTTGGTAAACTATTTGTTTATCGCAAGTTCGGATTCAGCATGAGTGAGCTAAAAGTCAATATCTTTCTGATTTTTTATCGGGCAAACTGCCCGAAATATTAGCTTCAAAATCCGTGAGTAGATGGATCTGTTCATGGGTGATATGGGTGAATTTTCTCATCTTATTCTCCCGAAAATGATCTTAATAACCCGGGGGGGTGCCAGAGTGAGGACGAGTGAATCTTGTGTCTATAAGATAACGATAGGGCTGTTTGATAAGAAGTGGGTGTTTTTATTGTCGATGGGGCTCTCTGTCAGTGACATGGACGAGTATGCAAAATTTGATCAAGATCGGTTGGTAAACTATTTGTTTATTGCAAATTAGATTGTTCATCAGATAACGATAGGGCTGTTTGATAAGAAGTGGGTGTTTTTATTGTCGATGGGGCTCTCTGTCAGTGACATGGACAAGTATGCAAAATTTGATCAAGATCGGTTGGTAAACTATTTGTTTATTGCAAATTAGATTGTTCATCAGATAACGATAGGGCTGTTTGATAAGAAGTGGGTGTTTTTATTGTCGATGGGGCTCTCTGTCAGTGACATGGACGAGTATGCAAAATTTGATCAAGATCGGTTGGTAAACTATTTGTTTATCGCAAGTTAGATTGTTCATCAGATAACGATAGGGCTGTTTGATAAGAAGTGGGTGTTTTTATTGTCGATGGGGCTCTCTGTCAGTGACATGGACGAGTATGCAAAATTTGATCAAGATCGGTTGGTAAACTATTTGTTTATCGCAAGTTCGGATTCAGCATGAGTGAGCTAAAAGTCAATATCTTTCTGATTTTTTATCGGGCAAACTGCCCGAAATATTAGCTTCAAAATCCGTGAGTAGATGGATCTGTTCATGGGTGATATGGGTGAATTTTCTCATCTTATTCTCCCGAAAATGATCTTAATAACCCGGGGGGGTGCCAGAGTGAGGACGAGTGAATCTTGTGTCTATAAGATAACGATAGGGCTGTTTGATAAGAAGTGGGTGTTTTTATTGTCGATGGGGCTCTCTGTCAGTGACATGGACGAGTATGCAAAATTTGATCAAGATCGGTTGGTAAACTATTTGTTTATTGCAAATTAGATTGTTCATCAGATAACGATAGGGCTGTTTGATAAGAAGTGGGTGTTTTTATTGTCGATGGGGCTCTCTGTCAGTGACATGGACAAGTATGCAAAATTTGATCAAGATCGGTTGGTAAACTATTTGTTTATTGCAAATTAGATTGTTCATCAGATAACGATAGGGCTGTTTGATAAGAAGTGGGTGTTTTTATTGTCGATGGGGCTCTCTGTCAGTGACATGGACGAGTATGCAAAATTTGATCAAGATCGGTTGGTAAACTATTTGTTTATCGCAAGTTAGATTGTTCATCAGATAACGATAGGGCTGTTTGATAAGAAGTGGGTGTTTTTATTGTCGATGGGGCTCTCTGTCAGTGACATGGACGAGTATGCAAAATTTGATCAAGATCGGTTGGTAAACTATTTGTTTATCGCAAGTTCGGATTCAGCATGAGTGAGCTAAAAGTCAATATCTTTCTGATTTTTTATCGGGCAAACTGCCCGAAATATTAGCTTCAAAATCCGTGAGTAGATGGATCTGTTCATGGGTGATATGGGTGAATTTTCTCATCTTATTCTCCCGAAAATGATCTTAATAACCCGGGGGGGTGCCAGAGTGAGGACGAGTGAATCTTGTGTCTATAAGATAACGATAGGGCTGTTTGATAAGAAGTGGGTGTTTTTATTGTCGATGGGGCTCTCTGTCAGTGACATGGACGAGTATGCAAAATTTGATCAAGATCGGTTGGTAAACTATTTGTTTATTGCAAATTAGATTGTTCATCAGATAACGATAGGGCTGTTTGATAAGAAGTGGGTGTTTTTATTGTCGATGGGGCTCTCTGTCAGTGACATGGACAAGTATGCAAAATTTGATCAAGATCGGTTGGTAAACTATTTGTTTATTGCAAATTAGATTGTTCATCAGATAACGATAGGGCTGTTTGATAAGAAGTGGGTGTTTTTATTGTCGATGGGGCTCTCTGTCAGTGACATGGACAAGTATGCAAAATTTGATCAAGATCGGTTGGTAAACTATTTGTTTATTGCAAATTAGATTGTTCATCAGATAACGATAGGGCTGTTTGATAAGAAGTGGGTGTTTTTATTGTCGATGGGGCTCTCTGTCAGTGACATGGACGAGTATGCAAAATTTGATCAAGATCGGTTGGTAAACTATTTGTTTATCGCAAGTTAGATTGTTCATCAGATAACGATAGGGCTGTTTGATAAGAAGTGGGTGTTTTTATTGTCGATGGGGCTCTCTGTCAGTGACATGGACGAGTATGCAAAATTTGATCAAGATCGGTTGGTAAACTATTTGTTTATCGCAAGTTCGGATTCAGCATGAGTGAGCTAAAAGTCAATATCTTTCTGATTTTTTATCGGGCAAACTGCCCGAAATATTAGCTTCAAAATCCGTGAGTAGATGGATCTGTTCATGGGTGATATGGGTGAATTTTCTCATCTTATTCTCCCGAAAATGATCTTAATAACCCGGGGGGGTGCCAGAGTGAGGACGAGTGAATCTTGTGTCTATAAGATAACGATAGGGCTGTTTGATAAGAAGTGGGTGTTTTTATTGTCGATGGGGCTCTCTGTCAGTGACATGGACGAGTATGCAAAATTTGATCAAGATCGGTTGGTAAACTATTTGTTTATTGCAAATTAGATTGTTCATCAGATAACGATAGGGCTGTTTGATAAGAAGTGGGTGTTTTTATTGTCGATGGGGCTCTCTGTCAGTGACATGGACAAGTATGCAAAATTTGATCAAGATCGGTTGGTAAACTATTTGTTTATTGCAAATTAGATTGTTCATCAGATAACGATAGGGCTGTTTGATAAGAAGTGGGTGTTTTTATTGTCGATGGGGCTCTCTGTCAGTGACATGGACGAGTATGCAAAATTTGATCAAGATCGGTTGGTAAACTATTTGTTTATCGCAAGTTAGATTGTTCATCAGATAACGATAGGGCTGTTTGATAAGAAGTGGGTGTTTTTATTGTCGATGGGGCTCTCTGTCAGTGACATGGACGAGTATGCAAAATTTGATCAAGATCGGTTGGTAAACTATTTGTTTATCGCAAGTTAGATTGTTCATCAGATAACGATAGGGCTGTTTGATAAGAAGTGGGTGTTTTTATTGTCGATGGGGCTCTCTGTCAGTGACATGGACGAGTATGCAAAATTTGATCAAGATCGGTTGGTAAACTATTTGTTTATCGCAAGTTAGATTGTTCATCAGATAACGATAGGGCTGTTTGATAAGAAGTGGGTGTTTTTATTGTCGATGGGGCTCTCTGTCAGTGACATGGACGAGTATGCAAAATTTGATCAAGATCGGTTGGTAAACTATTTGTTTATCGCAAGTTAGATTGTTCATCAGATAACGATAGGGCTGTTTGATAAGAAGTGGGTGTTTTTATTGTCGATGGGGCTCTCTGTCAGTGACATGGACGAGTATGCAAAATTTGATCAAGATCGGTTGGTAAACTATTTGTTTATCGCAAGTTCGGATTCAGCATGAGTGAGCTAAAAGTCAATATCTTTCTGATTTTTTATCGGGCAAACTGCCCGAAATATTAGCTTCAAAATCCGTGAGTAGATGGATCTGTTCATGGGTGATATGGGTGAATTTTCTCATCTTATTCTCCCGAAAATGATCTTAATAACCCGGGGGGGTGCCAGAGTGAGGACGAGTGAATCTTGTGTCTATAAGATAACGATAGGGCTGTTTGATAAGAAGTGGGTGTTTTTATTGTCGATGGGGCTCTCTGTCAGTGACATGGACGAGTATGCAAAATTTGATCAAGATCGGTTGGTAAACTATTTGTTTATTGCAAATTAGATTGTTCATCAGATAACGATAGGGCTGTTTGATAAGAAGTGGGTGTTTTTATTGTCGATGGGGCTCTCTGTCAGTGACATGGACAAGTATGCAAAATTTGATCAAGATCGGTTGGTAAACTATTTGTTTATTGCAAATTAGATTGTTCATCAGATAACGATAGGGCTGTTTGATAAGAAGTGGGTGTTTTTATTGTCGATGGGGCTCTCTGTCAGTGACATGGACGAGTATGCAAAATTTGATCAAGATCGGTTGGTAAACTATTTGTTTATCGCAAGTTAGATTGTTCATCAGATAACGATAGGGCTGTTTGATAAGAAGTGGGTGTTTTTATTGTCGATGGGGCTCTCTGTCAGTGACATGGACGAGTATGCAAAATTTGATCAAGATCGGTTGGTAAACTATTTGTTTATCGCAAGTTCGGATTCAGCATGAGTGAGCTAAAAGTCAATATCTTTCTGATTTTTTATCGGGCAAACTGCCCGAAATATTAGCTTCAAAATCCGTGAGTAGATGGATCTGTTCATGGGTGATATGGGTGAATTTTCTCATCTTATTCTCCCGAAAATGATCTTAATAACCCGGGGGGGTGCCAGAGTGAGGACGAGTGAATCTTGTGTCTATAAGATAACGATAGGGCTGTTTGATAAGAAGTGGGTGTTTTTATTGTCGATGGGGCTCTCTGTCAGTGACATGGACGAGTATGCAAAATTTGATCAAGATCGGTTGGTAAACTATTTGTTTATTGCAAATTAGATTGTTCATCAGATAACGATAGGGCTGTTTGATAAGAAGTGGGTGTTTTTATTGTCGATGGGGCTCTCTGTCAGTGACATGGACAAGTATGCAAAATTTGATCAAGATCGGTTGGTAAACTATTTGTTTATTGCAAATTAGATTGTTCATCAGATAACGATAGGGCTGTTTGATAAGAAGTGGGTGTTTTTATTGTCGATGGGGCTCTCTGTCAGTGACATGGACGAGTATGCAAAATTTGATCAAGATCGGTTGGTAAACTATTTGTTTATCGCAAGTTAGATTGTTCATCAGATAACGATAGGGCTGTTTGATAAGAAGTGGGTGTTTTTATTGTCGATGGGGCTCTCTGTCAGTGACATGGACGAGTATGCAAAATTTGATCAAGATCGGTTGGTAAACTATTTGTTTATCGCAAGTTAGATTGTTCATCAGATAACGATAGGGCTGTTTGATAAGAAGTGGGTGTTTTTATTGTCGATGGGGCTCTCTGTCAGTGACATGGACGAGTATGCAAAATTTGATCAAGATCGGTTGGTAAACTATTTGTTTATCGCAAGTTAGATTGTTCATCAGATAACGATAGGGCTGTTTGATAAGAAGTGGGTGTTTTTATTGTCGATGGGGCTCTCTGTCAGTGACATGGACGAGTATGCAAAATTTGATCAAGATCGGTTGGTAAACTATTTGTTTATCGCAAGTTCGGATTCAGCATGAGTGAGCTAAAAGTCAATATCTTTCTGATTTTTTATCGGGCAAACTGCCCGAAATATTAGCTTCAAAATCCGTGAGTAGATGGATCTGTTCATGGGTGATATGGGTGAATTTTCTCATCTTATTCTCCCGAAAATGATCTTAATAACCCGGGGGGGTGCCAGAGTGAGGACGAGTGAATCTTGTGTCTATAAGATAACGATAGGGCTGTTTGATAAGAAGTGGGTGTTTTTATTGTCGATGGGGCTCTCTGTCAGTGACATGGACGAGTATGCAAAATTTGATCAAGATCGGTTGGTAAACTATTTGTTTATTGCAAATTAGATTGTTCATCAGATAACGATAGGGCTGTTTGATAAGAAGTGGGTGTTTTTATTGTCGATGGGGCTCTCTGTCAGTGACATGGACAAGTATGCAAAATTTGATCAAGATCGGTTGGTAAACTATTTGTTTATTGCAAATTAGATTGTTCATCAGATAACGATAGGGCTGTTTGATAAGAAGTGGGTGTTTTTATTGTCGATGGGGCTCTCTGTCAGTGACATGGACGAGTATGCAAAATTTGATCAAGATCGGTTGGTAAACTATTTGTTTATCGCAAGTTAGATTGTTCATCAGATAACGATAGGGCTGTTTGATAAGAAGTGGGTGTTTTTATTGTCGATGGGGCTCTCTGTCAGTGACATGGACGAGTATGCAAAATTTGATCAAGATCGGTTGGTAAACTATTTGTTTATCGCAAGTTCGGATTCAGCATGAGTGAGCTAAAAGTCAATATCTTTCTGATTTTTTATCGGGCAAACTGCCCGAAATATTAGCTTCAAAATCCGTGAGTAGATGGATCTGTTCATGGGTGATATGGGTGAATTTTCTCATCTTATTCTCCCGAAAATGATCTTAATAACCCGGGGGGGTGCCAGAGTGAGGACGAGTGAATCTTGTGTCTATAAGATAACGATAGGGCTGTTTGATAAGAAGTGGGTGTTTTTATTGTCGATGGGGCTCTCTGTCAGTGACATGGACGAGTATGCAAAATTTGATCAAGATCGGTTGGTAAACTATTTGTTTATTGCAAATTAGATTGTTCATCAGATAACGATAGGGCTGTTTGATAAGAAGTGGGTGTTTTTATTGTCGATGGGGCTCTCTGTCAGTGACATGGACAAGTATGCAAAATTTGATCAAGATCGGTTGGTAAACTATTTGTTTATTGCAAATTAGATTGTTCATCAGATAACGATAGGGCTGTTTGATAAGAAGTGGGTGTTTTTATTGTCGATGGGGCTCTCTGTCAGTGACATGGACGAGTATGCAAAATTTGATCAAGATCGGTTGGTAAACTATTTGTTTATCGCAAGTTAGATTGTTCATCAGATAACGATAGGGCTGTTTGATAAGAAGTGGGTGTTTTTATTGTCGATGGGGCTCTCTGTCAGTGACATGGACGAGTATGCAAAATTTGATCAAGATCGGTTGGTAAACTATTTGTTTATCGCAAGTTAGATTGTTCATCAGATAACGATAGGGCTGTTTGATAAGAAGTGGGTGTTTTTATTGTCGATGGGGCTCTCTGTCAGTGACATGGACGAGTATGCAAAATTTGATCAAGATCGGTTGGTAAACTATTTGTTTATCGCAAGTTAGATTGTTCATCAGATAACGATAGGGCTGTTTGATAAGAAGTGGGTGTTTTTATTGTCGATGGGGCTCTCTGTCAGTGACATGGACGAGTATGCAAAATTTGATCAAGATCGGTTGGTAAACTATTTGTTTATCGCAAGTTCGGATTCAGCATGAGTGAGCTAAAAGTCAATATCTTTCTGATTTTTTATCGGGCAAACTGCCCGAAATATTAGCTTCAAAATCCGTGAGTAGATGGATCTGTTCATGGGTGATATGGGTGAATTTTCTCATCTTATTCTCCCGAAAATGATCTTAATAACCCGGGGGGGTGCCAGAGTGAGGACGAGTGAATCTTGTGTCTATAAGATAACGATAGGGCTGTTTGATAAGAAGTGGGTGTTTTTATTGTCGATGGGGCTCTCTGTCAGTGACATGGACGAGTATGCAAAATTTGATCAAGATCGGTTGGTAAACTATTTGTTTATTGCAAATTAGATTGTTCATCAGATAACGATAGGGCTGTTTGATAAGAAGTGGGTGTTTTTATTGTCGATGGGGCTCTCTGTCAGTGACATGGACAAGTATGCAAAATTTGATCAAGATCGGTTGGTAAACTATTTGTTTATTGCAAATTAGATTGTTCATCAGATAACGATAGGGCTGTTTGATAAGAAGTGGGTGTTTTTATTGTCGATGGGGCTCTCTGTCAGTGACATGGACGAGTATGCAAAATTTGATCAAGATCGGTTGGTAAACTATTTGTTTATCGCAAGTTAGATTGTTCATCAGATAACGATAGGGCTGTTTGATAAGAAGTGGGTGTTTTTATTGTCGATGGGGCTCTCTGTCAGTGACATGGACGAGTATGCAAAATTTGATCAAGATCGGTTGGTAAACTATTTGTTTATCGCAAGTTCGGATTCAGCATGAGTGAGCTAAAAGTCAATATCTTTCTGATTTTTTATCGGGCAAACTGCCCGAAATATTAGCTTCAAAATCCGTGAGTAGATGGATCTGTTCATGGGTGATATGGGTGAATTTTCTCATCTTATTCTCCCGAAAATGATCTTAATAACCCGGGGGGGTGCCAGAGTGAGGACGAGTGAATCTTGTGTCTATAAGATAACGATAGGGCTGTTTGATAAGAAGTGGGTGTTTTTATTGTCGATGGGGCTCTCTGTCAGTGACATGGACGAGTATGCAAAATTTGATCAAGATCGGTTGGTAAACTATTTGTTTATTGCAAATTAGATTGTTCATCAGATAACGATAGGGCTGTTTGATAAGAAGTGGGTGTTTTTATTGTCGATGGGGCTCTCTGTCAGTGACATGGACAAGTATGCAAAATTTGATCAAGATCGGTTGGTAAACTATTTGTTTATTGCAAATTAGATTGTTCATCAGATAACGATAGGGCTGTTTGATAAGAAGTGGGTGTTTTTATTGTCGATGGGGCTCTCTGTCAGTGACATGGACGAGTATGCAAAATTTGATCAAGATCGGTTGGTAAACTATTTGTTTATCGCAAGTTAGATTGTTCATCAGATAACGATAGGGCTGTTTGATAAGAAGTGGGTGTTTTTATTGTCGATGGGGCTCTCTGTCAGTGACATGGACGAGTATGCAAAATTTGATCAAGATCGGTTGGTAAACTATTTGTTTATCGCAAGTTCGGATTCAGCATGAGTGAGCTAAAAGTCAATATCTTTCTGATTTTTTATCGGGCAAACTGCCCGAAATATTAGCTTCAAAATCCGTGAGTAGATGGATCTGTTCATGGGTGATATGGGTGAATTTTCTCATCTTATTCTCCCGAAAATGATCTTAATAACCCGGGGGGGTGCCAGAGTGAGGACGAGTGAATCTTGTGTCTATAAGATAACGATAGGGCTGTTTGATAAGAAGTGGGTGTTTTTATTGTCGATGGGGCTCTCTGTCAGTGACATGGACGAGTATGCAAAATTTGATCAAGATCGGTTGGTAAACTATTTGTTTATTGCAAATTAGATTGTTCATCAGATAACGATAGGGCTGTTTGATAAGAAGTGGGTGTTTTTATTGTCGATGGGGCTCTCTGTCAGTGACATGGACAAGTATGCAAAATTTGATCAAGATCGGTTGGTAAACTATTTGTTTATCGCAAGTTAGATTGTTCATCAGATAACGATAGGGCTGTTTGATAAGAAGTGGGTGTTTTTATTGTCGATGGGGCTCTCTGTCAGTGACATGGACGAGTATGCAAAATTTGATCAAGATCGGTTGGTAAACTATTTGTTTATCGCAAGTTAGATTGTTCATCAGATAACGATAGGGCTGTTTGATAAGAAGTGGGTGTTTTTATTGTCGATGGGGCTCTCTGTCAGTGACATGGACGAGTATGCAAAATTTGATCAAGATCGGTTGGTAAACTATTTGTTTATCGCAAGTTCGGATTCAGCATGAGTGAGCTAAAAGTCAATATCTTTCTGATTTTTTATCGGGCAAACTGCCCGAAATATTAGCTTCAAAATCCGTGAGTAGATGGATCTGTTCATGGGTGATATGGGTGAATTTTCTCATCTTATTCTCCCGAAAATGATCTTAATAACCCGGGGGGGTGCCAGAGTGAGGACGAGTGAATCTTGTGTCTATAAGATAACGATAGGGCTGTTTGATAAGAAGTGGGTGTTTTTATTGTCGATGGGGCTCTCTGTCAGTGACATGGACGAGTATGCAAAATTTGATCAAGATCGGTTGGTAAACTATTTGTTTATTGCAAATTAGATTGTTCATCAGATAACGATAGGGCTGTTTGATAAGAAGTGGGTGTTTTTATTGTCGATGGGGCTCTCTGTCAGTGACATGGACAAGTATGCAAAATTTGATCAAGATCGGTTGGTAAACTATTTGTTTATTGCAAATTAGATTGTTCATCAGATAACGATAGGGCTGTTTGATAAGAAGTGGGTGTTTTTATTGTCGATGGGGCTCTCTGTCAGTGACATGGACGAGTATGCAAAATTTGATCAAGATCGGTTGGTAAACTATTTGTTTATCGCAAGTTAGATTGTTCATCAGATAACGATAGGGCTGTTTGATAAGAAGTGGGTGTTTTTATTGTCGATGGGGCTCTCTGTCAGTGACATGGACGAGTATGCAAAATTTGATCAAGATCGGTTGGTAAACTATTTGTTTATCGCAAGTTAGATTGTTCATCAGATAACGATAGGGCTGTTTGATAAGAAGTGGGTGTTTTTATTGTCGATGGGGCTCTCTGTCAGTGACATGGACGAGTATGCAAAATTTGATCAAGATCGGTTGGTAAACTATTTGTTTATCGCAAGTTAGATTGTTCATCAGATAACGATAGGGCTGTTTGATAAGAAGTGGGTGTTTTTATTGTCGATGGGGCTCTCTGTCAGTGACATGGACGAGTATGCAAAATTTGATCAAGATCGGTTGGTAAACTATTTGTTTATCGCAAGTTCGGATTCAGCATGAGTGAGCTAAAAGTCAATATCTTTCTGATTTTTTATCGGGCAAACTGCCCGAAATATTAGCTTCAAAATCCGTGAGTAGATGGATCTGTTCATGGGTGATATGGGTGAATTTTCTCATCTTATTCTCCCGAAAATGATCTTAATAACCCGGGGGGGTGCCAGAGTGAGGACGAGTGAATCTTGTGTCTATAAGATAACGATAGGGCTGTTTGATAAGAAGTGGGTGTTTTTATTGTCGATGGGGCTCTCTGTCAGTGACATGGACGAGTATGCAAAATTTGATCAAGATCGGTTGGTAAACTATTTGTTTATTGCAAATTAGATTGTTCATCAGATAACGATAGGGCTGTTTGATAAGAAGTGGGTGTTTTTATTGTCGATGGGGCTCTCTGTCAGTGACATGGACAAGTATGCAAAATTTGATCAAGATCGGTTGGTAAACTATTTGTTTATTGCAAATTAGATTGTTCATCAGATAACGATAGGGCTGTTTGATAAGAAGTGGGTGTTTTTATTGTCGATGGGGCTCTCTGTCAGTGACATGGACGAGTATGCAAAATTTGATCAAGATCGGTTGGTAAACTATTTGTTTATCGCAAGTTAGATTGTTCATCAGATAACGATAGGGCTGTTTGATAAGAAGTGGGTGTTTTTATTGTCGATGGGGCTCTCTGTCAGTGACATGGACGAGTATGCAAAATTTGATCAAGATCGGTTGGTAAACTATTTGTTTATCGCAAGTTCGGATTCAGCATGAGTGAGCTAAAAGTCAATATCTTTCTGATTTTTTATCGGGCAAACTGCCCGAAATATTAGCTTCAAAATCCGTGAGTAGATGGATCTGTTCATGGGTGATATGGGTGAATTTTCTCATCTTATTCTCCCGAAAATGATCTTAATAACCCGGGGGGGTGCCAGAGTGAGGACGAGTGAATCTTGTGTCTATAAGATAACGATAGGGCTGTTTGATAAGAAGTGGGTGTTTTTATTGTCGATGGGGCTCTCTGTCAGTGACATGGACGAGTATGCAAAATTTGATCAAGATCGGTTGGTAAACTATTTGTTTATTGCAAATTAGATTGTTCATCAGATAACGATAGGGCTGTTTGATAAGAAGTGGGTGTTTTTATTGTCGATGGGGCTCTCTGTCAGTGACATGGACAAGTATGCAAAATTTGATCAAGATCGGTTGGTAAACTATTTGTTTATTGCAAATTAGATTGTTCATCAGATAACGATAGGGCTGTTTGATAAGAAGTGGGTGTTTTTATTGTCGATGGGGCTCTCTGTCAGTGACATGGACGAGTATGCAAAATTTGATCAAGATCGGTTGGTAAACTATTTGTTTATCGCAAGTTAGATTGTTCATCAGATAACGATAGGGCTGTTTGATAAGAAGTGGGTGTTTTTATTGTCGATGGGGCTCTCTGTCAGTGACATGGACGAGTATGCAAAATTTGATCAAGATCGGTTGGTAAACTATTTGTTTATCGCAAGTTAGATTGTTCATCAGATAACGATAGGGCTGTTTGATAAGAAGTGGGTGTTTTTATTGTCGATGGGGCTCTCTGTCAGTGACATGGACGAGTATGCAAAATTTGCTCAAGATCGGTTGGTAAACTATTTGTTTATCGCAAGTTAGATTGTTCATCAGATAACGATAGGGCTGTTTGATAAGAAGTGGGTGTTTTTATTGTCGATGGGGCTCTCTGTCAGTGACATGGACGAGTATGCAAAATTTGATCAAGATCGGTTGGTAAACTATTTGTTTATCGCAAGTTCGGATTCAGCATGAGTGAGCTAAAAGTCAATATCTTTCTGATTTTTTATCGGGCAAACTGCCCGAAATATTAGCTTCAAAATCCGTGAGTAGATGGATCTGTTCATGGGTGATATGGGTGAATTTTCTCATCTTATTCTCCCGAAAATGATCTTAATAACCCGGGGGGGTGCCAGAGTGAGGACGAGTGAATCTTGTGTCTATAAGATAACGATAGGGCTGTTTGATAAGAAGTGGGTGTTTTTATTGTCGATGGGGCTCTCTGTCAGTGACATGGACGAGTATGCAAAATTTGATCAAGATCGGTTGGTAAACTATTTGTTTATTGCAAATTAGATTGTTCATCAGATAACGATAGGGCTGTTTGATAAGAAGTGGGTGTTTTTATTGTCGATGGGGCTCTCTGTCAGTGACATGGACAAGTATGCAAAATTTGATCAAGATCGGTTGGTAAACTATTTGTTTATTGCAAATTAGATTGTTCATCAGATAACGATAGGGCTGTTTGATAAGAAGTGGGTGTTTTTATTGTCGATGGGGCTCTCTGTCAGTGACATGGACGAGTATGCAAAATTTGATCAAGATCGGTTGGTAAACTATTTGTTTATCGCAAGTTAGATTGTTCATCAGATAACGATAGGGCTGTTTGATAAGAAGTGGGTGTTTTTATTGTCGATGGGGCTCTCTGTCAGTGACATGGACGAGTATGCAAAATTTGATCAAGATCGGTTGGTAAACTATTTGTTTATCGCAAGTTCGGATTCAGCATGAGTGAGCTAAAAGTCAATATCTTTCTGATTTTTTATCGGGCAAACTGCCCGAAATATTAGCTTCAAAATCCGTGAGTAGATGGATCTGTTCATGGGTGATATGGGTGAATTTTCTCATCTTATTCTCCCGAAAATGATCTTAATAACCCGGGGGGGTGCCAGAGTGAGGACGAGTGAATCTTGTGTCTATAAGATAACGATAGGGCTGTTTGATAAGAAGTGGGTGTTTTTATTGTCGATGGGGCTCTCTGTCAGTGACATGGACGAGTATGCAAAATTTGATCAAGATCGGTTGGTAAACTATTTGTTTATTGCAAATTAGATTGTTCATCAGATAACGATAGGGCTGTTTGATAAGAAGTGGGTGTTTTTATTGTCGATGGGGCTCTCTGTCAGTGACATGGACAAGTATGCAAAATTTGATCAAGATCGGTTGGTAAACTATTTGTTTATTGCAAATTAGATTGTTCATCAGATAACGATAGGGCTGTTTGATAAGAAGTGGGTGTTTTTATTGTCGATGGGGCTCTCTGTCAGTGACATGGACGAGTATGCAAAATTTGATCAAGATCGGTTGGTAAACTATTTGTTTATCGCAAGTTAGATTGTTCATCAGATAACGATAGGGCTGTTTGATAAGAAGTGGGTGTTTTTATTGTCGATGGGGCTCTCTGTCAGTGACATGGACGAGTATGCAAAATTTGATCAAGATCGGTTGGTAAACTATTTGTTTATCGCAAGTTCGGATTCAGCATGAGTGAGCTAAAAGTCAATATCTTTCTGATTTTTTATCGGGCAAACTGCCCGAAATATTAGCTTCAAAATCCGTGAGTAGATGGATCTGTTCATGGGTGATATGGGTGAATTTTCTCATCTTATTCTCCCGAAAATGATCTTAATAACCCGGGGGGGTGCCAGAGTGAGGACGAGTGAATCTTGTGTCTATAAGATAACGATAGGGCTGTTTGATAAGAAGTGGGTGTTTTTATTGTCGATGGGGCTCTCTGTCAGTGACATGGACGAGTATGCAAAATTTGATCAAGATCGGTTGGTAAACTATTTGTTTATTGCAAATTAGATTGTTCATCAGATAACGATAGGGCTGTTTGATAAGAAGTGGGTGTTTTTATTGTCGATGGGGCTCTCTGTCAGTGACATGGACAAGTATGCAAAATTTGATCAAGATCGGTTGGTAAACTATTTGTTTATTGCAAATTAGATTGTTCATCAGATAACGATAGGGCTGTTTGATAAGAAGTGGGTGTTTTTATTGTCGATGGGGCTCTCTGTCAGTGACATGGACGAGTATGCAAAATTTGATCAAGATCGGTTGGTAAACTATTTGTTTATCGCAAGTTAGATTGTTCATCAGATAACGATAGGGCTGTTTGATAAGAAGTGGGTGTTTTTATTGTCGATGGGGCTCTCTGTCAGTGACATGGACGAGTATGCAAAATTTGATCAAGATCGGTTGGTAAACTATTTGTTTATCGCAAGTTCGGATTCAGCATGAGTGAGCTAAAAGTCAATATCTTTCTGATTTTTTATCGGGCAAACTGCCCGAAATATTAGCTTCAAAATCCGTGAGTAGATGGATCTGTTCATGGGTGATATGGGTGAATTTTCTCATCTTATTCTCCCGAAAATGATCTTAATAACCCGGGGGGGTGCCAGAGTGAGGACGAGTGAATCTTGTGTCTATAAGATAACGATAGGGCTGTTTGATAAGAAGTGGGTGTTTTTATTGTCGATGGGGCTCTCTGTCAGTGACATGGACGAGTATGCAAAATTTGATCAAGATCGGTTGGTAAACTATTTGTTTATTGCAAATTAGATTGTTCATCAGATAACGATAGGGCTGTTTGATAAGAAGTGGGTGTTTTTATTGTCGATGGGGCTCTCTGTCAGTGACATGGACAAGTATGCAAAATTTGATCAAGATCGGTTGGTAAACTATTTGTTTATTGCAAATTAGATTGTTCATCAGATAACGATAGGGCTGTTTGATAAGAAGTGGGTGTTTTTATTGTCGATGGGGCTCTCTGTCAGTGACATGGACGAGTATGCAAAATTTGATCAAGATCGGTTGGTAAACTATTTGTTTATCGCAAGTTAGATTGTTCATCAGATAACGATAGGGCTGTTTGATAAGAAGTGGGTGTTTTTATTGTCGATGGGGCTCTCTGTCAGTGACATGGACGAGTATGCAAAATTTGATCAAGATCGGTTGGTAAACTATTTGTTTATCGCAAGTTCGGATTCAGCATGAGTGAGCTAAAAGTCAATATCTTTCTGATTTTTTATCGGGCAAACTGCCCGAAATATTAGCTTCAAAATCCGTGAGTAGATGGATCTGTTCATGGGTGATATGGGTGAATTTTCTCATCTTATTCTCCCGAAAATGATCTTAATAACCCGGGGGGGTGCCAGAGTGAGGACGAGTGAATCTTGTGTCTATAAGATAACGATAGGGCTGTTTGATAAGAAGTGGGTGTTTTTATTGTCGATGGGGCTCTCTGTCAGTGACATGGACGAGTATGCAAAATTTGATCAAGATCGGTTGGTAAACTATTTGTTTATTGCAAATTAGATTGTTCATCAGATAACGATAGGGCTGTTTGATAAGAAGTGGGTGTTTTTATTGTCGATGGGGCTCTCTGTCAGTGACATGGACGAGTATGCAAAATTTGATCAAGATCGGTTGGTAAACTATTTGTTTATCGCAAGTTAGATTGTTCATCAGATAACGATAGGGCTGTTTGATAAGAAGTGGGTGTTTTTATTGTCGATGGGGCTCTCTGTCAGTGACATGGACGAGTATGCAAAATTTGATCAAGATCGGTTGGTAAACTATTTGTTTATCGCAAGTTAGATTGTTCATCAGATAACGATAGGGCTGTTTGATAAGAAGTGGGTGTTTTTATTGTCGATGGGGCTCTCTGTCAGTGACATGGACGAGTATGCAAAATTTGATCAAGATCGGTTGGTAAACTATTTGTTTATCGCAAGTTCGGATTCAGCATGAGTGAGCTAAAAGTCAATATCTTTCTGATTTTTTATCGGGCAAACTGCCCGAAATATTAGCTTCAAAATCCGTGAGTAGATGGATCTGTTCATGGGTGATATGGGTGAATTTTCTCATCTTATTCTCCCGAAAATGATCTTAATAACCCGGGGGGGTGCCAGAGTGAGGACGAGTGAATCTTGTGTCTATAAGATAACGATAGGGCTGTTTGATAAGAAGTGGGTGTTTTTATTGTCGATGGGGCTCTCTGTCAGTGACATGGACGAGTATGCAAAATTTGATCAAGATCGGTTGGTAAACTATTTGTTTATTGCAAATTAGATTGTTCATCAGATAACGATAGGGCTGTTTGATAAGAAGTGGGTGTTTTTATTGTCGATGGGGCTCTCTGTCAGTGACATGGACAAGTATGCAAAATTTGATCAAGATCGGTTGGTAAACTATTTGTTTATTGCAAATTAGATTGTTCATCAGATAACGATAGGGCTGTTTGATAAGAAGTGGGTGTTTTTATTGTCGATGGGGCTCTCTGTCAGTGACATGGACGAGTATGCAAAATTTGATCAAGATCGGTTGGTAAACTATTTGTTTATCGCAAGTTAGATTGTTCATCAGATAACGATAGGGCTGTTTGATAAGAAGTGGGTGTTTTTATTGTCGATGGGGCTCTCTGTCAGTGACATGGACGAGTATGCAAAATTTGATCAAGATCGGTTGGTAAACTATTTGTTTATCGCAAGTTCGGATTCAGCATGAGTGAGCTAAAAGTCAATATCTTTCTGATTTTTTATCGGGCAAACTGCCCGAAATATTAGCTTCAAAATCCGTGAGTAGATGGATCTGTTCATGGGTGATATGGGTGAATTTTCTCATCTTATTCTCCCGAAAATGATCTTAATAACCCGGGGGGGTGCCAGAGTGAGGACGAGTGAATCTTGTGTCTATAAGATAACGATAGGGCTGTTTGATAAGAAGTGGGTGTTTTTATTGTCGATGGGGCTCTCTGTCAGTGACATGGACGAGTATGCAAAATTTGATCAAGATCGGTTGGTAAACTATTTGTTTATTGCAAATTAGATTGTTCATCAGATAACGATAGGGCTGTTTGATAAGAAGTGGGTGTTTTTATTGTCGATGGGGCTCTCTGTCAGTGACATGGACAAGTATGCAAAATTTGATCAAGATCGGTTGGTAAACTATTTGTTTATTGCAAATTAGATTGTTCATCAGATAACGATAGGGCTGTTTGATAAGAAGTGGGTGTTTTTATTGTCGATGGGGCTCTCTGTCAGTGACATGGACGAGTATGCAAAATTTGATCAAGATCGGTTGGTAAACTATTTGTTTATCGCAAGTTAGATTGTTCATCAGATAACGATAGGGCTGTTTGATAAGAAGTGGGTGTTTTTATTGTCGATGGGGCTCTCTGTCAGTGACATGGACGAGTATGCAAAATTTGATCAAGATCGGTTGGTAAACTATTTGTTTATCGCAAGTTAGATTGTTCATCAGATAACGATAGGGCTGTTTGATAAGAAGTGGGTGTTTTTATTGTCGATGGGGCTCTCTGTCAGTGACATGGACGAGTATGCAAAATTTGATCAAGATCGGTTGGTAAACTATTTGTTTATCGCAAGTTAGATTGTTCATCAGATAACGATAGGGCTGTTTGATAAGAAGTGGGTGTTTTTATTGTCGATGGGGCTCTCTGTCAGTGACATGGACGAGTATGCAAAATTTGATCAAGATCGGTTGGTAAACTATTTGTTTATCGCAAGTTCGGATTCAGCATGAGTGAGCTAAAAGTCAATATCTTTCTGATTTTTTATCGGGCAAACTGCCCGAAATATTAGCTTCAAAATCCGTGAGTAGATGGATCTGTTCATGGGTGATATGGGTGAATTTTCTCATCTTATTCTCCCGAAAATGATCTTAATAACCCGGGGGGGTGCCAGAGTGAGGACGAGTGAATCTTGTGTCTATAAGATAACGATAGGGCTGTTTGATAAGAAGTGGGTGTTTTTATTGTCGATGGGGCTCTCTGTCAGTGACATGGACGAGTATGCAAAATTTGATCAAGATCGGTTGGTAAACTATTTGTTTATTGCAAATTAGATTGTTCATCAGATAACGATAGGGCTGTTTGATAAGAAGTGGGTGTTTTTATTGTCGATGGGGCTCTCTGTCAGTGACATGGACAAGTATGCAAAATTTGATCAAGATCGGTTGGTAAACTATTTGTTTATTGCAAATTAGATTGTTCATCAGATAACGATAGGGCTGTTTGATAAGAAGTGGGTGTTTTTATTGTCGATGGGGCTCTCTGTCAGTGACATGGACGAGTATGCAAAATTTGATCAAGATCGGTTGGTAAACTATTTGTTTATCGCAAGTTAGATTGTTCATCAGATAACGATAGGGCTGTTTGATAAGAAGTGGGTGTTTTTATTGTCGATGGGGCTCTCTGTCAGTGACATGGACGAGTATGCAAAATTTGATCAAGATCGGTTGGTAAACTATTTGTTTATCGCAAGTTCGGATTCAGCATGAGTGAGCTAAAAGTCAATATCTTTCTGATTTTTTATCGGGCAAACTGCCCGAAATATTAGCTTCAAAATCCGTGAGTAGATGGATCTGTTCATGGGTGATATGGGTGAATTTTCTCATCTTATTCTCCCGAAAATGATCTTAATAACCCGGGGGGGTGCCAGAGTGAGGACGAGTGAATCTTGTGTCTATAAGATAACGATAGGGCTGTTTGATAAGAAGTGGGTGTTTTTATTGTCGATGGGGCTCTCTGTCAGTGACATGGACGAGTATGCAAAATTTGATCAAGATCGGTTGGTAAACTATTTGTTTATTGCAAATTAGATTGTTCATCAGATAACGATAGGGCTGTTTGATAAGAAGTGGGTGTTTTTATTGTCGATGGGGCTCTCTGTCAGTGACATGGACAAGTATGCAAAATTTGATCAAGATCGGTTGGTAAACTATTTGTTTATTGCAAATTAGATTGTTCATCAGATAACGATAGGGCTGTTTGATAAGAAGTGGGTGTTTTTATTGTCGATGGGGCTCTCTGTCAGTGACATGGACGAGTATGCAAAATTTGATCAAGATCGGTTGGTAAACTATTTGTTTATCGCAAGTTAGATTGTTCATCAGATAACGATAGGGCTGTTTGATAAGAAGTGGGTGTTTTTATTGTCGATGGGGCTCTCTGTCAGTGACATGGACGAGTATGCAAAATTTGATCAAGATCGGTTGGTAAACTATTTGTTTATCGCAAGTTCGGATTCAGCATGAGTGAGCTAAAAGTCAATATCTTTCTGATTTTTTATCGGGCAAACTGCCCGAAATATTAGCTTCAAAATCCGTGAGTAGATGGATCTGTTCATGGGTGATATGGGTGAATTTTCTCATCTTATTCTCCCGAAAATGATCTTAATAACCCGGGGGGGTGCCAGAGTGAGGACGAGTGAATCTTGTGTCTATAAGATAACGATAGGGCTGTTTGATAAGAAGTGGGTGTTTTTATTGTCGATGGGGCTCTCTGTCAGTGACATGGACGAGTATGCAAAATTTGATCAAGATCGGTTGGTAAACTATTTGTTTATTGCAAATTAGATTGTTCATCAGATAACGATAGGGCTGTTTGATAAGAAGTGGGTGTTTTTATTGTCGATGGGGCTCTCTGTCAGTGACATGGACAAGTATGCAAAATTTGATCAAGATCGGTTGGTAAACTATTTGTTTATTGCAAATTAGATTGTTCATCAGATAACGATAGGGCTGTTTGATAAGAAGTGGGTGTTTTTATTGTCGATGGGGCTCTCTGTCAGTGACATGGACGAGTATGCAAAATTTGATCAAGATCGGTTGGTAAACTATTTGTTTATCGCAAGTTAGATTGTTCATCAGATAACGATAGGGCTGTTTGATAAGAAGTGGGTGTTTTTATTGTCGATGGGGCTCTCTGTCAGTGACATGGACGAGTATGCAAAATTTGATCAAGATCGGTTGGTAAACTATTTGTTTATCGCAAGTTCGGATTCAGCATGAGTGAGCTAAAAGTCAATATCTTTCTGATTTTTTATCGGGCAAACTGCCCGAAATATTAGCTTCAAAATCCGTGAGTAGATGGATCTGTTCATGGGTGATATGGGTGAATTTTCTCATCTTATTCTCCCGAAAATGATCTTAATAACCCGGGGGGGTGCCAGAGTGAGGACGAGTGAATCTTGTGTCTATAAGATAACGATAGGGCTGTTTGATAAGAAGTGGGTGTTTTTATTGTCGATGGGGCTCTCTGTCAGTGACATGGACGAGTATGCAAAATTTGATCAAGATCGGTTGGTAAACTATTTGTTTATTGCAAATTAGATTGTTCATCAGATAACGATAGGGCTGTTTGATAAGAAGTGGGTGTTTTTATTGTCGATGGGGCTCTCTGTCAGTGACATGGACAAGTATGCAAAATTTGATCAAGATCGGTTGGTAAACTATTTGTTTATTGCAAATTAGATTGTTCATCAGATAACGATAGGGCTGTTTGATAAGAAGTGGGTGTTTTTATTGTCGATGGGGCTCTCTGTCAGTGACATGGACGAGTATGCAAAATTTGATCAAGATCGGTTGGTAAACTATTTGTTTATCGCAAGTTAGATTGTTCATCAGATAACGATAGGGCTGTTTGATAAGAAGTGGGTGTTTTTATTGTCGATGGGGCTCTCTGTCAGTGACATGGACGAGTATGCAAAATTTGATCAAGATCGGTTGGTAAACTATTTGTTTATCGCAAGTTCGGATTCAGCATGAGTGAGCTAAAAGTCAATATCTTTCTGATTTTTTATCGGGCAAACTGCCCGAAATATTAGCTTCAAAATCCGTGAGTAGATGGATCTGTTCATGGGTGATATGGGTGAATTTTCTCATCTTATTCTCCCGAAAATGATCTTAATAACCCGGGGGGGTGCCAGAGTGAGGACGAGTGAATCTTGTGTCTATAAGATAACGATAGGGCTGTTTGATAAGAAGTGGGTGTTTTTATTGTCGATGGGGCTCTCTGTCAGTGACATGGACGAGTATGCAAAATTTGATCAAGATCGGTTGGTAAACTATTTGTTTATTGCAAATTAGATTGTTCATCAGATAACGATAGGGCTGTTTGATAAGAAGTGGGTGTTTTTATTGTCGATGGGGCTCTCTGTCAGTGACATGGACGAGTATGCAAAATTTGATCAAGATCGGTTGGTAAACTATTTGTTTATCGCAAGTTAGATTGTTCATCAGATAACGATAGGGCTGTTTGATAAGAAGTGGGTGTTTTTATTGTCGATGGGGCTCTCTGTCAGTGACATGGACGAGTATGCAAAATTTGATCAAGATCGGTTGGTAAACTATTTGTTTATCGCAAGTTAGATTGTTCATCAGATAACGATAGGGCTGTTTGATAAGAAGTGGGTGTTTTTATTGTCGATGGGGCTCTCTGTCAGTGACATGGACGAGTATGCAAAATTTGATCAAGATCGGTTGGTAAACTATTTGTTTATCGCAAGTTCGGATTCAGCATGAGTGAGCTAAAAGTCAATATCTTTCTGATTTTTTATCGGGCAAACTGCCCGAAATATTAGCTTCAAAATCCGTGAGTAGATGGATCTGTTCATGGGTGATATGGGTGAATTTTCTCATCTTATTCTCCCGAAAATGATCTTAATAACCCGGGGGGGTGCCAGAGTGAGGACGAGTGAATCTTGTGTCTATAAGATAACGATAGGGCTGTTTGATAAGAAGTGGGTGTTTTTATTGTCGATGGGGCTCTCTGTCAGTGACATGGACGAGTATGCAAAATTTGATCAAGATCGGTTGGTAAACTATTTGTTTATTGCAAATTAGATTGTTCATCAGATAACGATAGGGCTGTTTGATAAGAAGTGGGTGTTTTTATTGTCGATGGGGCTCTCTGTCAGTGACATGGACAAGTATGCAAAATTTGATCAAGATCGGTTGGTAAACTATTTGTTTATTGCAAATTAGATTGTTCATCAGATAACGATAGGGCTGTTTGATAAGAAGTGGGTGTTTTTATTGTCGATGGGGCTCTCTGTCAGTGACATGGACGAGTATGCAAAATTTGATCAAGATCGGTTGGTAAACTATTTGTTTATCGCAAGTTAGATTGTTCATCAGATAACGATAGGGCTGTTTGATAAGAAGTGGGTGTTTTTATTGTCGATGGGGCTCTCTGTCAGTGACATGGACGAGTATGCAAAATTTGATCAAGATCGGTTGGTAAACTATTTGTTTATCGCAAGTTCGGATTCAGCATGAGTGAGCTAAAAGTCAATATCTTTCTGATTTTTTATCGGGCAAACTGCCCGAAATATTAGCTTCAAAATCCGTGAGTAGATGGATCTGTTCATGGGTGATATGGGTGAATTTTCTCATCTTATTCTCCCGAAAATGATCTTAATAACCCGGGGGGGTGCCAGAGTGAGGACGAGTGAATCTTGTGTCTATAAGATAACGATAGGGCTGTTTGATAAGAAGTGGGTGTTTTTATTGTCGATGGGGCTCTCTGTCAGTGACATGGACGAGTATGCAAAATTTGATCAAGATCGGTTGGTAAACTATTTGTTTATTGCAAATTAGATTGTTCATCAGATAACGATAGGGCTGTTTGATAAGAAGTGGGTGTTTTTATTGTCGATGGGGCTCTCTGTCAGTGACATGGACAAGTATGCAAAATTTGATCAAGATCGGTTGGTAAACTATTTGTTTATTGCAAATTAGATTGTTCATCAGATAACGATAGGGCTGTTTGATAAGAAGTGGGTGTTTTTATTGTCGATGGGGCTCTCTGTCAGTGACATGGACGAGTATGCAAAATTTGATCAAGATCGGTTGGTAAACTATTTGTTTATCGCAAGTTAGATTGTTCATCAGATAACGATAGGGCTGTTTGATAAGAAGTGGGTGTTTTTATTGTCGATGGGGCTCTCTGTCAGTGACATGGACGAGTATGCAAAATTTGATCAAGATCGGTTGGTAAACTATTTGTTTATCGCAAGTTAGATTGTTCATCAGATAACGATAGGGCTGTTTGATAAGAAGTGGGTGTTTTTATTGTCGATGGGGCTCTCTGTCAGTGACATGGACGAGTATGCAAAATTTGATCAAGATCGGTTGGTAAACTATTTGTTTATCGCAAGTTAGATTGTTCATCAGATAACGATAGGGCTGTTTGATAAGAAGTGGGTGTTTTTATTGTCGATGGGGCTCTCTGTCAGTGACATGGACGAGTATGCAAAATTTGATCAAGATCGGTTGGTAAACTATTTGTTTATCGCAAGTTCGGATTCAGCATGAGTGAGCTAAAAGTCAATATCTTTCTGATTTTTTATCGGGCAAACTGCCCGAAATATTAGCTTCAAAATCCGTGAGTAGATGGATCTGTTCATGGGTGATATGGGTGAATTTTCTCATCTTATTCTCCCGAAAATGATCTTAATAACCCGGGGGGGTGCCAGAGTGAGGACGAGTGAATCTTGTGTCTATAAGATAACGATAGGGCTGTTTGATAAGAAGTGGGTGTTTTTATTGTCGATGGGGCTCTCTGTCAGTGACATGGACGAGTATGCAAAATTTGATCAAGATCGGTTGGTAAACTATTTGTTTATTGCAAATTAGATTGTTCATCAGATAACGATAGGGCTGTTTGATAAGAAGTGGGTGTTTTTATTGTCGATGGGGCTCTCTGTCAGTGACATGGACAAGTATGCAAAATTTGATCAAGATCGGTTGGTAAACTATTTGTTTATTGCAAATTAGATTGTTCATCAGATAACGATAGGGCTGTTTGATAAGAAGTGGGTGTTTTTATTGTCGATGGGGCTCTCTGTCAGTGACATGGACGAGTATGCAAAATTTGATCAAGATCGGTTGGTAAACTATTTGTTTATCGCAAGTTAGATTGTTCATCAGATAACGATAGGGCTGTTTGATAAGAAGTGGGTGTTTTTATTGTCGATGGGGCTCTCTGTCAGTGACATGGACGAGTATGCAAAATTTGATCAAGATCGGTTGGTAAACTATTTGTTTATCGCAAGTTCGGATTCAGCATGAGTGAGCTAAAAGTCAATATCTTTCTGATTTTTTATCGGGCAAACTGCCCGAAATATTAGCTTCAAAATCCGTGAGTAGATGGATCTGTTCATGGGTGATATGGGTGAATTTTCTCATCTTATTCTCCCGAAAATGATCTTAATAACCCGGGGGGGTGCCAGAGTGAGGACGAGTGAATCTTGTGTCTATAAGATAACGATAGGGCTGTTTGATAAGAAGTGGGTGTTTTTATTGTCGATGGGGCTCTCTGTCAGTGACATGGACGAGTATGCAAAATTTGATCAAGATCGGTTGGTAAACTATTTGTTTATTGCAAATTAGATTGTTCATCAGATAACGATAGGGCTGTTTGATAAGAAGTGGGTGTTTTTATTGTCGATGGGGCTCTCTGTCAGTGACATGGACAAGTATGCAAAATTTGATCAAGATCGGTTGGTAAACTATTTGTTTATTGCAAATTAGATTGTTCATCAGATAACGATAGGGCTGTTTGATAAGAAGTGGGTGTTTTTATTGTCGATGGGGCTCTCTGTCAGTGACATGGACGAGTATGCAAAATTTGATCAAGATCGGTTGGTAAACTATTTGTTTATCGCAAGTTAGATTGTTCATCAGATAACGATAGGGCTGTTTGATAAGAAGTGGGTGTTTTTATTGTCGATGGGGCTCTCTGTCAGTGACATGGACGAGTATGCAAAATTTGATCAAGATCGGTTGGTAAACTATTTGTTTATCGCAAGTTAGATTGTTCATCAGATAACGATAGGGCTGTTTGATAAGAAGTGGGTGTTTTTATTGTCGATGGGGCTCTCTGTCAGTGACATGGACGAGTATGCAAAATTTGATCAAGATCGGTTGGTAAACTATTTGTTTATCGCAAGTTAGATTGTTCATCAGATAACGATAGGGCTGTTTGATAAGAAGTGGGTGTTTTTATTGTCGATGGGGCTCTCTGTCAGTGACATGGACGAGTATGCAAAATTTGATCAAGATCGGTTGGTAAACTATTTGTTTATCGCAAGTTCGGATTCAGCATGAGTGAGCTAAAAGTCAATATCTTTCTGATTTTTTATCGGGCAAACTGCCCGAAATATTAGCTTCAAAATCCGTGAGTAGATGGATCTGTTCATGGGTGATATGGGTGAATTTTCTCATCTTATTCTCCCGAAAATGATCTTAATAACCCGGGGGGGTGCCAGAGTGAGGACGAGTGAATCTTGTGTCTATAAGATAACGATAGGGCTGTTTGATAAGAAGTGGGTGTTTTTATTGTCGATGGGGCTCTCTGTCAGTGACATGGACGAGTATGCAAAATTTGATCAAGATCGGTTGGTAAACTATTTGTTTATTGCAAATTAGATTGTTCATCAGATAACGATAGGGCTGTTTGATAAGAAGTGGGTGTTTTTATTGTCGATGGGGCTCTCTGTCAGTGACATGGACAAGTATGCAAAATTTGATCAAGATCGGTTGGTAAACTATTTGTTTATTGCAAATTAGATTGTTCATCAGATAACGATAGGGCTGTTTGATAAGAAGTGGGTGTTTTTATTGTCGATGGGGCTCTCTGTCAGTGACATGGACGAGTATGCAAAATTTGATCAAGATCGGTTGGTAAACTATTTGTTTATCGCAAGTTAGATTGTTCATCAGATAACGATAGGGCTGTTTGATAAGAAGTGGGTGTTTTTATTGTCGATGGGGCTCTCTGTCAGTGACATGGACGAGTATGCAAAATTTGATCAAGATCGGTTGGTAAACTATTTGTTTATCGCAAGTTCGGATTCAGCATGAGTGAGCTAAAAGTCAATATCTTTCTGATTTTTTATCGGGCAAACTGCCCGAAATATTAGCTTCAAAATCCGTGAGTAGATGGATCTGTTCATGGGTGATATGGGTGAATTTTCTCATCTTATTCTCCCGAAAATGATCTTAATAACCCGGGGGGGTGCCAGAGTGAGGACGAGTGAATCTTGTGTCTATAAGATAACGATAGGGCTGTTTGATAAGAAGTGGGTGTTTTTATTGTCGATGGGGCTCTCTGTCAGTGACATGGACGAGTATGCAAAATTTGATCAAGATCGGTTGGTAAACTATTTGTTTATTGCAAATTAGATTGTTCATCAGATAACGATAGGGCTGTTTGATAAGAAGTGGGTGTTTTTATTGTCGATGGGGCTCTCTGTCAGTGACATGGACAAGTATGCAAAATTTGATCAAGATCGGTTGGTAAACTATTTGTTTATTGCAAATTAGATTGTTCATCAGATAACGATAGGGCTGTTTGATAAGAAGTGGGTGTTTTTATTGTCGATGGGGCTCTCTGTCAGTGACATGGACGAGTATGCAAAATTTGATCAAGATCGGTTGGTAAACTATTTGTTTATCGCAAGTTAGATTGTTCATCAGATAACGATAGGGCTGTTTGATAAGAAGTGGGTGTTTTTATTGTCGATGGGGCTCTCTGTCAGTGACATGGACGAGTATGCAAAATTTGATCAAGATCGGTTGGTAAACTATTTGTTTATCGCAAGTTCGGATTCAGCATGAGTGAGCTAAAAGTCAATATCTTTCTGATTTTTTATCGGGCAAACTGCCCGAAATATTAGCTTCAAAATCCGTGAGTAGATGGATCTGTTCATGGGTGATATGGGTGAATTTTCTCATCTTATTCTCCCGAAAATGATCTTAATAACCCGGGGGGTGCCAGAGTGAGGACGAGTGAATCTTGTGTCTATAAGATAACGATAGGGCTGTTTGATAAGAAGTGGGTGTTTTTATTGTCGATGGGGCTCTCTGTCAGTGACATGGACGAGTATGCAAAATTTGATCAAGATCGGTTGGTAAACTATTTGTTTATTGCAAATTAGATTGTTCATCAGATAACGATAGGGCTGTTTGATAGAAGTGGGTGTTTTTATTGTCGATGGGGCTCTCTGTCAGTGACATGGACAAGTATGCAAAATTTGATCAAGATCGGTTGGTAAACTATTTGTTTATTGCAAATTAGATTGTTCATCAGATAACGATAGGGCTGTTTGATAAGAAGTGGGTGTTTTTATTGTCGATGGGGCTCTCTGTCAGTGACATGGACGAGTATGCAAAATTTGATCAAGATCGGTTGGTAAACTATTTGTTTATCGCAAGTTAGATTGTTCATCAGATAACGATAGGGCTGTTTGATAAGAAGTGGGTGTTTTTATTGTCGATGGGGCTCTCTGTCAGTGACATGGACGAGTATGCAAAATTTGATCAAGATCGGTTGGTAAACTATTTGTTTATCGCAAGTTCGGATTCAGCATGAGTGAGCTAAAAGTCAATATCTTTCTGATTTTTTATCGGGCAAACTGCCCGAAATATTAGCTTCAAAATCCGTGAGTAGATGGATCTGTTCATGGGTGATATGGGTGAATTTTCTCATCTTATTCTCCCGAAAATGATCTTAATAACCCGGGGGGGTGCCAGAGTGAGGACGAGTGAATCTTGTGTCTATAAGATAACGATAGGGCTGTTTGATAAGAAGTGGGTGTTTTTATTGTCGATGGGGCTCTCTGTCAGTGACATGGACGAGTATGCAAAATTTGATCAAGATCGGTTGGTAAACTATTTGTTTATTGCAAATTAGATTGTTCATCAGATAACGATAGGGCTGTTTGATAAGAAGTGGGTGTTTTTATTGTCGATGGGGCTCTCTGTCAGTGACATGGACAAGTATGCAAAATTTGATCAAGATCGGTTGGTAAACTATTTGTTTATTGCAAATTAGATTGTTCATCAGATAACGATAGGGCTGTTTGATAAGAAGTGGGTGTTTTTATTGTCGATGGGGCTCTCTGTCAGTGACATGGACGAGTATGCAAAATTTGATCAAGATCGGTTGGTAAACTATTTGTTTATCGCAAGTTAGATTGTTCATCAGATAACGATAGGGCTGTTTGATAAGAAGTGGGTGTTTTTATTGTCGATGGGGCTCTCTGTCAGTGACATGGACGAGTATGCAAAATTTGATCAAGATCGGTTGGTAAACTATTTGTTTATCGCAAGTTCGGATTCAGCATGAGTGAGCTAAAAGTCAATATCTTTCTGATTTTTTATCGGCAAACTGCCCGAAATATTAGCTTCAAAATCCGTGAGTAGATGGATCTGTTCATGGGTGATATGGGTGAATTTTCTCATCTTATTCTCCCGAAAATGATCTTAATAACCCGGGGGGGTGCCAGAGTGAGGACGAGTGAATCTTGTGTCTATAAGATAACGATAGGGCTGTTTGATAAGAAGTGGGTGTTTTTATTGTCGATGGGGCTCTCTGTCAGTGACATGGACGAGTATGCAAAATTTGATCAAGATCGGTTGGTAAACTATTTGTTTATTGCAAATTAGATTGTTCATCAGATAACGATAGGGCTGTTTGATAGAAGTGGGTGTTTTTATTGTCGATGGGGCTCTCTGTCAGTGACATGGACGAGTATGCAAAATTTGATCAAGATCGGTTGGTAAACTATTTGTTTATCGCAAGTTAGATTGTTCATCAGATAACGATAGGGCTGTTTGATAAGAAGTGGGTGTTTTTATTGTCGATGGGGCTCTCTGTCAGTGACATGGACGAGTATGCAAAATTTGATCAAGATCGGTTGGTAAACTATTTGTTTATCGCAAGTTAGATTGTTCATCAGATAACGATAGGGCTGTTTGATAAGAAGTGGGTGTTTTTATTGTCGATGGGGCTCTCTGTCAGTGACATGGACGAGTATGCAAAATTTGATCAAGATCGGTTGGTAAACTATTTGTTTATCGCAAGTTCGGATTCAGCATGAGTGAGCTAAAAGTCAATATCTTTCTGATTTTTTATCGGGCAAACTGCCCGAAATATTAGCTTCAAAATCCGTGAGTAGATGGATCTGTTCATGGGTGATATGGGTGAATTTTCTCATCTTATTCTCCCGAAAATGATCTTAATAACCCGGGGGGGTGCCAGAGTGAGGACGAGTGAATCTTGTGTCTATAAGATAACGATAGGGCTGTTTGATAAGAAGTGGGTGTTTTTATTGTCGATGGGGCTCTCTGTCAGTGACATGGACGAGTATGCAAAATTTGATCAAGATCGGTTGGTAAACTATTTGTTTATTGCAAATTAGATTGTTCATCAGATAACGATAGGGCTGTTTGATAAGAAGTGGGTGTTTTTATTGTCGATGGGGCTCTCTGTCAGTGACATGGACAAGTATGCAAAATTTGATCAAGATCGGTTGGTAAACTATTTGTTTATTGCAAATTAGATTGTTCATCAGATAACGATAGGGCTGTTTGATAAGAAGTGGGTGTTTTTATTGTCGATGGGGCTCTCTGTCAGTGACATGGACGAGTATGCAAAATTTGATCAAGATCGGTTGGTAAACTATTTGTTTATCGCAAGTTAGATTGTTCATCAGATAACGATAGGGCTGTTTGATAAGAAGTGGGTGTTTTTATTGTCGATGGGGCTCTCTGTCAGTGACATGGACGAGTATGCAAAATTTGATCAAGATCGGTTGGTAAACTATTTGTTTATCGCAAGTTCGGATTCAGCATGAGTGAGCTAAAAGTCAATATCTTTCTGATTTTTTATCGGGCAAACTGCCCGAAATATTAGCTTCAAAATCCGTGAGTAGATGGATCTGTTCATGGGTGATATGGGTGAATTTTCTCATCTTATTCTCCCGAAAATGATCTTAATAACCCGGGGGGGTGCCAGAGTGAGGACGAGTGAATCTTGTGTCTATAAGATAACGATAGGGCTGTTTGATAAGAAGTGGGTGTTTTTATTGTCGATGGGGCTCTCTGTCAGTGACATGGACGAGTATGCAAAATTTGATCAAGATCGGTTGGTAAACTATTTGTTTATTGCAAATTAGATTGTTCATCAGATAACGATAGGGCTGTTTGATAAGAAGTGGGTGTTTTTATTGTCGATGGGGCTCTCTGTCAGTGACATGGACAAGTATGCAAAATTTGATCAAGATCGGTTGGTAAACTATTTGTTTATTGCAAATTAGATTGTTCATCAGATAACGATAGGGCTGTTTGATAAGAAGTGGGTGTTTTTATTGTCGATGGGGCTCTCTGTCAGTGACATGGACGAGTATGCAAATTTGATCAAGATCGGTTGGTAACTATTTGTTTATCGCAAGTTAGATTGTTCATCAGATAACGATAGGGCTGTTTGATAAGAAGTGGGTGTTTTTATTGTCGATGGGCTCTCTGTCAGTGACATGGACGAGTATGCAAAATTTGATCAAGATCGGTTGGTAAACTATTTGTTATCGCAAGTTAGATTGTTCATCAGATAACGATAGGGCTGTTTGATAAGAAGTGGGTGTTTTTATTGTCGATGGGGCTCTCTGTCAGTGACATGGACGAGTATGCAAAATTTGATCAAGATCGGTTGGTAAACTATTTGTTTATCGCAAGTTAGATTGTTCATCAGATAACGATAGGGCTGTTTGATAAGAAGTGGGTGTTTTTATTGTCGATGGGGCTCTCTGTCAGTGACATGGACGAGTATGCAAAATTTGATCAGATCGGTTGGTAAACTATTTGTTTATCGCAAGTTCGGATTCAGCATGAGTGAGCTAAAAGTCAATATCTTTCTGATTTTTTATCGGGCAAACTGCCCGAAATATTAGCTTCAAAATCCGTGAGTAGATGGATCTGTTCATGGGTGATATGGGTGAATTTTCTCATCTTATTCTCCCGAAAATGATCTTAATAACCCGGGGGGGTGCCAGAGTGAGGACGAGTGAATCTTGTGTCTATAAGATAACGATAGGGCTGTTTGATAAGAAGTGGGTGTTTTTATTGTCGATGGGGCTCTCTGTCAGTGACATGGACGAGTATGCAAAATTTGATCAAGATCGGTTGGTAAACTATTTGTTTATTGCAAATTAGATTGTTCATCAGATAACGATAGGGCTGTTTGATAAGAAGTGGGTGTTTTTATTGTCGATGGGGCTCTCTGTCAGTGACATGGACAAGTATGCAAAATTTGATCAAGATCGGTTGGTAAACTATTTGTTTATTGCAAATTAGATTGTTCATCAGATAACGATAGGGCTGTTTGATAAGAAGTGGGTGTTTTTATTGTCGATGGGGCTCTCTGTCAGTGACATGGACGAGTATGCAAAATTTGATCAAGATCGGTTGGTAAACTATTTGTTTATCGCAAGTTAGATTGTTCATCAGATAACGATAGGGCTGTTTGATAAGAAGTGGGTGTTTTTATTGTCGATGGGGCTCTCTGTCAGTGACATGGACGAGTATGCAAAATTTGATCAAGATCGGTTGGTAAACTATTTGTTTATCGCAAGTTCGGATTCAGCATGAGTGAGCTAAAAGTCAATATCTTTCTGATTTTTTATCGGGCAAACTGCCCGAAATATTAGCTTCAAAATCCGTGAGTAGATGGATCTGTTCATGGGTGATATGGGTGAATTTTCTCATCTTATTCTCCCGAAAATGATCTTAATAACCCGGGGGGGTGCCAGAGTGAGGACGAGTGAATCTTGTGTCTATAAGATAACGATAGGGCTGTTTGATAAGAAGTGGGTGTTTTTATTGTCGATGGGGCTCTCTGTCAGTGACATGGACGAGTATGCAAAATTTGATCAAGATCGGTTGGTAAACTATTTGTTTATTGCAAATTAGATTGTTCATCAGATAACGATAGGGCTGTTTGATAAGAAGTGGGTGTTTTTATTGTCGATGGGGCTCTCTGTCAGTGACATGGACAAGTATGCAAAATTTGATCAAGATCGGTTGGTAAACTATTTGTTTATTGCAAATTAGATTGTTCATCAGATAACGATAGGGCTGTTTGATAAGAAGTGGGTGTTTTTATTGTCGATGGGGCTCTCTGTCAGTGACATGGACGAGTATGCAAAATTTGATCAAGATCGGTTGGTAAACTATTTGTTTATCGCAAGTTAGATTGTTCATCAGATAACGATAGGGCTGTTTGATAAGAAGTGGGTGTTTTTATTGTCGATGGGGCTCTCTGTCAGTGACATGGACGAGTATGCAAAATTTGATCAAGATCGGTTGGTAAACTATTTGTTTATCGCAAGTTCGGATTCAGCATGAGTGAGCTAAAAGTCAATATCTTTCTGATTTTTTATCGGGCAAACTGCCCGAAATATTAGCTTCAAAATCCGTGAGTAGATGGATCTGTTCATGGGTGATATGGGTGAATTTTCTCATCTTATTCTCCCGAAAATGATCTTAATAACCCGGGGGGGTGCCAGAGTGAGGACGAGTGAATCTTGTGTCTATAAGATAACGATAGGGCTGTTTGATAAGAAGTGGGTGTTTTTATTGTCGATGGGGCTCTCTGTCAGTGACATGGACGAGTATGCAAAATTTGATCAAGATCGGTTGGTAAACTATTTGTTTATTGCAAATTAGATTGTTCATCAGATAACGATAGGGCTGTT